>CM031244.1:569294790-569732290 GCA_018340775.1 Taxus wallichiana var. yunnanensis
GAAAGGGAAGGACCCAATAGTTTGACATCTATAATAAGACCACCTTTGTGACATAGATCGACTTCACCACCACCACGTACTCGTGAAAATTTAATTGGATCATTTGTGGACCTCTTATGAGTAGTATCAATACGTGTAGGAGCACACACTTGAATTAGTCCCAATTTCGGATATATGTGATTTTTAAATAGTTGTTAATGTTAACTTTCAAGTGGAAACATTTCAAGTTATTATCCGAGACAAACACTTCATTGCATTAACATTATAAATAGAATTGTATTAACATTATGGATATATCTTTTTAAAATAAAACAATATTTATTAGTGTTCATTATTGTTTGTTTCATTGTAATGCAATTAATGAAAACTTATTGAAGTGCACTTCATTGTTAAATAATCTATTAATTATACTATTAATAATCAATCAATTTATTCTTATTAATTAAAACATTAATTTTTATAATTAGTAATGTTGTAGTACCTTCTTAAATTGACCTTCTACATAATGTTGTGTGGTGGAAGACATTGGGAGAAATTTAGTAACATGTGTGGCCATTACATTACATATTGTGCAATCATCGCATTTAATTAAAATATTTTTAAAATTTCTAATAAATGTCACTTTGTTTTAATAAAATCACACCAATAGGATGATACTACTATAACTTAAAATATAAATCAAAATTTAATAAGTGTCAATCCCAATATAACCTAATTTATGTAAAACTTGAGGGTTTACAATAGTTTCAATCCTCACGGAATTGATAATCATTTATTGAGGCATGAGAAATGAACAAACTCACAAACACAAATATAGAAGGTGAAACAAAGTTCTCATATGTTGGATGGAAGTTAGAAAGATAATTTTCAAAGTGCTTAAAAAAATCAAAGGATGGTGGACAAAATTGGAATGTGCATATGAGTTTGCATTTGAATGTGTGTGTTGGCTAGATTTTCGCATAAGCATCAAACCTAGGCAGTCATGAGATAAATCTCCCTCATTTAACCTGAGGCTCCCGTGTCAAATTTGTCAATTTAAAAATGTGTTATTATCTATCGTGGTTTTACTTTAACCACTTAGTTCATGAACCATAACTAAGAAGTTCTCAAAAGTAAGTAAAGCAATTTCAAGAAAGGAAGTATTTTATAGAAGAAGGAAGTAAAGGAAATACAGAGAAGAAATGGGGAAGATGTGCATCCCAATTAGTAGATAGCGAGAGTTAATTGCATGCACATAGAAGAAACTTAATAGATATGAGCACTCGAATTATAAAACAAAGGTAGCTCTAGATCTAGATCTATAATAACACAAAGTTTACTTAAGAGATATAAGATTTAAAAGCAAGAAACACAGTACACCGTGACACAAAGTTTTCCGAAACCTGCTCCTTTGTATTCCTTTGCTCCAAGTTGCTCTCAAGGGTTCAACACAAAGTCTAGAACACAGGATTGCTGCTTACAAATTCTGATTTTTTTACCCGAAGGTTTTTCCTCTACTTATAGAATGTAGAGGGGCAATTACAAGTTGGAAGCTTTAGTTGAACTGGCACATGTGGAAGTCGGAAAAGAAACAACTGGCAATCTCCCTCTTGGAATTCCTCTTTGCATGACATGTATGATTTACAACTGAAAATAGAACCTACTATTTTGTACACTGCCACCTATCTCCAAGTAATTGACTTCTTCAAGTAATGCCTTTTAAACCAATCACTTAAGTTGTATAATTTAATTGATCGCTCAATTACTTTATCTTAGGAAAGAAGAAGGAAGAGGAAAGCTGACTTTGTCGGAGGAAAGAAGAAGGAAGAGGAAAGCTGACTTTGTCCTTTTTCATGTCTCGCGTCACCGATTCAAACTAGATCCGAAGTAAGTTTGGATCTGGAAACAAGCCGAAATTTTGCCTTCGCATTGTCTTCTCTTTTATCCTTGAAGCTTTTACAGCTTCTTCTTTTGTACATGCATCAATGGTCTGAAGGTTGGCCGTAGATAACTCATCATCCTTATTTTTAATTGCATATGAGTAATTAAAAATTTTGGAAAGCACTTAGAGTGAATGAAAATTCAATGAAGGCTTCAACCGAAGATGAGAGCACATGCATAGGATCTTGGAAGGAATTTTCCACGCACCGACTTCTTCACGGCTGCATTTGAAACAAGAGGATGAAGCCTTTGTGCTTAAGCTTTTGCAACTATGAGACTCGGATCTGGATCTACATATGGATTTGCATCCGCATCTACATCTCGCATCTAAATATGGATCTGCACTCGCATAACAAATTTTGGCAATGGATTGTGGATGGAAAAGTTGCAGCTCGAATAATTCCAAAGTGCTTTTATCTACACGCATGAGTGAAGTCTTTCCCGCACGCATGAGTGGAGTCTTTCTATCAATTCAGCAAGAGGTTCCGAGCCTAGATCCGTGTCTCCAATATCTACAAATTTAGAAGCAATGCATGACTCCGTGTGCTTTCTTTTTCATCTTTCTTCGCCATAGCTTTGTCTCTGCCTTTGTCCAATAATTCTTTTTCTTCTTATTTGACTAGAATTATTCAATACTTGATGTGCAGATCTGACAATTCTTTAGATTTGGAGGATATATGCAATGTATTGGACATTGATAAAAGCTCATTTTCCTTTGTAAAGCACTTATAATGAATGCCTACAATTTATTTAGACAAAAATGGCCACCGGAGCATGAATAGTGAATTTTAATTGTAAAAATCTGCACTTTTCAAGCCTCGCTTTGCCCCAAAAAATGGTGTTTAATTTGCACACAAAGAGAGCATGAATCCTTTCAACAACACTCCGAGCTCTTGTAACACTCCGTGCAAACAATTAGGCAGACAAAGATCAACTTCCTTCAAAGCATGCGCCAAATTCGGAAGCTTTTAGCCTTGTTTCCACCTTGCCTGAGCAAAATCCTTCTTCAAATGAGGGCGCACTTTTCCTCTTGGCTGCAATTTTTACCTGTGAATTAAATAAATCACCCATATGGCTGCCCATGCTTATATAACCTTCACAATTCTATAATTAATAATTACCCTAACAATTAAAGGCAATTAATTAATTAAAAATCATGCTCTTCTCTTTTAAAAATAGCATGTTTAAGGACAACCATCCAATAAATTAAATTAATCCAATTTAATCCTCCACACTTCACTTCACTTAAGCTTCACAGTGTGCTTTGACCATAGCCACTGAAAATAGAAATTAATATAATCGTTTAATACTTTAAAAGTATTAATTCCTTCTCAAAAGGGGTGCATTGAATAAATTAAATTTATTTAATTTTGGAATTCTATTTCCAATTGATTTATTCCCCTTTGCTTTTGTTGACTTTTCCACAAGCCTGGGTGCCAAAATTGGGTGAATAAATATTAACAAATATTTATTTAATGCATTATTATTCACCCAAGGTGGGTCGCACTTTTTTGCATAATAGAATTCTATTTTTAAGAATTTATGACAATGGGATTTTTACCTGCAAGGCAGCCCCGAAAATCCCATGATCCACTTAAGTGATTTGACTTTGACAATGGGATTATTTACCCTGCAAGGCAGGCAATAAAATCCCGTGATTTCACTTAAGTCACTTTTCTTTTATTTCACCATGGGAATTTTTACCTGCAAGGCAGACAATAAATTCCCGCCTTTGCTGCAGCCTCTAATTTTTCCACTGCAGCTTAAGTGAATTTTATATCACGGGAAAAAGTACCCTGCAAGGCAAGCAATAAAATCCCACTTGCCTGCTACTTTTATTTTTCCATCATAGCAGCTTAAATCCTTTGTTTTTCAAAAATGCATCCTTCCCCATGAGGGGCTTTTCTCGTGCATGACTTCGCTTTTTCCCAAAAGAATCCGGACCTCCGATGGTGACTTCCTCCGGGCATAACATGCGTCTATGTTTTCCAAATGCTCCAAGCCAAAAATCGAGCTTCCCGCAGAAAGGAATTGTTCTAGAGAAATTTCACAAAAAATGAAACGGGAAAACACAAAAACACGAAAAATTGCCAAAAGTTACAAATAAAGCCCAAAACTCATTCCTTGTTAAAATCCTTCTGGTACAAGGGAATAATGATATGTTCGATCATAACAGAGTTAAAATGGAGTGCAAATAGCCTCATACGGGGCTCAAAATAATTAAATACAAATTTCTCGCAGACAAATCCTGACGACAGAATATAACAATTTTGGGCATCTGGGTATTTGGCGAAAAAGGCTAATATGGCTCTTTGGGAATATCTTGATGCAATACAAGAACTTTCAGCAATAAAAACACAAAATGACCCATTATTTTAAAAGTACGAAAAATTTTCGAATAGGGTAGTCGCAAATTTCAGGATGAAATCTAGGGGACACCAGTTGGCTCCGTCTGTGGACATCTTTTTCTCTGTCAAAATGACAAGGGAAAAGATGAGATCCCAGCATCTCTGGTTTCGTGTCTTGTCCTTTGGGCACGGGGTCAGGCAAACAAACACAACACAAAAACAAAAACAAAACAAGGAAAAACAAACAAAGTTTTATTTATATACATACAGGTTTTAACCTGCTTTTTCAGTTCCTGAACAGCTTCAGATGCTTCCCGTTGAAAGGTAATGGTAACTCAATTCCATCCCGGTAGGCAAGGAAGAAGGTATCCATTCCTGCAGCTCTTTTGATCACGAAGGGCCCTTTCCAGAGTGGATCAAATTTGTCGTGTATGCCCTTCGGTTCATGTCTCTTGTCCCACCAGAGTACCCAATCTCCAATCTTGAACTTCCTTTCTTTGGCCTTCTTGTCAAATACTCTAGGCAAGTCCTTATCAACTTCATCTGGTGGTGGCTCATCCTTTCTTCTCTCCGTGACAGGTAAGTCTGCATCAACTTGCTCCATTCCCAGATTTACCGGCTGTATTTCTGAGGAAGAACCGTATTCCTTCTTCTTCGTCAGGTACTGATCATGCTTGTTGAAAGTTTCCACTAAGGAAACCAAACCCTTGGGTATTTTGTTACCTTTTGGTTGGATCATTCCACTGCTATCACCATAACATGGATCATCTTTTTTTGTGACTGTTTGTCGTGGTGGTGATTTACTCCCTTCAACATGCAGACATGCAGATGTTTGTTCAGGGACTCTGGGGTGGTAGACCATCTCCACTTTATAGTTTCCTTGTCTGAATATGGATGGTGGTCTATCTGGATTCAATAGTACAGCTGTAACTGCCAAAGAATCTGCCTTAAAATTTTGATTCGTTTGAATGAAGTCAATAGAGAAGGTTGCAAAATTGAATGTGGTAGAAAACACTTTATCTCTATAATGCTCCAGCTTATCTCTTTTGACTTGACTTTGCCTCGAACCTACTTTACCGTAAATTCAAAGATCTCCTTGGGCTTTGAGAAGTTTTACTCCTTTCTTTTTAGCTTGTTCCATTCCTAGAAGCAATGCTTCATACTCCGCCGTATGATTGGTGTTCTCGAACATCAGCTTGTGGGAGTATGGAAATACCTCATGATCTAGAGATATTAGTAGAGCGCCAGCCTTCCCGATCCAAAAGAACAACAAGTGCCTTTAAACTCCAGAGTCCAAACTTTCTCTTCTTCTTTTGTTGTTTCTGGTTGAAATTCTTGTTCTGGTACATCTTTATCCGTTTCCAAGAAATAGACCCCACGATCGATTCTTGAAAAGAATCGAGATCTAGAATCCTCGATTTTTTGTAACCGTGTACTTGGGCTTCTTTTCCGGCTTCGAGCTTCTCGATTAATTCTTTTGATAGGAATATGAGCACATGACCAATCCATCTTTACTTCTCCTCCTAGCTCTTTGCAGAAGTTTCTACTCAGCAACATCCCGTAAGAGACAGGAATATCTGCAACTAAGATTGTCATCTTTAATCTCTTATCGGAAAAGTCATTGAGAATAGCTTGTGCATCTTTGATTTGTCTGATTAAAGGGACTTGTCTCTCCATGGAGTAGCACCTTTTTATGGTCTTTGTCAAGGTAAGCCCAAGAGCATCTGCAACTTTAGTTGGCATGATATTATCAGAAGCACCTGAATCTAAAATGCAATTGCTTAACTTGAAACCATTAAGCAATAAGGAGACATAGAATGGTTCCACTCTTTCAGAAGATGGTGAGGATTTAACAACTGCAGTGTTGTTCTGGGGAGGAGTATCCTTGGGCTTAGGCAAAAGGCCTTTTGATTTATTGGATTGTCCTGTGATTGTACATATTTGACTAGCCTATTTAATTTCTCAAGAAAAGCTCTCAAGTATTCGGCTTCTGACATTTGAACTTTAGTTTTCTTGGCATGATCAATAATGTCAAAAGAAGAAATAGATTCAAATACTTGAGCTGCTTTCTGTGGTTGAGATGAAGAACTTGCATTCTTATCTCTAGGAGCCAAGGAAGAAGGTAAAGGGATGCCCCTTCTTTGCTCGTCTGCTAATGCTTCAGCTTGGTGAGTTTGTGATCTTGTAAGTACTGCATATGTATGACCATGATCATCTTCATGAAGTTTCTCATCGTCATGTTCAGATTTGTAGTTCAGGTAATTAATGTTGGAGTCGCCAGCAGGACCTATAAAATCATCATCCTCGAGCTGATCAGCGTCAGCTTCCAGGTCTTCTTCATTCATCTCCATGTTGTTTCTAGGAGCAACTTCAATTGCTAATCTTTGGGAACCAACAATGCGGTTCCGGTTGTTGTTGAAATTCCGAGCAGGGGCAGTGTTGTTGCCTTGAGCCATTTGAGCCATTTGTTTCTTCATCTGCATCATCTCATTTGCTAACTTTTGCAACAGTGAATCAGAAGTAGTAGCAGAGGATGAAATTTCAGCTCTAGAAGTGTTGCTCTTTATCTTTCCAACCATGATGAGGTCATCTTCAATTTCAACCGCCATGTTTTGAGCTGCTAACAAATCAGCAAGACGTGCTCTTCATAGTTGATAGCTTACTTCAGGAAGCAAAGCATTGATGAAGAATACCTTTTGATTCTCGTCATTTAGAGAAGCAAAAGCTGGAATTTTGTATAGTAATCTTTGGAATTTTGCAATAAAATCCCACATGTGCTCATGTGGTTCCTTCTTCAACTGAGTCAGTTGGGTTATCAAAGTGCTGAAATCTTCAGCTGCCTTGAATCTTTTCAAGAACGCATCCCGCATAGTAGCCCAGTTGGTTATGGTGCCAGGAGCTAGCTGGTAGAACCATTCTCCAGCCAAGTCATGCAGAGTCTCTATGAAGAGTCTGATAGATACATCTTCATGTTCGACTGCAAGCACTCCACAGGATATGAAAAACACAGCCAAGTGGTCATTTGGATTCTGCTTG
Source organism: Taxus wallichiana var. yunnanensis (assembly GCA_018340775.1). Classification (NCBI taxonomy): domain Eukaryota; kingdom Viridiplantae; phylum Streptophyta; class Pinopsida; order Cupressales; family Taxaceae; genus Taxus; species Taxus wallichiana. Next base: position 569,302,095 of record CM031244.1, read on the forward strand.
CCATCACCAAAGAATTTCAAAAAATTCTTTCTCGTCCCTTTAGGTAGAACATGCATAGGAGTCGATTCGAGAGGTCCAAAGGCTGCACCCCATGGAACAGGCGCTGCAAGGGCAAGTGGATGATTCTGCATCATGAAAGGAGTGCGACTTCTTTGAGAATAGACTTGATGAATAATTCCAGCTGCCGGATTATGCTGAAGATGATCCGGATCTGGATGAGCGTGCACTCTTCTTCCTGGTGAAAGACTGGATCTGCGGCTTCTAACTTGAGGAGGATGATTGAAATTGAATTTCTCCTGTAGTCTGAAGAAATGATCAGTTCTTCCTTGCGCCTTCATAGATCGGGTGAATGGGTGTTTAGCCAGGTTGAGATTTGTATAGAAAACACTCTGATCTTCAATAGATAAACCTTGATCTGCAAAGATAGTTGTTCCCAAGCGAGTCGCCAAAAACTGTTGGCTAGATTTTCTACATAGCATCAAACCTAGGCAGTCATGAGATAAATCTCCCTCATTTAACCGGTGAGGCTCCGATGTCAGATTTGTCAATTTAAAAATGTGTTATTATCTATCAGGGGTTTTACTTTAACCACTTAGTTCATGAACCATAACTAAGAAGTTCTGCAGCAAGTAAGCAGCTGTTCAAGAAAGGAAGTATTTTATAGAAGAAGGAAGTAAAGGAAATACAGAGAAGAAATGGGGAAGATGTGCATCCCAATTAGTAGATAGCAGAGTTAATTGCATGCACATAGAAGAAACTTAATAGATATGAACACACAGAATTATAAAACAAAGGTAGCTCTAGATCTAGATCTATAATAACACAAAGTTTACTTAAGAGATATAAGATTTAAAAGCAAGAAACACAGTACACCGTGACACAAAGTTCTCCGAAACCTGCTCCTTTGTATTCCTTTGCTCCAAGTTGCTCTCAAGGGTTCAGCACAAAGTCTAGAACACAGGATTGCTACTTACAAATTCTGATTTTTTACCCGAAGGTTCTTCCTCTACTTATAGAATGTAGAGGGGCAATTACAAGTTGAAGCTTTAGTTGAACTGGCACATGTGGAAGTCGAAAAAGAAACAACTGGCAATCTCCCTCCTGGAATTCCTCTTTGCATGACATGTATGATTTGCAACTGAAAATAGAACCTTCTATTTTGTACGCCTGCCACCTATCTCCAAGTAATTGACTTCTTCAAGTAATGGCTTTTAAACCAATCACTTAAGTTGTATAATTTAATTGATCGCTCAATTACTTTATCGGAGGAAAGAAGAAGGAAGAGGAAAGCTGACTTTGTCGGAGGAAAGAAGAAGGAAGAGGAAAGTTGACTTTGTCCTTTTTCATGTCTGCGTCTGCACAAATTGATTCAAACTAGATCTCGGAATTAAGCAGTGGATCTGGAAACAAGCTGGAATTTTGCCTTCACATTGTCTTCTCTTTTATCCTTGAAGCTTTTGCAGTTCTTCTTTTGTACATGCATCAATGCAAGGTTGGCCGTAGATAACTCATCATCCTTATTTTTAATTGCATATGAGCAATTAAAAATTTTGGAAAGCACTTAGGGTGAATGAAAATTCAATGAAGGCTTCAACTGGAAGATGAGAGCACATGCACAGGATCTTGGAAGGAATTTTCCACGCACTGACTTCTTCACGGGCTGCATTTGAAACAAGAGGATGAAGCCTTTGTGCCGGAAGCTTTTGCAACTATGAGATCTGGATCTGGATCTACATATGGATTTGCATCCGCATCTACATCTGCATCTGGATATGGATCTGCACCTGCATAACAAATTCTCTAAGAATGGGATTATGGATGGAAAAGTGCATGACTCGAATAATTCCAAAGTTTTTATCTACACGCATGAGTGAAGTCTTTCTTGCATGCATGAGTGGAGTCTTTCTATCAATTCAGCAAGAGGTTCCGAGCCTAGATCCGTGTCTCCAATATCTACAAATTTAGAAGCAATGCATGACTCCGTTGTGCTTTCTTTTTCATCTTTCTTCGCCATAGCTTTGTCTGTCTTTGTCTAAACAATTCTTTTTCTTCTTATTTGACTGGAATTCTTCAATATTGGTGCAAATCTAGACAATTCTTCAGATTCGGAGGATATATGCAATGTATTAGACATTGATAAAAGCTCCTTTTCCTTTGTAAAGCACCTGTAATGAATTCCTGCAATTTATTTAGACAAAAATGGCCACCGGAGCATGAATAGTGAATTTTAATTGTAAAAATATGAACTTTTCAAGCCTACGCCCCAAAAATGGTGTTTAATTTACACACAAAGAGAGCATGAATCCTTTCAACAACACCCGAGCTCCCGTAACACTCCGTGCAAACAATTAGGCAGACAAAGATCAACCTCCTTCAAAGCATGCGCCAAATTCGAAGCTTTTAGCCTTGTTTCCACCTTGCCTGAGCAAAATCCTTCTTCAAATGGGGGCGCACTTTTCCTCTTGGTTGCAATTCTTTACCTGTGAATTAAATAATTCACCCATATGGCTGCCCATGCTTATATAACCTTCACAATTCTATAATTAATAATTGCCCTAACAATTAAAGGCAATTAATTAATTAAAAATCATGCTCTTCTCTTTTAAAAATAGCATGTTTAAGGACAACCATCCAATAAATTAAATTAATCCAATTTAATCCTCCACACTTCACTTCACTTAAGCTTCACAGTGTGCTTTGACCATAGCCACTGAAAATAGGAATTAATATAATCATTTAATACTTTAAAAAGTATTAATTCCTTCTCAAAAGGGGCTGCATTGAATAAATTAAATTTATTTAATTTTGGAATTCTATTTCCAATTGATTTATTCCCCTTTGCTTGTGTTGACTTTTCCACAAGCTTGGGTGCCAAAATTGGGTGAATAAATATTAACAAATATTTATTTAATGCATTATTATTCACCCAAGGTGGGTCGCACTTTTTTGCATAATAGAATTCTATTTTTAAGAATTTCTGACAATGGGATTTTTTACCCTACAAGGCAGCCCCGAAATCCCATGATCCACTTAAGTGATTTGACTTTGACAATGGGATTATTTACCTTGCAAGGCAGGCAATAAAATCCCGTGATTTCACTTAAGTCACTTTTCTTTTATTTCACCATGGGAATTTTTACCCTGCAAGGCAGACAATAAATTCCCGCCTGCCTGCATCCTCTAATTTTCCCACTGTAGCTTAAGTGAATTTTATATCACGGGAAAAAGTACCCTGCAAGGCAGGGAATAAAATCCCACTTGCCTGCTGCTTCTATTTTTTCCATTGCAGCTTAAATCCTTTGTTTTTCAAAAATGCGTCCATCCTCGCAGGGGCTTTTCTGTACATGACTTCGCTTTTTTTGAGTGATCCAGACCTCCGAGCATAACGTGCGTATATGTTTTCCAGTGCTCCAGCCAAAAATCGGGCTTACCGTGAAAGGAATTGTTCTAGAGAAATTTCACGAAAACGAAATGGGAAAACACAAAAACATGAAAAATTGCCAAAAGTTACAAATAAGCCCAAAACTCATTCCTTGTTAAAATCCTTCTGGTACAGGGGATTAATGGTATGTTTGATCATAACAGAGTTAAAACGGAGCGCAAATAGCCTCATACGGGGCTCAAAATAATTAAATACAAATTTCCCGCAGACAAATCTCGACGACAGAATATAACAATTTTGGGCATCTGGGTATTTGGCGAAAAAGGCTAATATGGCTCTTTGGGAATATCTTGACGCAATACAAGAACTTTCAGGCAATAAAAACACAAAATGACCCATTATTTTAAAAGTACGAAAATTTTTCGGATAGGGTAGTCGCAGATTTCAGGATGAAATATGGAGGACACCAGATGTGTATGTTGACAATTCATGGTCAAACCTAACTCACTGCTACGATTATGTCTTGGATAGGTTTACAAAAGCTCAACTAATATGTGCATGTTAGCATGGATTTGTACTTATATTATGGATATATGGAATGATGCGATGATTTTGTATTAGAGCTAAAACGCATCCTTCTTTGTCCAAAACTTGGCTTGAATTGCTTCAAAATGAGAAACCTTGAAAAGGGGTTAGTGTTTTGGGTTGATGCCTTGCCACACCCCCATGATGTGATGAGTGTTACCCAAATACCAATATTCCAAAGAGGAATCAATTCACATGTAGTTCTCCCAAACCTATGATGAGACGCAACTAAAGAATATAGAATAAATGCAATTAGAATGAAAAGCTAGATTTGCACTTGAAAACATGAACTTTTGACTTTTGAATACTTCAAAATTCAACTCTTCACTAACCTAGGACAACTTTTGGAAAAAAATTCTCTGTGTATAATGATCTCCAAGGATGAAGTGATGTCAAGACGGTTTGATCAGTTTAGGGTGCCTTTGTTTAAATAAGAGACCTTTGAGTAGTTTTCCCACTCAAACAACCTTAAAATCCCGCTAAGGTCAACTAAGACAAGTTACCCATTTAAAATTAGTATTTTCGCAAGCATGAGATTTGTTCGAATATTCCATTTAGGTATGGGGTCAAACCTATCCGAGTGCCACAAACCCATCCATAGGTCATGATGCTCAAAATCAAGGTTGGAGGATGTTTGTTAGGATGTTTAAAGAGTTTTAGTGTAGACTATAAGTGCTTCTAATAATATAAACTAGAGAATAACGATAACCTTAGTGGACTAGAGGGTGTTTGGAATGGGGAAATATTCATGAATAAGATTAAATATGTATTAATAAACTAAATATTTATAAATGTACAAAAAGTATTATTATTAATATCAACTTCCTTAGACCAAATTTAGGTTAATATAGATTGCCCCCCTTTTAATCTAGCATTAACAAATGTTGGATTAAAAGGAAAAGAATATGCAAATCTTAAATATCTTGATCATAGGATGATTGTGACTAAAAACCACACGTTTTCTCCACATATAGATGTTATTGAACATAAATCCAAAGTAGATTAGTTCTCTATATTTTTGAAATTTGAATATTTGAATGTTTGAAATAATTGAATATCTTGAAAATTTGAAAGAAGTGAGCATACAAACAACTACACGTGATTGGTTATCTAACTATGTTGGCATAATAAAAACCAATTGAAGAATGACATGGGGTGTACATGCCCCAATTAGAGTAATTGTTATAATCTCTTGGAGTGAGGTACCCCTTATTGGGTAATGCAAGAATCTTTAGAAGTTCCTCTTAATGTGGAGAGGTGCCATTTATCAAGGTGGAGGTCAAGAAAACATGTTCATGGAGAAGGGTGTTCTAGTCAAGTGTGAGGTCATACCTTATGCTTATGGAGAAGAGTGACCTAGTCAAGTATTATGTCACAACAAAATTCTTATAGAGTGGGCCGCCTAGTCACGTGTGAGGTCACACCAAAGATGCTCAAGAAGAAGGGTGACTTAGTCAAGTATGAGGTCACATAAAAAGCCTATGGAAAAGTGTGACCAAGTCAAGTATTGGTTCACACCTAATATGCTTATGGAAGGGGATGACCTAGTCAAATATGGGGGTCACACTAAATAACTACATAGAGGCTATTAGGGATGGGGTATCTCATTGGAGGCAAAGAAAATGTAAAATTTGCAAACACTTAAAATAGTCCATACCATCTTAAAAATTGAAAAGGCTTGATAACTTTTTAGCCGAGAGTCGAGTGAGAATCTAGAAAACTCTTGATAAATCTAAAAAATATTTGTAAAAATATTGATAGTAATTTCATGTCACATATTGACATATAATTGATATAATATTCGTATATGATTGATAGTCATGTATGATGTCACTAGTTTTGACTGCATATGAGTACTTTGTCTCAATCTATAAAGTGAGCCCATTGTATGCCCCTCTTTTAGGACGAGGGAACAAATTTTTGAGCTTGTGTAACACTTGTCTTATAAAAATATTAAACATTTGTGTTAAGTATATAAAGATAAACCATATAAATCATGTATACAAGACATGGTTGAATTTGTCATTATAGAAATTTCATCATTTAAGCAAGAAGAGACATAGTCATAAGTGAAGATAGTTACATTTGAGACTAAAAATAAGTAAAACATGACATTTAAGAACATTTTAACATCTAGTAAATGCATGACAAAAAACATCACAACATTAGTATAATCAAATAAACATCTCAAGTTTATATGTGTGATATTAATCACAACAACCACGTGTAAGCATTTGAAATAAGCATCATGGTCAAGAAGCACATAATAAAAAATGATTTGACACAACAAGAGGGTCCTCTAACATAGGGACACATGACATGATGACACATAACACAATCGGGCCTCGACATCATGGGACATGACAACACTTGACAAGACGATGACTCGGCAAACATGAAAACTCAACAATATAATCAGTGTCAGTAACAAACACATAGTAAGCATATAAACAATCAGGAATCATGGAGCATGTGATAATCATGTAACCAATAATTGATAAATGTATGTTGAATACTTGATAAGCATTAAGCATGATATACTAAGTAATCGATAAACGTGACAATGTCAGACATATGCAAGTAATGTCATCATCAAATAAAAGCACAAAGACAATATCATATAAAGCGGATATGAAACACATAAGTAGGGGAAAACATTTATAAGTGGTTTAAAATGTATCTTGCACTATCAATGGATTAGCATGGAAAGATATAGCCTTAAAAATTGTAAAAGACTCCCCCAAAGTAGGCATGTCCTCAATGTGGAACAATTGCTCCTAGGTGTTAGCCGATGTATAGCCATAAAGTATGTGTTTATCCATGATAATATGTATCTTGTATGTCTTACATCTAAACTCGTGTAGATCATCAAAATTATGTCCATAAAATAAAAATGTCAATGCTAAGATTATGATAAGTAGTAATATCATAATCTATGTACTAACAAAGCAAGTCACAAGTAGGTCTTGGTTTTAAAATGTTCTCAGTATGATTGGAAAATTTCAATTTTTGCTTAATGTTTGACATATTTGAATGTTTCTTGAAATATTATAACTAGAAAGAATTAGTCAATTAAGAAAGTCCAAGGAATCAAGGTCACGAAGTACATGAAATGGGAGGGTCCCGAATATATGATAGCATTTGTCAAAGCATAATGTGCATCAAGGTGAAATAGAATAACAAGTCTCGGAAAGAGGAGACAAGTGATATTCCTCCAATGTAAATGTCATTATGAATATCAAAGTCATGTCTCGAAGGACTAAGTGTAAGGAATCATAGTATGTGTATCCCCCAATGGACAAAATTCAATGTGCATGCAAATGTCATAAGATGTGTCGGCATTTAATGGATATAATCGGTTATTTTTTATGTGTCATAATAAAAGTAATCATAAATAGTCAATATGGAGATGTGTGCAACTAGTATGTTGCAAAAAAAACATGTATTGTGCCTCGAGGTATATGTAGTCTTTTCATATTCTTGTAAAAGATATGTATGCATGTTCCATGATAGAATAACTAATATGAATGGTTGGGATGAGATAAACAATCAAGAGGGAAAAGGTCGATGAAACAATCAAGTCAAATCCAAGGGCTAAAAGAACTCAAGGTCTTGGGCTATTGGTGAGTCAGTAAGTAGTTAGTAATCATCAACCCAAGTTCCATTCCTATTGAGTTCACTGGATGCTTTCAATAAGTGGTCATGGGGACACCTTGAGGTAGGAGTTGAACTTCTCGATATGGACCAAGTGGAACATAGCAGGCACTCCGAATGTGGATCACTCAACGGACATTAAGGACTCAACCCCACCCCCATGTCTCACTTAGAGAAAGTGCTCTTCCACCACTCCAATTCATAGCTCTGGTATAGTAAAAGTGTTTATCTTCCAAAGTTTTGGACTCAAGGTCTTCGTCTATTGGTGAGTTATAAGTAGTTTGTAATCATCAACCCAAGTTCCATTCCCATTGATTCCATTGCACACTTTAATTAAGTAGCCATGGAGACACCTTGAGGAAGGGGTTGAAATTCTCCATGTGAACCAAACGAAACAAAGCAAGGTGATCCGAAAGTGGATCGCTCATCGGACATTAAGGATCCAAGCCCACCTCTATTTCCCACTTAGAGAAAGTGTTTCTCCACCACTCCAGTTCATAGCTCTAGTATACTAAAAGTGTTTACCATCCAAAATTTTTAGGGGTGTCTTGAGAGACCATCAAGTTAACGGCTTTTACTACATCTCTAGGTTTCAGCAACAATCATAGATCAGAAGCTTTAGCCATCCTCAAAGGTATGGATTTGGCTAGGATTTTGGGCCTGCCAGATCATTATTCGCAGTGACTCCTCAATCTTATCAAAAGTATGAAAGATATTAGCTCCCCTCCTGCACTAGACCATCAAAGCACCATCGTTCAAGAAGTTAAGAGTCATGAAGCATGATTTCAATGAAGTCACCTTTCAACACGTTTATAGGGAAGGGAATGCTCTTACTGATGCTCTGGCCAAAAAGGTGTGGAATGTTATGGACACACTTCCTAGTTTGACTCTTTTCCGGAAGATATAACCATTATTGCCAAAAATGATGCAACATTGGAAGTTGGTGACCCTCCCTTGGTTTGTTGAGATGCAATGTTCTTGGATGCTTCATCTTTTAAAAGGAACCCTCCCCTACTTCATGAAACTTGAGTCCCTTTCCTCTAAGATGTGTCGTATCTTCTCTCACCTTTATGGGCATGATCCTAGAGGCTTCATCCGCTTCATTAATTTATGCCACATCACCCTTGATCCCTCGTATCGCCACATGAGCCACCCTCCTTTAGATGTTATTTCTATTTTAATTCCTCCCATGCCCGCACATGCTGAGGCTAACCCCCGTTTATGATCTCCCTCTGATTTCAAAACTTGCGAGCTTTAAATATCCTTGGTTTTTTAAATCAACTCTACCTCCTTCTCAAGCTCTCTCACTATGGGCGGAAGAATCGTTCACGTTGAACTAGTTGATTGTTGTGACATCGAGGAAGACAAGGAAGTCTGGGATATCCTTGTCGTGGGTGGGGTCTCGGGTTTCATGGAGTCTCTGTGAGGTCATTCTCTCATGATTTCTAGCTACATTCTCGCCTCTTGGGATGACGGTAAGGTCAAAGTGAGAGGTTTAGTCTTCTCCATATCTACGACCAACATTGTCGCTGCCACTAGCCTCCAAAACTACGGAGCCACTTATATCAAAAGGTCGCTTGCTGATGAAATTGCCGCTTGTGTGGACAATCCTGACGAAATCTGTAAGTATCAGTCTGGCTTCGAGATGAGCGCTCTAAAGCACCCTTGGAATAAGGTAATGTGTTGCTTAATGCATTTCTTCACCATTGATGGCCGTTAAAAATTCATTCATGACATTCACTTGTTTCTTCTTTCCCACTTACGACACGAAAGATTGGTTAACTTCCCCCAATTCCTCTTCAACTCTCTGGTGGATTCAATTGACCTTGCAAGAAAAAGAGTTGGCCCAATTCTTCATCAGGGTCTACTCTATCTTCTTTTCACCAAAGTAGCCCCTACCTCCCTCATTCCTCGGTACCTGATTGTTCTTCCTAAGGGAAAGCGCTGATTGTGTCCCCTCCCCTCTCTGGCATCTGCTTCTGATGTGCCTCATGGTGCAGCATCCTCTGTTCCCTCGGCTTCTCCCCCCCATAAGTCTCGTCGCCTCTGTCGCTTTATCCACTATAGCTTGGACGACTCCCTCGAAATCCTTTTACCCCCTCTGTCTCCCTCTCTACCTCCTCCTGATCCCCCGCTTCCTTCGTCGTTCTTCTCTACCCTTCTGTTCCGCATGCCACGTCATTTCCTCTTTAGTCTCCACCTGCCCTGTCTCCCCCGATTTTGTCTTGCCATGTGCAATCTTTGGCTTCTGTCTCGACTCCTTGGGATACACCCCCTCATGTTATGCCAGAGATGGTTCTAAATTCTCTTTATGTTCTTGTCGATACTTACGACGGCTCAGACCCGAATGTTCCTGGTGATCCCAGCTATGGACAAACAGTCTCTTGCTTCAAACCTGCCCCCGACTAGCTCGCCAGTAATAGACCAAGCTGCAGAGGAAGATGATCCCTACACACGGGCTATCAACCATATCCTTAGCAAAATACAACATGTGTTTTCTGTCATCAAGAACTGGAAGGATTATACTGACATCCTAAAAGATGTAATTGATAATGCTTGTGAGGAGATCAAAATCTCCATTGACATTGTGGTTAATTCTGCTCGTTATAACTCTGAGGCTGATATGGAAGCAACCAATATTCTCAATGATATTCGTAATATGTAGTTGCTCTCTTTTTTCGTCCTTTTTTAGGATCCTCTGTTGGATCTTTTTGTACAAGGATTAGGATCCTTTCAAAATCCTAACTTTTACCCAATGTCAACAAAAATCCAAGGGCTAAAAGAATAATCATTGTGAAGGCATATGTACATGGTTATAATGGATGAGTATAAAAAGTAGCAATCGACTGAATGGAGAGTGATCATGTAAACAAACAGTTGAGAAGTTATGTGTAAGAACAAGCCATATATAATGAGAAGCTACGTACATTAATTTTTGCAATTGAACTAGCATAAGGTAGGTTAGTGTTGTTAACATGTGACCTTGTTGATGGTATTCTCATTTAATGGTCCTATGTTGATTTGTGCCAATGTTAGATGTCATGGAAGAGGAGTAAAAGTAGTAATTGTGTTACTATTAGAATCTAATAAATGCTCTCATGTGGTATGGTAACATGAACCATCTGCAGGAGTGTAATCATGTGTATGTAGTGAAGATTGAATAGTCGCCCAGTCTTCTTGTGAACTCCATTATATACTAGGAGAATACATCAATGTACTTTTAGAAAACACTTGTAAGCCTTATGTAGGATTAACACATGGCAAGGATGAGTGGACACAATTGGATGTGCGGTGTGGTACATGTTGGGTTCAAAAACGGTTATTGGTCATTCAAAATTGTCTTTGAGGAAAATTGATATATAGATCTTGTGCTCGAAAGTCGAATGTTAGTCATTGAATCATCTCTCAAGTAATTTTGAATGTTGTAGTTGTATATATTCTATATTATTGACTCGAGTATTGTACTCAGGTTGACTCTTGTTAACTATGCATCCCACCGCATATGTTAGTTTCGATGTTGATTCATCTTGGAATTTGTGAATTTTTGCTTTAATGACACATAGGGTAGGATATTCGCATGTCATAAGCATGTTGTAACAAGTACAATCGAATTGGGTTGTGTTTTCTCTATAGTGTGTAACATGGTAGTTTTGGCATATTAATGTTATCAGTATCGACTATTCACTATGAAGGATTTCATCTTGTGGATACTCTTATCAGGGCTAAGTGTCATGTTGATAGTTGTGTCCATTGTTGTATTGGTTTCTTCATGTTTTGAGGTAAATCAATTGGGATATCTTATGATGAATCATTGTTATATAGGTTGTTAATATCAAAAATGTATGAGTTGTCTTATATTTACCTATAGTGATTGGGGTAAATTTAAGTCCTATGAAATATTTATTAATATTATTTGGTATGCACCGGTATTACTATCATCATCATTACCATCAACATCATTAATATTGTTTTCTTTCTTTCTAGTCATTGCTTTAAGGCTATGTATGAAATTAACATCACTTTGGTTTTCCTTTATTGTATTATTGGCCTCAACTTTCTATCTCAAGTTGCTTCATTGGTAAAATTTTCTTTGGTGGTTCAAATTCTAATTCTAGGATACCAATCTTTGGGATAAAATTATTTTTGGGCTCCACTATTACACAACAGCTTTATGAAGTATCATCTACAGACATGTATAGACACATTCTTTGTGATGTATTTACACACCTATGTAATATTGAGGGATTCACTTCCATAGCATAAATCTAGGGTTGACCTAGAAAGAGGTCAGAGTTAAAATTGTTAGGCATAACTTGACACATCGTAGGAAGTGTCTTTGCTCCCATGGAGATGTCGAAGGTAATTGTTCCCAAAGCTTGTCTAGAAACATGGTCAAATCCTTTGATCTTTATATCAAAGTACACAAGAGATTTTACTTCAATGCTTGGTTTCTATAAAAGGTTATGTTACATATATTTAATCATGATCCATTATCAATTAGAACTCGCTTGAGCCCTTTCTACCAATGCCTACTTGAATATGTAATGACATGTATAACTTGATACTATGTTGTGGTGGAAGATTCTCTTTTCAAAGGATATTATATCTTCACTTCCCTTTAAGATATTTATGCTAGGAAAATTATGATGGCTCGGTGTTATTCGGTGGTGTCGTATCATGCAAGATTGCATAAAGTATGTCTTTGTAAATAATAGATATTTTTAGCAATTCTAGAATAGAAATCTTGCTCAAGTATTCTTAAGTCGGTCTATAAGATCGTAATCCATAGTTTTTGTATTGTTACCCAAGTTGGTGGAGGTAAATTAGGATGGTTATTTTGGTTTGTGCCTCCGTTGGGATTGAGGTTATTTTAGGGCTTACTTTGTAGTGTTGTAACTACATCTACCTTATGCATCTTTGCCAATCTTAAGTATGAGTTTAGAGCCACCAAAATGGATGTGTTCATTGATCCTTCCATTAGGTAGGAAAGGAGGAAGAATGAATGGAGACATAAGATTTGATTCCCTCCGAGTAATGACATGAAGCATTTCGGTCTTCGTGTATGAACCATGAATCAATTGAGGTGAATTACCAATGGTTCTTTGTTTATCCAAGATTGTAGCATTGGAATCATATGAACACCTAGCATGACATACCATTTTATTAGATATATCGTACATGGAACATGTAAGTTTATCTAATAATGCATGACATTACTTGAGCAAACCATTAGAGTTTCTTTTCATCAAATGTATGTATATGTGACTTAGATACATGAAAAGAAGACCAACACAAACTATGATAAAGGGTTGAATGAAACCTTGAGACTTGAAATCAACCCAATAATTGAAACCCTAAACGGTGAAATAAAACCCTATGTTGTGTATTCAATGGGAGTATTTGGTTCACAAAAATGTTTTAATAAAATCACACGAATAGTATAATAATATTAAAACTTGAAATGTAAATGAAATTCTAATAAGTAGTAGGCCTCATACAACTTGAGGATTTAGAATAGTTCTTGATCCTCATAAACCGATAAACATTGATTAGGGTATGAGAAAGAACAAACTCACCAAGGCAAGATCGCAAAAGGTAAAACAAAGTGCTCATATTCTCGACAACCTGAAACATAGTCATCAAAGTACTCAAGAAAAATCAAAAGTTGGAAGTGTGATTTAGACAAGTTCAAAATGTGTAGATGGGTTTGGGTTTGAATGTATTTATGCATGACAAGTTCGCAGTTGAACCTATTTAAGCATTGTGAATATGTCCTAGCCAAGTTTGTGGAAGCTCGTCTCTTATGTACAAATTTCCCTAAATTTATTCTTCTAATCGAGATATCTTTAATGTTGCGATGATTTTGCTACAAGATTTGAAATACCTCCTTTGGTCAAACCCTAGATTTGTTTGCTTTAAAGGTGAAAAACATTAAAAGAGAGTTGACATTTTGGATTGGACAACCTCACCACACTTGCAATGTGATGAGTGTTGCTTGCATCATAAAATACTCTAAAGAGGGATCAAGTTAGATGTATATGATAACATGCCTAACAATATAGAATAAATGCACTTTTAATGAAAACCTTGATTCACACTTTACAACATGAATTTTTACCTTTGTATGCTTCAGAATTATTCTCTTGGCTGATCTAACACCACTCTTGGAAGGTTTGGCTCTTCAGATATTGTTCTCCAAGGGATGAAGTGATGTCCAAATGGTTTGAATGGCTTAGGACGTTGTTGTTCGGATAGGAGATCATTCGTTAGTTTTCCTGCTCAACCAACCCTAAAATCCCACTAAGGCCAACAAGACAAGTTACACATTTCAAATTATAACCATTAGACAAGCGCATGACATGTTCAAAATGCCAAATAGGTTCAAGGTCGAACTCCGATTTATAGGTCATGAAACTCATAGCTTAAGGTTGGAAGATTTTTGTTAGAATGCTCGGTATTTTTTGTGTAGTTTCTAAGTGGTTATGTTAATGTAAAGTGAAGAATAATGATCACCTTATCAACTAAAGGGTAAAATGGAGGAATATGCATGAATAAGATTAAATATGTATTAATGGGTCAAATGTATGTGATGGTGCAAACGATATCATTGTTAAGTGCCCTAGATCAAATTTAGGGTATTACAATCACTCTAACATCGTATTAACGACATACCAACAACATATAATACATGAATGACACAACAAAAATAAATAAAAATTTCATGTAATGTATGTTATAAAAGTAACATAATCTCACTATTAATTTGACGTGAATAAAAATACATCCATATGACATATTCATGGTGTGTTTACAATAGTCATCAAGTCTTAAAGAGACGTGTGCATGTGTGCGTGTGTGCGCATGTGCGTGCGTGTGTGTGTGTGTGCGTGCGTGTGTGTGCATGCGTGCGTGCATGCATGCGTGTGTGTGTGCGTGTGTGCGTGCGTGTGTGCGTGCGTGCGTGCGTGCGTGCGTGGGTGCGTGAGCGTGTGCGTGTGTGGGTGCATGAGCGTGTGCGTGTGTGTGTGTGTGTGTGCGTGTGTGTGCGTGTGTGTGCGTGCGTGTGTGTGGGTGTGGGTGTGCGTGTGGGTGTGCGTGCATGCGTGTGTGTGTGCGTGGGTGCGTGCGTGCGTGGGTGCGCGTGTGCACATGTGTGTATGTGTGCGGCGTGCGCGTGCGTGTGCGTGTGCGTGTGCGTGTGTGTGTGCATATGTGCGTGTGTGTGCGAGCGCAGTGTGCGTGTGCACGAGTGTGCGTGCGTGTGCACGCGCACGCCACAAGGCACGCGCGCATGCGCGTGTGCGTGTGTGTGTTAAACATAACTTAAAATCTATCTTAAAATTAACCTAAAACATAAGAAATAAGACAATGATAATAAAGTGATACTAAGTTCTTTGTTAAATAGCTAATCAAGTTATTAGAGCTCTAAATTTTTATTGTGTTATTTGTTAACAAATTTAATCTAAATGTCTTTTTACATTCTTTTTTTAAAATCCATTTTTCCTACCTCCTATTTATTTTTTTAATGAAAACTTATTTTTAAAAGCACTTTTTACCAATTATCTTGTACATTTATATATATGCTACCAATTGAATATATATTTATATAGATATGAGCTTAATTATATGAATTTAATTAAACTTTAAATCAATATATAATTTGTTTGATTTCAACATATAATATATTGTTCTTAATCGTATGGCCCATGATCGGAGTCCTCACTATATTTATGCTAAATACATTTAGTTTATTTTTCTTCTTCAAATAGATTTTCACTTAAATATAAGTGTTCAACATGATTGTGTTTAAATTTGCAAGCACACGTGTATAGTTGTGATTTGGTGTATACTAAATTACAACCAAAGTTCATATACAAATTGTTAGCAATTTAAAGTTTTCGTGGTCTATTATAATGGAAAATTTATTTATAAAAATTGTCACTTTTTTAAAATCTCAATATTTTTAATATACATTATGATCCATCAATGGGGTGAGGAGTTTATTACAAATGTAAATTAGAACTTTCTTATTTGAAAAACGTGATGTAGGGTAGATCATGCCTAAACAAATATCGCTTACGATTACGAATTAAGGTTTTCACATTCCATGACAAACAAAATTGTGCAATACACTATTAAAATATTTCACACATTTTGTCTACAAAAGTTCTTGGGTAAGTAATCACCATATTACTTTAACTAGTCATCACAAACTATTTGTTACCAACCTAAACGTTGCAAATTTCTATACAAAACAATTTTTAGAATAGCTAAATATAAGAAACTACAGGTATATTATCTAGCCATTACCTCCCTCCTATGTTTGTGGATGATGAGATTCCACAAATGATGTATGCTTAAGCCATTGACCTTATTTGATTGCATGGTTGTTTGTCTTTCTTAGACATCAATTGGTATAGTAGGACCATCATTTACAATTATTGTTTTTTTCATTTTATAAAAGTATTTCTCGGATGAATCTAAGCATTAGATTGAGACCATCTTTCAACTATAATGCTATGAAAATTTGCATGTTATGCAATCCTCATTCGACAACATGGCCAAAATTATTTGTAACACACACATCAATACAAATGGAAAAGACAACTAGGTCCAAACTATTTAACCTCATGAAACATCCATACACTTATCCATTTGCTTGTCATGAATAGATGTTTTCTATTCCTAATTTTGATCATGTTAATATTGATACCACATGGATGACATGTTGCTAACATGCAAACAATATCAACAACTATAAGACAAATATGATGATATTGGTATGATAACTCTAACACAAAAATCAGCCTATCACAAAAGTGTGGTAACATGTTGGGTGTCTCCAAGGCCACCCACAATCTAGACGAGATGTAGATGGGTCGATTAAGTCTACGTGTGCCCAAACCCACTAAAGTTCTAGATGAGATGTAGATGGGTCAATCAAAGTCTACCAACCCCACCCAAGTTCAGGTGTGTCTAGTTATGCATGTGGTTGTTCGTGTTAGGGTATGATAAAAATTACACAATAATATAACAACACCGAATAATAATAATAAAGAAACTGAAATTCATTCAGGGTGTATTATCCATGTATGAGATTACAATATATAGAGTTTGATCTCCTTGATTCTAGGAGTCAATAGTCATCCCTCATATCTCTCAACCCCTTCCTAGAATCTCTCAAGTCTATCCCAAGGATATCTCTCTAATCCCTTTATTATCTCACACACCAATATAGCTACGTGAGTTGTTCTCACAACTCACCCAAATACTAATACTAACTATTACAATTATATTATTAATATGAGTTCTATAAACTCATAACTAATAGTATTACAATTTATTAATAATGTCACAATATATTTGTAGAGGTAGTCATAGCCATCCTTGTTTGACATGTTGAATTGATATTTGAGGGACAATGACCCCTTTGTGTCCCACCTAGCTACTGAGCCACCCAAAAAAAGTCTCGTGTTGACTCAATTAATAAAAGATACATGTTAACATGTTGAATTTTTCCTACCACTAAATTTTACCTCGCTCTATTGAGTTTAGTCATTGATGAATAAGTATACACAAAGGTAAACAAAATTTTCCCTACATTCAATAAAAGTATATTTGAAAACATGATTTGGATACTACAATTCTAAACTAATAGAACAACCTTTGGAGCCTCTCGATACATATTTGTAAATCCCTATGACATCTAGGGTCATTATGATGTTACAAAATTATTTTTATCCATTCATCCTTGGGGCAACATTTTGGAGTTCGATGGTTCTACTCTAGATGATGAAGATTGAATAATAGATATTAACAACATTGGTATACTTCTTAAAAGGAACGATAACCGGATCGTACTAATCCAAGAACTCAAATGTTAATCAAACACCACGATCAATAAGATAAAAACAATTCGATAGAATAACTTTAATAAAACCGTTACAAACAAATCAACAACAATATCATATATTATTATGGAACTCAATGAAATACAATGAAAATGTGTCTTACTAATATATGTAAGGAATACCAATCTACAAACCAATCAAGATCATAAATTAAGCCATAAATCAAAAAAGAATTAGTCAAGACCATAGATTTAAGAAAGAACTAAACATCAAAAATCTAGTCAATACTATAGATCAAGAAAAAACTATACCTAACAACTAGATCATATCCCCTTAATATCTAAATAAATAAAAAGAAATATCCACACACATAAGTGGGTGAAGATAAATACAATAAAAGTAAATAAAGTACCTAAGTGAACATGAGCTAAGGTAAATACCTACTCTAACACTTCTGCAGAACATGTGAGTGTTAAAAACATGTTAAGTGTCTATAAGAATGTATTTCTTTTGACAAAGGATGGTGGAACTCAATAATGGCATTGTATAAGAGTGTAGTATCCTAGAATGGTGAGATTGAGAACTTGACCACTTCACATTTTCCAAGAAGTTTAACAAAAATAAATTAAAAAATCGCAGACCAAGCTCTCTTTATTTTCCATAGAGTCTACTAAAAACTAATGAGCAACTTTGAATCCCATTAATGTTTTTTCTTAGGAGTTGATGTTTGTATAGTTGAATCAACATGAATGTATGGATTTAGTGACTTTTTTTTATTTCAATGGATCTATCTAAATCATAATGTTACCATTCAATCTCTTCATCTATATGGGTCTCTTTGAACAAGGTACCACAAAGTGTAAATTTGCAACATGACCAACAACTTTAATAATTAGTATGTTACTAATTTTTTATTTTTTATTTTGTCAATAAACGCTTTTGGCCAAAGCTATGAACTAAATAGTTGCCAAAGTTATTCGGGACCCAACATCCGTGGATCAAACTTGTGACCTAGTGTAGAGTAAGTGGTTCACTCTACCAATTGAGCCACACCATTGTGATTTCAACTTTGAAAGGTGAAATTTTCAAAACCTAATCATGCTCAAAGATGATGTTGGTAATGCTTGAAAATAATACAAGTAGAACAAGAATGATTTTTTCAATCTTCATAGAAGTCGAAGCATCATTGAACAAGTTACGATTTTCTCTCTATCATATAATATGGGCTTCTAAAAAGATAATCCCAATAGTCCCTCCTAATTAGATTGCATATCTTACCAATGAAATTCATTTCCATTGCATGGTTGAAAAAAGCAAAGGCTCTTGTATCTTCCAAGTAATACTCCTATAGTCAAAGAAAACAAGTGCATCTCTACAAACCTTGTAATAGAAAAACATCATAAAGAAGAGTTTGTTCTTGAATGCCTCTCACTAACTTCTCCTCAAAGAATCTAGATAATTATGTCTCATTGCTACTGGATGTGAAAAAACTCTTCAACAAGCTACGCCAAGTTGCATGTTATTGATTTCTTCAAACTTAAAATCTCAAAATTAAATTGAGGTTGTTCTATAGTTTAAATTCAAACTCACTACAAGTTGTTCTTCATACGCTTTGCACTTTATAGTTAATAAACTCTTGAAGTCATCTTGGGCACTCTAGTTAAAGGACTTCGTAAACTAAGATCAATAAATGAATAAATCATGTTGATAAGTTAAATATACAATCTATATCTTTGTATTGTTATTTAGTAATTGTACGCTTGAGAGTCAACATGTGATTCCGATGCACTTGAGCTCCCGATGTCATGTCGGGATAGCCGGATGTGTAGGATTGGGGGAATATTGATAGATAGCTATAGGAGAACCAACGACTAAGAACGGGTAGTGTGAGTTCCTACTAGCCGAGTTGTTGAAAGGGAGAATTAGAGGCTATGTATTGAAAGATTCATTTTAAATAATTAAGAAAAGTAAATCTAGCTTAAATAAAAGACAAATGTGTTTTAATCTTTTAATTAGCTAAATTCATTCCCGATTAATTATCCAAAATGAAATGAACAATCTAATCTATTTGTCTAAAAAAATAAGTTGAAAGCAACTAATTAAACAAACATTAACATTTATCTACTCTAAATTAATTAAAAAAACTAACTCTACAAATAAGAGAAATTGTTTCTAAATTAAATAAATTCTACTTCTATACTAAAATAAAAGCAATCAGGGAATAGCCAAATGTGGCTATTCCTCTCATTGCAGAGATATGAAGCTTAATCTCATTTAAACGGATATTTTCCAATTTGTAATTGTGGATTCCTATTTCTTCTAATTGCTTCACCTCATAATCACGAGAAGAAATAAGGCTTCTCAGAAGCAATTTCCTCTTCTCCTAAGACTTCCCCGACAAAACAAATAAAATGCACAGACTAATTGATAATAAAATATTTAAATAACGAACGCAAACTTAGAAGCTTCCTCAAGCATCTTTCCCTTGCATATCCACGAGCATATGCAAGAAAGAAGTTATCAATGAAAGATTGCTCATATGCATACAAATCTAGAATTGAAGAAATGAAAATGTATGGGTATTCTAAAACAAGAAAATAAAGAAATTCTTGGACAAAACCTTCCTCCAAAATCTTTCCCATGCAAATCCACATGATGAGTCGAGAAGAAGATATCAACCGAAAGCTTCTTACAACGTATAAATTCTACTCCTCAAGACAAATGTATCTAACAACAATATTCCAAAAATGAAAGCTTTAAAAGAATTATAAGTGCACCCCAACTGGATATGTAGAACTGTGACAATCTCCAAGTGTGGTGATGATTTCTTTAGTCTCCTCAGCTTCCTTTCCAGATATGAGTCGAGTGATCCAAAGAACAGTGTTGGTTGGTTGTAGAAGAAATTAAGAAGATGTTGGAGCAGACTGGTTGCGAGCTAGCCGGTTACAAATGCAAGCAAGAAGTAACAAAACAATGATCTGAGTTGTTTGTGTACTTCTTGGCAAGATTTCAACAGAGTAACGGTGTAATCAAAATCAAAAATCTCCAACCCATGCTTTGGGAAAAAGCTTGGTTTTTATAGAAAAATGGTAGGGAAGAAGTCCAACACACTTGGCAATCTAGAAATACCACATCATTCAAAAGAAAGACAATCAACATTCTAATAATAGTAAGGAAGAAGAGTTCCATACGTATCCAACAAGCTTGAAATCAAGGAAATGATCAAGAAACGTGTGAGAAAGACACTGAGAAACTTGCAAAACATGTACAGAACACGTTGTTTGGAGTCTCGAATTAATGCACACGCAACTTCTGTGCTCGCACAAACCGACGCTATTCTAAAACCGTCGGGGTAGGCAAACCGGTGGTTATGTGACTTAAAGTCATGACAACCCAAAAATGAGCAGAAGATGGCCCGAATACATAGAAAAATTTGCAAAAAAAGAAAGTAAAACAAGATAAGCATGTTGAAAGACAAAACGAAGGATCTGGACCTCGTTGTTGCTCTGGAAAAGAAATTTATCATCATAGCAAATTTTTACCGTTCCATTAATGTAGCACCATGCAATTTTGGGTGCGTCATATAGAAACCATCTCAATTTGGGTTTGCTCCATGTCACCGATAGTAATTCTCGCATCTCTCACAAGTTTCAATTTTGTATGCTAATCTTGGGCAAATCTTGTGACCGTATTGTAGGCAAACCAAGTCCACATGAGCCCTACCCCATTACCCAACTTATCCGGATCATGATATTCATCAAGTGGCTACACTTTGAAAGTTTATACCAACTTCTATGCTAGAGAGGGTAGGCACAACAAAGTTGTGCATCCATGCTCCCAACTCGGATCGGTCATTCAATGTCTCAGCTCTTCATCGAGACTCACAAAAGGCATTTAAGAGTTGAAATATGCCTTCCAAGTATTGACTCAAATCATTTGTTCGTATCAATGTAGGAAAAAACAACAAAAAAAAAAAAACACTAACTAGGTAGATTTCTTTAAGTGCTCTATTCTAGGTGCCCTCGGTCTACATGATTTGAAAGAAATCTATGTTGTCAGGACGACGGAAAGTGCGAGTATCTTTGGTACATGTTCGGGTATGGGTTCGATATGCAAATACATCAATTTTTAAAAGCCCTTGGGTATGATACATCCACACACACACACACATTTTACTCATTTTTAGTCCATAAGAAATACAAAACTTGAAAAATATAGTATGATCAATGTTCAAAACATTCAATATACTTAAGATTTTACATTTTCTATGATATACGAATATTGTATTCCTTTGTGTTTCATCCATTTCCTTTGAGATCAATTTGTGTGTTGCGATGGTGGCCATAAATAGGAGCTCCTAAAGGACCTATTTAATGAGATTGACTCCAACCTACCAATGATAACTAAAGAGGTCACTCCAATGGTTGGTTCTTGCATTCATATTATCCAAAATCACCTTCTAATCCTCCTTAAGGATGCAAGAAGGAGTCAATGTTGTGCCTTGGTAGTTTCTGGGAAAGGATGCTCTTTGAAACTTTAAACTATGCAATTTGCGGTTCCAAATTTTTCTATTAGTATTGAAGATCGCCTGAGATTTGGTCTCATAAATAACTCGTCAGAGCCTCAAATATATGTCCAAATTTCTATGAATAGCTTCTTTCCTTGGCCAATTGCGATGATCCCAAATAATTACCTCAAACATTCTTGATATCCTTTGAATATTTTCTCTTCAATAAACTAGAGGGATTTTAAACAATCTCCATGTTTCCTTGTGGTTGCCATGCCCTCCTAGTCTAGTCCTCAATAAAATTGAAGTTTGTTTGAATCAAAATAAAATAAAACTTTTCTAGAGCCCCAACACCGCCCAACCACACCTGTGGTACGTCCAGGGTACATCAAAACATACTTGGGACGTACTGGACATACATGGGACGTACCTAGGCGTACCCAAGACGTATTCATACTATACCCAAGACATATCCATACTTTGTACCTAGGACGTATCCAAGGGGTACGAGAGGGTGGGGGAAAAACCCTGGTAACATAGAAAAAAATACTTCAAAACCTATATTACATTTTTTGATGAGTGTGCTTTACAATAGTAAACATAGCTAAATTTCCCTTCGAGGTGAAAAACAAAATTTCAATTTACTTCAAATTTGAATGAAACTAAGGAAAACAGATAATTAAAAAAGGAAAAAAAATATATACGATAGCCTTTCTACTTCCTTAACTCACATTACAAACATTCTGCTTTCTGGAATGTACATCTAAACCTAAACACATTAGAGCTACTGCACTGGTAGTAAATGAGGCTTCTGGAAATTTACAACAAAACATGGCCGCAGCTGATAGAGAAGGATCATGGTGTCCAACAGCCACAGAATTATTTCCATGCGCAGATAACTCCGAACTACTTATGCTGTCTGTTAACCCTACAAAACCATAGTCCCCTCCAATCTCTTTCGATATATTTTCACCATCTAAAATAGCTCTATGTGC
Organism: Taxus wallichiana var. yunnanensis; assembly: GCA_018340775.1. Taxonomy (NCBI): domain Eukaryota; kingdom Viridiplantae; phylum Streptophyta; class Pinopsida; order Cupressales; family Taxaceae; genus Taxus; species Taxus wallichiana. The sequence goes on from CM031244.1 coordinate 569,325,069, forward strand.
TATACAAGTTTCCTTTTCTCTGGGAAAACCCTTTTGAAATTCAAGTCTAATTTGTTTGGGGGTTGTTCTCTGGAGCTAGTTTTGACATCTTCGATTCCACTTCTAAACTCCCTAAAAGTTTTCTGTAGAGTAAACCAGCTTTACCTCCCCTCTCCATCGCACTTATATTTCTGGCACAAATTTCTCCTGAGTTCTCTTCATGTGTACCACTATGACTGCTAGCATTTGGAGATTCATCTAGCCAAATTTTCTTAAATTGTGAATGGCCTAAACCAGATTTGATCTTTTTGCTACAGTATTCCTCCTTCAAATGATCAGAAAAATTACCAAAATGCGGAGATTTAACAGATGAGGATTCTTGCCTCCTTTCAGAAATTACATCCACGAACTCTGGGAAAGTTTCATCCATTTGAATGGAAACAAAGTTGGTATTGCCACCCTTCATCTCCATGAAGTCTAACTTCCTCATTTCCAACCAATCTGACATGAAATTTTCCAACTCTCCAAAGGCCTTTTCGTCTGATGTGCAATTACCTTTCCATCTTGGTGAATGAACCCGAGTTAGAACAGGCGTACTCTTCTCACTTTCTCCACCTTGTAGCAATGGAAAATGAAAATTCTTAGAATCTTCGTCAGGCATTCCACTTTCAGAAAGATTGAACTGTTCCAGGCCATTACCATCACTTGGTAAAAGCAAATCTGCCAGCTCGGTCAGGATCTTCTCTTCTTCAAAAGCTGAAATATTACCTTTATAAAGTAAGTCTGCTGGGGATTGCAGCAGGTCAACATCACTTTGCAGTGCTTCATTCTCGCCTTGAGCTTGTGAAAAGACAATTGAAGCATTATTGCTGTGGTAAGAAATCTGCTCTTGGAATACATTTTTGGTCCTCTCTACAGTATTGAAATCTGAGATCAAGATATTTATATATCTGTACCGACGCCACCATCTTTGAATCTTTAGGACAGAAAATTTCATTCTTTTGTATCGTGACTTGGTTAAAAACATTCGGCAATAAGCTTGCACAACAATTGCAGCCCTTTCCTTCTGGAGCGAACGAGAAAACTTCCTTAGCTTAAGTCCAGACATGAAGTCCAATGAATGGCTTCTCTTGATGCTTACTGAACTTGATTCTATTGCCTCAGAAATGAAGGGAGAATAAGGTAAAGAAAACCAGCTTCTATTTGTAGGGCATGGGTGATTGGCACCATTGCTGCTGCTACGCTTCATGCTTTGCAAAATAGTAGTAGCACATGGATTCTTGACATCATCCTTGATATCTGGTTTATTAAATGTTTTAATATGACAGACCTGTCTTCCATTTTGCCTCTTTTGTGAGTGTGTGACACCTCTATCGGATGGAAGCAGATTACTAATGTCGCCTAAGGTTGGTCGCTTTGAAAATGTAGTCATGTTCTGCACAGGCACTGTCGAGCACTCCAGTTAATCAGACAGAAGGATAATGCAATAATTCAATTTAACAGATTTAAATGCCAATGGGACAAAATCTTGACACAAGTTTTAATTAAAAAACTGCTAACCCGTAGTATGAATAATGCGTTTGTAGGGTCCAAATACTGAGGGAGCTTGACGGTGGTTTTGTTTCAGCCATCTGCAAATTTTAGTCCAATAATGCTTTGTGCTGCCTGCAGTGAGGCCCTCAGGTCCACCTTTAGTAACCTCCATGTAACCATTTACACAACTTTATCAGATCATAGCTACAAGTCAACAAGAAACGGACCAGAAGCACAAGCACAAACTACAGATTCCTGATATATATGTAAGGAAAATTTTGAGCATATCCTATAACCATTTGCATCCACTTTCAATGCATATGAAACAATTATACATTGGAACATAAAAGATGACTTTCGGTATGATCATAAATCCTACTATAGTTTGATTCTTCAAAATGATTTCACCATCTATAACGTCCACATAGCTCATGTTACTAGTAGCAGCATACAACTCCTATTTTTTGACATATATACTGCTAGTACCAAATAAAATGTCTATGTTATTTGTTTGCTCAGGCATTTATATTCTCTCTACTGTCCATAATCAGCACCAATAAATTTAAAAACTTTTGTACAATATAACACTAGACTTTGGTCCATTAGTTACAACATGAAAGCAAACACAAAAGGATAGCAGCAAGTAAATGCATGAGTGGCAGAATTTCTACTTGAAAAATCACAACGCAAATCTATTCATACGTAAAATATTTGCAATACAAATGAAATATTCTTTCAAGTTTCAACAAGCAGCCTGCAAATAAGATTCCCTTTATACCACATAGCTATAGATGCAACATTCTCCTTTGTGATATTCACACCAAATATTCCCTTTATGACACCTAAATTTCCCCTAATAATCGCTTTATGAAATTATTAGTACATTTTGCATCCTAAATTATTATGCACCTACATGATTAGAAATATATCTTAAATACATATATCTGAAAAACTCCGCGAGATTAATCTCAAGGCCCTTATATTGGATTTTTGCATACTACATTGATTAATAATTCTATTACCTTTTCTGTAAATTTCCCACTTATCAGTGACGTATGACATTAATCTAGCTGCACAGCTGTGTCAGGCTCCAAAACTCTTTCCAGGGAAAAAAACAACAGGGCTCAAACTCCACCGTATGACCCAGATATTACGATTTTGCAATTGACTTATCCAAGCAAATAGAAGAATCTTCTAAGTGACGGTCAAATGGATGTCAAATTTAAGGTTGAAATTGCCCTGTGATGACCAAATGGACGTCAAATTTAAAGAAAGAAATTAATCATTAACTCACAGACATTACAGTCCACCACCACCACACACCCCCAGCTGCCATTGTAGAATGCCTGTCTGCATAATAACAAACTATACCATATTAAGATACATCCTCACATTTATACATGCCTGTGACTATCATCAATTATATGACCATTATTCACCCCCAAGTTCCAACCCCTCCCCTGTCCCATGACGTTCATATTCGACAGAACTCTAACCATTGTTATGTACTTGACAGATTTCTCTGAACACAGATTTTGTGAAAATGTCTGGTTGATCCTGGGTTGCGAAGCATGTGAATTCAACTTGTATCTTTTTCACTAATGAAGTGCTGATGTATTTATGTGTGTGTGTGTGTGTGTGTGTTTGTGTGTGCACGTGCCATTTGTAGTATGAACTTGGAGATACTTGTAAGATGGAAGTAGCAAGTTCACCAAAATTATACAGCTGGCTCTAAGAATTCAAGCACAGAATCAGTGCATTGATATATTTGCAAGTTATACAATGGCAGAGAAAAACAGCAGCTTGCATAAAATTATAAAATGAGTAAACAAAGTAGTCGTTTCTCTTACAGCATTTTGACCTATATGACCTATTTGAAAATTGGAATTGATCTAAAATTAATGATCATAAGGTCAGGAAACAATGCTTTTGCTTACTAAATGGACATTCTTTTCAACAAACTAAATACAAAGGGACTCTTAGGATCTTGTTGTTTAATCTAGTATAACGTATTATACTATAAGAAAAAGATACAACAAAGAAATTAATAAGGGATAGAAAGGGTATCAAGAAAAATGCCTACAAACACAAACAAAAGAAAACCCTACTAAAATGGAGTTTGAATGTACCGTTGTGGATTCTAGCCAATGCCTCCCAGTCATTATTGGCTACCGCATCAGAGCAATGTCTTAGCCAGTATGCAACCACAGTGTTCTCAGCATGTTCTACCTCCTGAACTCACAATACAAGGTCCACAAGCCACCACCAGATTAATGTATTGAAAAGTATTATTGCACATGGAGATATTTACATGCACCAAATAGGTTCACATTGATCAATTCCATGGAGCTCATGGTCCCAAGACAAAAGGATATAATAAAGAAAACAGACAGTTCGTGATTGACATAATTAATCTATAAGACCCATTTATATAGCATATCAGACAAATTAGCTAAATCTTATATTTTTATGCTACAACTAATTAGCATTCTAAATATGATTATCAATGTAATGGGACATAATTATAACTGGTACGATAATGTAAGGCACATTACATGACATTTTTTTAAAATGCAATATCCTTAAAGCATGATCGAACCAATGCTTCCCTCTAGTCTTCCAAATGATATCATAGTTGAAACTAAAAATATCTGATGGGACTTATCATGGATATCAAATATTCTATTGATATCACATAATAGAGCTATGGATTTTTATTTAGATGTGTTCTTATTCTAAAGCTAGTGGATGTAGATGGTATTTTTTTGCAATAAATTCATTGTTGTTGGCTCTGAGTATTTATATTAAATAATTGTGAGCCACCTTTATGTGAGCTTAGCATGAAAAGTAACAAAATAGGAAAGGATGGTTGTTGATTCATGTCCTGGAAAGTGGTGTCAAAAACAGTATGTCCTTACACCGTGTACTATAAATGTGCTCTTAGGTTTTATAAAATATATTTCCAGCCTTGTATGTTGGTCATCTCCAGGGTTCGTCTGTGTCAATCGTTGGATCAATTCATTCTCAGCGGAGTTTCTCTTCTTGTATCTCCTCATACAGTAATGACTAACCATTTCCATGCCTTGCCATAACCTACAATTGTTTCCAATGTTTTGTTCACTTGGGTCATGCCTAGAGTACAAAAAAGAAATTATAAAGATAGTGTTATGGCCCCAAGCAGCAAACCTAAACTAAACGAAGATGCAAAAAGTATGTATACCAGATCTTATGGAGGACAGCCCCATTTAATTAGAAAAGGCAAATCAAATTAATGAAAAGAAGAAATAAAGTGATACTCTGAACACTCCAAAATATGCTTCTGCTTTTTGTGATATTACTGGTCCCTCTCTTGTTGCTGTCGATGTGACTTGGGAACATCCTCATGCTCCAGTTTTTACTCCGTAGCTGCTGAAGATGATGTTCTAAAGGCTTCAGATGTTGCAAATATTGGCGAAACTGCTGATAGGACTTTTGTTACTTTTGATGTCAGGAAGGGCAATGGTGTTCCTCCTCCTGCAATGAATTTAGCACTTGATGACTATCTTGTAAGGGTTATGAATGAGAGGACAGGACTGGAAAACTACTGATTTTACTTATGAAATTTTCTCCTGGACAGTTTTATTGCTTTTTGTCCATTTATTTTGGTAGATATTGAGAGATTTTTCATGTAATTGATGGAACTGGATTGTATTCATTATATACATTTTCAAACTGTCTGGAGTTTGTGCAAATATTGATCTCACTCCTAAACATGGGTACATGTACAACAATAGAAACAACATGTTTAGAATCAGGATAAGAAGGTTTGTGGATACAGGATACATCTGACATCAACACACATGCACATACAAATTTGAACAAAATTAAAGTTGAATTAAAAATGTCATAAGAATCGGATCTTCAATGGAAATGAGACCATTTTTTTAACTGTGCTCTGTTGTGTAATTGCAACTAGTCACTTCCTAATGAACTTCACAAGTACTTGTACTGCTTCCTGGGCATCAATATTATACTTCTTAGCTGCATTCTCTGTTTTTGACTTCTGCTTCTCTAGCCCTACATTCTGGTTTTCCGACTCTACTCTCTATTGCTGCCATTTTCTGTGTTTCAACTTGGCTTCCCTCATAAATGTTGTCGGTGCATTGGTTCAGCCAAACAACATAATTAACCTTTAAAACAGCCTTTATTTGCTCTGAATGCAGTTTTCCACATATCATAGGGCTGAATAGGTAACTGTAATAACTTTATTTTAGGTCGATCTTGGTAATGTACCTGGCACGTCAGAGCTAATCCAACAGAACATCAATTCTGGGAATTGGATATTATAATATTATTCTTCACCATCATGTTGTTGAGAGCTATGTGATTGATGAAAAACCTCCATGAGGCATCCTTCTTTGTTTCTAACACAATTGGACTACCACAAGGTGATGAACTAGGTTTGATATGTCCTTTGTGTATCAATTCTCAAATGTGATGCTTGATTTCATCATTTTCCAGCAAAGAACGATGATACGAAGGAGGGTAAGGTAATGGAAAACCTGAAATAAGGTCAACGGAATGCTTCACCTACCAATGTAATGGAAATTTAGCTGGTGATTTGAAAATATCAGTGCATTCCTCAAGTCAGTGGTCCATTTGCTCTTGATGTGACTTTTGAGCAAGTGTGCAAGTCTAGACAGCTAAAGAAGTCATATTTTCTTCCTCGAGTCTGAACATCAAGAGCACAAACTTCCTAGTTTGGCTGATTAGCTTATGACACTACTTAGTTCTAACTTCTAATCAAGGAAAGTTTAGGAACTACCTTTGAAATTTTGTAACATTGATACCCATCAATGTAAACAAAGGCACTTCTAGGCCTGGACTCATATGCCGTGATTTTGCCACATAAAAGTTTGCCCAAGTAGGGCATCACACACCTAAAACAGAGCAGCAGGTAGATGACTTCACACCTAGATGCTATCCCAACCAACTTTGTTGAGTGACACGTTTCTCTTGACCTTGACTGAACCAACATATGGTGTATGGCTGAGGGTGATGCATTGAGGGCAGTTTTAGCCTCTTGACTACATCTAGTGATATTAGTTTTTTTCAGGCTTCCATTGTCAACAAGGAAATGTAAAGAATCCCCTTGAAATCACGTATGAGAAGCAAACAAACATATTTCTTCTTCAAGACCATGATCTGAAAATGTTACTTGGGTAATTGCAACTAAGGTGTTAGAATATAAGTCCATAATTTGCTTGCCTCTTTCTTGTGCTGAAATGACGGGGTTAATGGTTGCATCAAGGAAAACAGTGCTTTTCTAGCATGACATTCTTAATCAGAATAACTGATGGATTTGTGAACATTTCACCATTTTCTAGTATCATAGTGCTTTGAATCAGTTGCCTACTTCCCTAATGTGTTAGGCATTTGCATTTGACATTTGAGTCCTTTACCTCGATGCTTCCTATCAGAATTGTTTCTATTCTTGCTCTGAGGGTTACCAGATTTGGCATTTATCATTTTCGGCTTCACTTTTATACTTTGCTTCAATTTTAAAGGCATACCTACAATTGTCCCCAATTATGAAATATGCAAGAAGTACATTTTGCTTTAAAAGTAGGGTCATAAGTCTATCTTGTATTTCAGAAATTAATTTTTCACTGTCTCACGCGTCTAGTTTTGTTGTTGATATATTTAAGAATATTGGTATATTCTTGGACGACTGATCATGTCCTTATGATCCGAGGCCCAAGAGGAGACCCGATGGACAACACTCTAAATGAGAATCTAGATGTGTTATATGCAGAAAATGTATTGTGAATGATAAGAGGCTGAAGGATATATCAGAGTGCTTATGCAACAGAGAAGAAAGCAAAGAAACAAGAGACACCGGATGTAGAACTGTAATGCAAAGTTATATTATGCAAAGTCCTGTACAAGATCCAAGAGGTCGGATGTAGGATGTCTATGTACTCCTCATTCTCTGGTCCATCTAACTCTATGACGCAGTGAAGTGTGACATAGCAGAGCTGCACGGAATTGAGTAGTACCGCAGAGGAGTCAGGAACTCGTGGTATGCACACGTGTGTGGTATGATGTTGAATCCATTGGTCAATTCAAATCATGATGTGGAGCAATGTTGTGGTGCCGCAAGTTAATCGAAGTCCTAGATCTTCCTAGATCAATCGCCCCTCCTTGAAGAGCAATGGTCCCCATTACGTGTAATTGCAAAGGAAGATGCGGAAAGTTGCTAGCAACTTGAGCTTCAGTGAACCATTTTCCTTGGGAAGGTGCTTGACCTACTTTGACAATCTAAAAGAGAGGGATCTCTTGTTGTCTTGTCCTTTTGACCCTGACATCAATGACTTGATCCACTTCCATTGGCGCATTATAGTCAAGATTGATCTTTGCTAGCTGAAGAGTCTCTGCAAGGGCTGAAGTCTTCGACAAATGTGGAAAGCAATCATGCAAGAGTTTGCGTTGAAGACTAGATGCAACTCAAGGTAGGCGGGAAGATTAAGCTCAAAGGTATTATCTCCTACTTGCTAGGTGATAGTATAGGGCCCGTATTGAAAAGGACGAAGCTAGTGGTAAGGTCCTATTATTCTTTCCTTTTGCAAGTGAAACCATACCTGATCACAAACCTAGAGGGTGTGCGGTATGCGGTGCATGTCATGTCACTGCTTGGATTTAGCATTGGCCTGCTACATGGTGGTTTGTACTTGTTGAATGTGTTGAATATGCTCAATGAACTTAACAACTTTGTCAACTTCCTTTTGAGCTAAAGGAGTTGCTACTATTGATGGCAGTATAGGATAAGCTACATTGATGGGCGCCAAAGATTGGAAACCTAAAAAGGGCTTTGAGTGATAGAGTTGTAAAGAGCTCTGTTGTAGTTGTGCCAAATGAAAGGAAGGCTTTCATTACATGTGTGTTGCTTCTTCGCACGATGCATTTTGAAAACATGCATGATCATCATGTTAACCTCTTCCATTTGTCCATCAATCAACGAATGGAATGTGATGGACATATTCTACTTTGTGTCCAGTATAAACCAAGTGTTTTCCAAAAATTCCCTAAAACTTTTGTGCCCATATCAAAGATAATAGTTTCTAGTAATTCAAAATAGACCCAGACATTTTCAAAGTGCAGTTTGGCAGTTTCCAAAGCGGAAATAGATTTCTTACAAGGTATAAGAATTTCCATCTTGGAGAATCTATCGACTACTACATAAACAAAATTATTACCATGTTTGGCAGTACGGTAGCCTTAGAAGTAATCCATGAAAATAGATTCCCATCGTCTCGTTGGAACCAATAGAGGTCTATAAATACCTTGCTTCTTATTGAAAAGTTTGGTCGTTGCGCAAACGATACAAGACCTAATGTATTTGGTGACATCTAGCCTGAGGTGTAGCCAAAAGAAATACTGCTTAAACACCGCAAGGGTCTTTTTAACTCCAAAGTGTTCTACAACTAAAATGAGCTTCCCATATTAGTTTCTGCCTCTCTCCCTCGTGTGGTACACACAAGTGACCAAGGTGATATAGGAGTCCATCCCACAAGTAGAAATTTGGAACTAACTTGCCGGTGAGCAAGTTGCAATAGATTTCTGTGAAGTTTGAATTTGAATGATACAATTCTGACACAATTTTTACTTCATGTCCACAAGCGTCAAGCACTGTGAGGAGAGCTTGAACCAGAGGTTGGCTCAAACAATCAGCTACTGGATTGGCACTTCCCTTCTTATGCTTGATGCTAAGGTGAAACCACTAAAGATAAGATCATTTTTATGACGCTCTTGCTGCAACTTGTTTTGTGTCTACAAGAACTGAAGCGACTTGTGATCAATGTGGATACCAATCTCCTTACCCAAGATATAACGATTTCAATGCTTACATGCCTTAACAATAGCATTAAAATCTTGATTATATGGTGGGTAGTTTATTACCTATGCGGTGAAATTTTCGTTGTGGTAACCACGTGACCATGCTGAGTTAGGACGGCTCCGAGTGCATGATCGGATGCATTGGTCTTTATCTCAAATGATTGCTGAAAATCATGTGACACAAGTACTGGCACAAAACAAAGTCTGCATTTCAATTCTTCAAATGTTTTTGTTGTGCGGCTAACCAAACAAAGGTTGTTTTGGCACCACCTTTAGTAACTTGATTCAATGGCCAAGTGACATGAGAAAACCTAAGTAAAAAACCTCCTATAGAAATTTGCTAACCCCAAGAAGTTGCAAAGCTCTGTGAGATTCTAATGTAACACACAATTAGGGTCCTAATAAAAGGATGCCTTAGACCATGCAGCCCACAAAGCGCAAAGTTAGATCTCACCAAAGCAAGATCCCCCCACATCTTGTGAGAAACAATAAAAGTTTCTTCTATTGATTGACGAGAAAAAAATTACAAACTCAGGCACAATTACATCCCCACTTTGCCACAATCTTATGACAGACTTTACATAAATTCTCTAAGAATTTCAAATCCTAGGACCTATCCTATTTAAGCTTGCAAACTCTGTAAAGCTCCTATAAAACCAGACTCGGCCCCTTTGACTATGAAGCTTAACAACACTCTCAGACACTTAATTTGGCAACTTTGCCTCCCTCTAAGCTCCGACTTCTCTCTAGCTCACCTAGCTATCTTTTGCTGCCAAGATCACTTTATCTCCTTCCAAGATCTATGCCTTACACATTCATTGCTCCCTTCTAGTAGAGATGTAAAGATACCTTTGCAAAGATTCCTCGATTCAATTAGACCATCATTGATTCCATTCATCTAGTTTCCAAGTAATCACTCAAGGGCGTCTCTATCTCATCAATATGTACCAAGTCACCCAGTCATCCCATTGGTGAAGATAATGGATCAAGGCCTACATGTTCAAGTCCAACTATAACAATGTTGACAAGTACGAAAAAGAACTCAAGTTTCGCAAAAAGGCAAAAAAGTATAATTTGCATAGCATATGTGCAAAGAATGCAGCCTTTGTAAGAGTGAACCTCTACAAGGCACAAACTTTGAGACAAGTGTGAGGCGTGAATCCATTTAAATGTGTGACTGTGCAGTTGTACAGTGTCTATACACCTTATTTTTCATTCTTAATGACTTCTATTCACAGGCACCATTGGCGCATTTACCCCCCCCCCCAAGTGATGTCTTACAAGGCCAGGGATAACCAGAAATGGCTGGGCTGGTTAGCAATATTTGTGAGAAAGCTTTGATGTGAAGTCCTTGCTACCTTAGATATCCTATCCTTTACATCCTCTATGTCATCCATTTACTACCTCCTTTAACATCACCTTCCTATTCACTTACTATCACCCGTATATCCAATTACAGCACCTACAGACCTCTATCAAATCACCTTTTCATCAACTCTTGAGTCTTTCCTCCACCTCCTGATCCTTCCCCTAGGACCCCATGATTTGTTATTACCTAGAGCCAACAGCATCGACCATGGTCAATATCGTCTAGTTGTATTTCTTAATGGTGGTTGACCATCAACCATGGTCAATGTTGTTGGCTATAAGGAACTATAATGACTAATCATGACCCCTATTTATAGGCGTCCTTTAAGAGCATTTTCAAGACATCACATCATCATCTATCGGTTTACTTGCATTTGCTAAGCTTCTCTTAAGGTCTTAAAGGTTTAGGAGATTGTTTTGCTTACAATTAGAAGACTATCTTTGGAGCATTGGGTCTAAGACTAGGAATAGGAGCTGCACCAGCAAGGGTCGCCAAGACTTTGGAGTCGCCAACTATGGTTTACTCATGCAATCTTTATGTCTGTCTTATGGTCCCCCACATCAACTCTCTCATAAGGTGCTACTAACCTAAGGGAGTTAATGCGCCAATGGTGTCTACACAAAGGTAAGTATCTCTAACTTTCCTTTTCCTTTATGTTATTATTCTGATTTGATTGATTGATTGATGTATCATGTACATAGACTAGGATAAAGTAGCATATTTTTGTCTATTGCATTGTTTTATTATCAGCCCTTGCCTTACATCTGCCCCTGGGCTTCGCACCTATCTCTCACAACCCTTGTTTATCTTACAACCCTTGTCTATCTTACAACCCTAGTTTGGATCTCTTTAGATGCACATTATATCTTAGGGATCATCTTACAATCAGGATACTAGTAGGACTCCATCCCGTATCCTAGACTTAGGCTTTGGAACCCTTGGCCTTTGGTAGATAGTGGATTATCATTTTCTAGATCCACGGCTCTTACACCCCTTTGGTTATTTCTTGGCTTGTGTGTAGGCCCTAGAATGGTCTTCTTTCTATATCCTAATCTATATTGTTGAGAAGAGAAAGGATATTTTATAGACCTTATTAGCTGACACACATTCAGTGAACCCAACGTGAAGGCCTATACATTATCCACCAAAATCAAAATGACTAAATTGAGGTAGCATTATCGGTAAGATAGTAACATGAACTCAAATGAAACATACTTACCTTCTCGCATGAGGTGCTTGTATAGTGAATCTTGTCGAGTCACCAAGATGTATATAGACCTACTAAGTGAACCCAAATAAAACAAGACTGGAAAACAACACTAGATAAGATAAGATAAGATAAGATAAGATCAGTTAATTTTATTAATGTCCAACGAATGACCACAAAAGTAAAGTCTGTGTTAAGGGGAGCTCATGGGATGATGATAAGATTGGGTCGATGAGAAGGCTAAGACAGTTGAGGTAGCCTACATCGGATAATAAGGTAGGGTGTAGAATATAAGGATCATAATGGGGCTATAAGGTGTCGACAAGAGATAAATGGTCTAGCCAACCTAGAGGTAGGAATAATAATGATAGAAGTTGTGAAGACAAACAAGGAATGCTAGTTGTCATGGGCGAAAAAATAGGCAATTCTTTAATTTTCTTTGAAAAAATGTGCAATATACCGTTAAATTCCTTACAACGCCATGGTTGTGACACTTCTTCTAAAATGTCAATAGGATCTACATTATAAATATATCGTAATTTGACGAAATATAGGAGTAAAAATTGAAAGTTTCAAATATGATTCAAAACCAATGCTCCATGAGGATGCACCCCCTAAAACTTGACGTTTTTGGGGATGGAGACGTCATGAAGACTTGAGGATGCCTTGAAATGTCCTTGTCATACCACCACTACCACCACGAGATGGGGACATCCTCAAGACGTTTCGCTAAAGTGGGGACATTTCTCTCAAAGGGGGACCTTTAGGGGATTTTGGAACATCTCCAAAACTTCTAAGGAACTTGCCCAAGTCCGTCTAAGAATCTCGAAAACTTGCGGCCATCCACTGTGCCAAAAACACCAAAAAGTGATTTTTTTAATAAAAGATAGTCTTTCTTAGGATATTTGTGCCCCCAACCCTAATCCTAATAGTTAATGGGCCCCACCCACACTTTAAGCACTCAAAAAAACTATAAATGAACCTCACACTCTCACTCCAAATCACTATCAAAGCTTGAAAACATTGAGCAAGGCTGCAAGTGCAAGAGTGAGAGCAAGAGTGGGACAAAGCAAGGTCAGTAAGAATGAGAGGCGGTGAACATTAGCAGAGAGAGCAACACCAAGAGGAAGAGCAAGTGCTAAGTCTTCATTGATCGTCGTTCAAGTTTCAACACATTCATCAAGTCAAGCCCTCTAACTTACGGACATTGGGCCATTGGTCAATTGTATTTAAATTTTGAGTGTAACCATCTTTTTGAATATAAATTATGATATAAATATTAATATATTGTTATTCGGCATTTTCATTGTTCAATGCAATGTGTTTAGTATTTCAAAGTTTCATTTGTTATTTCTTGTACATTTTTATAACTAATTTTTCAAGTACTATATGTATATATATATATATATATTTGCACCACCATCCCCTAACAACCCAAACCTAGGCCCTTGGTCCCCAAGTCCCGTCCCCCATTCCGAGAATCAGGAACTATGTTCAAAACCTATAAATAAGAAGTCAAACCTTTCACTTGTCAATTTTATAACAAACTTTGAGATTTATGAGCTCTAGGTTGATCTTTTTATGAAACCAAAGTCCATGGCTAAAGTTTGAGGATGTGATCAAGGTGGATGGAAACACTAAGGTGGATCCATCGATAGATTGTCTTTAAATTTGAGAAATGGTAGACAAGGTAAAAACACAAAAATAGGTCCCAAAACAAATTTGGGTTGCGGAATGTGCCCAGAGAGGTCAAAATTTAGGTGTTGACAAACTCTAGATGGATTTGGGAACATCTTGCATTAACGCCGATAGGGTTAGGTTCTTTATTTTTTTAAATTCTAAAAAGGGTGCTTGCCTTTTTCCAAATGACCATGTTGGTCAAAAAGATTGTAGAAGGGTTGTTGCGAATTAATTTGCCCCGACATGGTCAATGCCATTTTGCACAAATGGCCAATGCGATTAGGGCAAAGCTAAGTTTTTCTTGCATGGCAGATGTTGTTTGACAGGTTGATGCAATAATTTTTGGTTTGTTTTATGTGCATGGCTGATGCAATAATTTTTGGTTTGTTTTATGTGTATGGCCAATGCGGTTGTATTAGTATGGCTAATGTAATAGAAATGATATTTTAACGTGATGTTTGATGATTATTTCATCATATTTTTCTCGATTGAGACCGATGGGTGACTGTTATTTTTCTATTTTACGCAGTTTCACTACTCGTAAGATTGTAGCGGACGATTGATGCCACATGGTTTTTGCCTTCCGAGATCTTTCTCGGTTGAGGACATGGCACAATTAGAGGCCCTTGGTTTTGGTGGGATCATGCGGTTGTGTCGCATTCCATTAGATGTGGATTTGATCCAAATGTTTGTTGGAGCATGGTAGATTAGATTTGACACATGCAAATGGAGAGCTAGGGAGACATCATAAAGACAACCTTCACCCTAGAGGATGTACACGCTATCTTGGGATTGTCGATAGGCGAGGATGCATGTTTTGTGATGTACCCGAGACAGGACATAACGCACGGGGCTAGCTCGGTGAGCCACCGAGGAATACTAGTATCATCCGTAGTCATTTATAGTCTAACCGAGAATAATTTACAATTTGGTCATTTTGGATATCCGTAGAAGGTCATTATTAGGATTGTTGTGACATGAATTTTGTGTTACAAATCAAATGAAAGAATACCATTATTTCTATAGTTGTATGACGTGTTGTGTTTGAAAGCGAGGCACCATGTACAACTTGGGTACGAGGATCTAAGTGTAGTTAGCACATGACTTATACAAGTTTCGGATCAAACAACAATTGGTCGTGGAACTAGTTATTCTACTATCTACCTAGATATATAAGAGGTTTTCCATGTATCGTCTTACGAGATGCCACTACAAATTGTTGCAGATGTGCATAGGATAAGATAAGATAAGATAAATATATTAATGTCCAACGAATGACCACAAAAGTAGGTCAATGGGACTGCAGCCCAAACAATATACAAAGTGCGAGCGGGGACAACTCAAAACGAGTTCCCAAGAACAAAAACAGAAAAGAAGAGAAAAGACAGCAGAAAGGAAACCCGAAGCCAAATACCCCACAAAGTGAGGGAGAGATCACAATGAGGCCGACAAAGATCGTGTGGAGACCTTGTGTTAGGACAATGGACAAGTGACCATGTTGGCCAACTACCGTGGTGGCACAGAGATAATTACAGAGATCATTAGGCACTGTCATATGGTGAATGAACGCCACTCGATAGATAAAGTACCAGGGCATTAGGTTATTCCATCCCAAAGTAAAGCATTGCCACTACCACCCTACGGTTCAAATACGTGAGGGAGCCCCGAGGTAGGGGAGGAGAGGGACTAGAGTCTATGGTCCCACCCTTGAGACCACGATGGTAGCGGCGAAGCCACAAGGACAAGGTCGCCGATAGCGAAAGGAGGGTAGAGGGAGACAAAGACACAATCATAGATGCATATTATAGAGGACAACCCTAAGCATGATGCCCCAACACAAGAGTATGCCCCAAAGGTAAAGACAACGGTTAGAGGTGCAAAACCCGATATTGCACCGGGACTAGAGATTACTGATAGGAAGTGGGGTTACCTACCATCGATGAGGGTCCGTATCATGGAAATTATTTCCCATAACACAAAGAAGGTGGCACGGTATGATGCGCAGAGGCGACCACCATTGTGACTTTACAATGAGATAGGTGGCGGAGTTCATCGTTGTCGAAGGATTTTCTTGATGAGGAGGACATCGTATTAGGTGACAAAGTGGATGGGGCAAATGTTGAGGACTATCCACACTAAAATTTTCCTCCATAATTTCTATTTCATTAATGTATGTATTAGGAATAGGATGTTGTTAAGTATAATTAGTAGTGGCATCCGATAGAAGATAACGGCGTTGTCGTGATGCGATGCCGCCAATAATGTATAAGACAAAGAATAAATCAATAGAAATGTTGTGGTAAAAAGTAAATATTTGTCGTAAGTGGTTTGGTAATGTTAAAATGTCAAAGTTAGGGTAAGTAGAGAAGTAGGGTCTACATGATTAAGAATTAGAAATATTATATTGGTAATAAGGACAAGGAGTGATGTCATAAATATTTTGTGTATTTTATTTGTAAAAAGTCTAAAAAGTGGAACCCATGTAAAATGACAAGGTGTATCTTATCTTAAAAGATAAGCTTACATGTAAAGATAAGAGTTAAGGTATGGAATATGATTCGTCAGAGTAGATTTCTTATCCTATCTTAGTGATAAGGTGGATAAGCCTGAAAGTTCTATAAATAGAGAGGCCACCCCCTCATTTAGCATAGAAGGAAGTAGTAAGAAATATCAGTATGACAAAGTGTGATGATAATGATTTCCCGGATCTGCAACATTGTTATCCTCGACACAATCCCTAGTGAATACATAGATATTTGGAATTATCCGAATTATTTCAAGTTTCCTAATGGTGCCAATCAAAGACTAAAAGGAAGATTACTCAAGTCAATCATTCATATTCTATTCTCGCATGGATTATTATTTCGAATAGGACACGATGGGCCGATCTGAGAGGCGCATTGGACGTGATTAAGGGAAGGAGCTAATAGAAGAATTCCACAATGGTACATGTAGAGGACACTTCTCCTGACAACTTACAAAGTTAAAGGGTCTTAGATGCGAGTTATCACCGCCCACTCTTTTTAGAATTGTTATAATTATTGTAAAACATGTGATATTTGTCAAACACATGGGAACCGTAAGACTTCATCAGCTCCATTATGCCTTATTCTTCCACTTCGTCCCTTTGAAAAGTGGGGAATAGATATTGTAGGTCCACTTCCAACTACCCCACGCCAAAATAAGTATATTGTAGTTGCCACAGATTATTTAACCAAGTGGGTTGAAGGCTAGGCCATTGAAAACACTTCCATGGATGAAGTGGCAAGGTTCATGTATGAACGCATTGTCACCGAATTTGGTTGTCCATTAGAAATTGTAATGCATCGAGGAAGCCACTTAATTAATGAGGTGATAGAAGCCCTAGTCAACAAGTTTTCTATTAAGCACAACAAGGCAACAACTTGCAAGCCAAACACAAATGGACATGTGCGGAACAAAATGTGTTGTGTCAAATTCTAGCAAAAGATGCAGCATTGCAAAGTACATAAGTGGGATAAAATGATTCATGCGGAATTGTGGGCATATAGGGCAACATCAAAGTCGCGATATGATACTCCCCATTTCAGTTGGCTTATGGCATTGATCCAGTTCTTCCTATTGAGTTTGATATTCCCACTGTGAGAATTATGAAAAATGAAAGGATGGATGAAAGTGATTCGATAAAGGAAAGGTTGGTACATCTTCATTTGCTAGAGGAAATGAGAGAAATAGCAAAGGATACAAGCTATAAAAAGAAAATGAAGCAAAAGGAGTACTTTGATCAAAAGATCCTCTGGACTCCATTTCAGGTTAATGACTTGGTCCTAGTATATGATTCTCGATACAAAAAGAGGAGGCATAGAAAACTTCTTCCCAAATGGACAGGGCCCTACAGAATAGTAGTTGTGCATGAAAATGGTACATATCAACTAGAGGAATTGGATGACACTCCCATTACAAAATGGGTCAACCACGACAAGTTAAAGATTTTCCAAAGCAATGAGAATAGTCTATTCCGATGACGGAGTAGAAGTTAGGAATGGGAAAGATGTCAACACTAAAATTTTCCTCCGTAATTTCTATTTCATTAATGTATGTATTAAGAATAGGATGTTGTTAAGTATAATTAATAGTGATGTCCAATAGAAGATAACGACACCGCTTGCAGATGCGATGCCGCCAATAATGTATAAGTACGGTAATGTAACAAAGTACAATAGGAATGTTGTGGTAAAAAGTAAATATTTGTCATAATTGGTTAAGTAATGTTAAAATGTCAAAGTTAGGGTAAATAGAGAAGTAGGGTCTACATGATTAGAATTAGAAATATTATATTGGTAATAAGAACAAGGAGTGATGTCATAAATATTTTGTGTATTTTATTTGTAAAAAGTCTAAAAGGTGGAACCCATGTGAAATGATAAGGTTTATCTTATCTTAAAAGATAAATTTACATGTAAACATAAGAGTTAAGGTATGGAATATAATTCGTCAAAGTAGATTTTTATCCTATCTTAGAGATAAGATGAATAAGCTGAAAGTTCTATAAATAGAGAGACCACCCCCCTCATTTAGCATAAAAGGAAGTAGTGAGAAATATTGTATAAAAAGTGTGTGAAGGAAGCCATCATTTAGGTGTGTTAAAGAAGCCATTAAGAGGTGTAATTGTGAAATTTCTCCCATAGTTATTGTTGAAAGGCAAGTGGAGTTGGTAACACTTGAAGTACCTCATGGGTGAGATTGTAACAATTTCATGGTAATAATATAATTTACACTTATATTTCAGATTTGTCATCATTCCTTTGTATTATAGTCTATGGTATTCTTGTGTTTTGTCATTATTGTGTGTTTCCATTACCACCACCAAACTAAAAGCCATGCGTTAGTAAATAATCATAAAGCACAAGGAGTTTTCGGTGGAGAATTATCATAGTGTCGGATTCGTGTTGACGGGACATCAAGTATAGAAAGTGTTGTGATATTACATTATTTTTTCCCCCGAAGTAGATATACATGCAAAGAAGTATGTGATATTAAGTTGGATTTGTATATGTTTCTAATGTATGATATGTGTTATTTTGTCGAGAGGCCACACACGAGTTGCACAAGCTTATTGAGAGTGCACATCGAGAAAACTTGGATGGAGTCCTCAACCGTGGGGGAATGGCCTTAATGCCTAACCCAAAGTGGCACCCTTGGATGTTGATCATGTAGATTCACTTAAGCTCATTGGAGAGGTGGCCTAGGAGTTGCAGAACGATGGAGGATAGTCACTACATCGGCCGAGCGAGAGATATATGGGGCCCTCCCGCAAATGTTGGGTCAAACGCAGAGGTCCTTGGCGATGGAGCGAGTCGAAACTAGGCGACACAGGTTGCGAGTTGTGGCAGCTAGACAATAGAGAGACGTGGCAGCATTGCGGCTTTATGCGGTGTAGTCAAAACCTATCATCTTGTAGTATTGCACCTCCTCCTCCAAGGAGCGAAGGGGATGCCTAAGTGAGAGATGATGTATGTGTGATGTATGTAATGTACTTTTTTAGACATATTGTATTTATTTAAGGATATGATTGCATTTTGACTCAATTATACATGGTTTATGATGTGTATTGGATGATTGTGTTTAAATTACATGTTGATTTATGTTTTCAATTCTATGTTTGTACAAATGTGATGAAACTTATGGCTAAAAATGATTAACTAAGAGGTAAAATAAACATATAATGAAAAAGATAGTACATCTAGTGAATCCAGAGGATGTTTTAGAAATACATAGGTAAAATGATATCTAATAAAATCTAAGAACAATAAAAAAATTAAAAAATATGTCAAAGGGATAAATAGACAACTAATAAAATATAAGAAAGATCAAAGACATTACTAGATGTGACAATAAGGATGATAAGACACCTAATAAAATATAAGAAAGATCCAAGAAATTAAAATATGTGGCAGAAAAGGACAATAATTAACGTCTAATGCAATCTTAGAGGGGTAAAAAAAAAAGAATGAGCTAAACAAGAAGCACCAAAATGTGTAGAATCACAATCAATGCTTGGATTGGCTTTCTTAAGAGGTGAAGCACTACCATCTAATCTCATGACTAGGGTAAACGGAGATGGTATGGATACGAGAAAGGTGTATTTGTGAGAAAGGCCCAAAGATCTTATAATCATACTCACAAATCTTCAGCCGGAGTCGGGGTAAAATATGTCGTAGGATATAAACAGCATAAGAGGCATGATCAACTACTAGTAATATCCATCGAGGGAATAAGAGAGTAAGTACAATAAAGAAATAGAAAGGCACCACGATGACTATACAAGATCCTTAGCGGAGTTGAGACACTCTAATCAATAGGGTGTGAATAAAAGTTTTCGTCATCTAGATATGGATGAACGTATGTATGTGGGTTTGGCTTATACTAGCTAGCGGAAGTATAGAGATATATCCCATGTCAGCTATGAGATGCAATATTAGTAAAGGTGTTTCCTACCTTCACATGAAGTTTTCCCGTTCCTTAGGACCTCACTTAAGGAGCTATAGTTCTACTATGAGGATTAGGTATTGCCATGAAAGGGCACAAGAACTAATAGATAGATATGTGACCTCCTATTCTAGTCGAAAAACCTACCTTCTGCTGCAAACGACCTCAAGCTCTCGTAAATGAGGCCAACTATGGAGTTTGAGCTTTCAACTAGGATAGGAGGTGTGATAAAATGATATCACATATGTTTTTGTTTTACTTTTTTATTTTAGTAATTGACTTTTCTATTGCTTGATTTTTCTTTTATGAGATGACTTTTAACAATTCTTTTGCCTTTTATTGTTCCTCCTCCACATGGATTCGAACACTAATTAGATGGGTATGAAACATGAAAAACACAAAAGAATTTACACTTAACCGGCATAGAGAACCTAGAAACTAAGATGCCTAGGTACCTCTAAACATATCCTAAGGAAAGAGTGCCTCAAGTGAGAGGAGCGGGAAAAGTGAGGCTACAAGGATAAAAGTGTGATACGATAAAGGGTAAAGCTAGTAGCTGACCACGAGGAGATATTTTGTTTCATATGGAATGAAAGCTAAAAGAGACAAACTAGGCAATGTAGGAACTACGGATCGTTAGTGATGGGCATGAGATAAGATTGTAAACCAATGATATGTATAGCACAAACACATAATGATAGTATCCAAGAGGTGATAATTGTCATAAAGGTAATTAAACATAGCAAAAGATCCAAGGAGTAAACAAATGGCGAATAAACCCTAAAAGATGTTGCAGAAGAGTGCAAAAATAAGGGTTGTAAAATAAATTACCAAAGCAACTTAAAAAGAGGACAATGGCCATATAAACCCAACGAGGATAAAATCTCACAAGGAGGTGTAAAAATAAAGACTACCGAAGAGCTCTACAAAGAGGGCAATGGTTCTATACACCCAAGGGGATATAGGATGTCATGCAGGAGGTCAGTAAAAATAAGTAAAATAAAATTAGGATGTAAGATGTTAATCGGGAATTTAATAATTAAAACTAACCAGCACTTTGTAAAAAGAAAGATAAAACAAGATGTAAGTTAGCCAGATTAAGCATATGAACTAATAGGCCTGTAAAAATAAAGGTAGAATAGAATGTAAATTGTCAACCTGGAAAACGAACTAACACGCTTGTAAAAATAAAGGTAGAATAACATGTAAATTGTTAGCCAGAATCGGAACTAACAGGGACTATAAAAATAAGCAAAAATAGGATGTAAAGTGTAAGCTAGGAATCCAAACTAACAAGGCTATAAAATTAAAGAGGATGAAAATAAGATATTTTAGGAAGTAGATAAAAGTAATTGTTGTCACCCGGAAGTTGCACCCTCATAGAGAATGGTGTGTGTACTATCTCTACTTGTTGACAAAATTGGAACAACTTAAGGTCATGGATAACTTATGTCCGAGGTGAACCTCCGAGAGGGGCTGGTTCCTTTGTGAATCACCTAAAAATGAAAACTTTGACAAGGAAAAGGGGAAAGGAATGCGAAAAATGGGAAATAGGGGTGATACACATAAAGTTTGACACTAGCATGTAACTCTGCACACAGAATTTGAAGATCCACACACACCTGCACAACTCTAGACTATTTGCATAATAAATTCAAGGGTTTAGGAAAAATGACAGCAGAGGAGGGAGTGAATTCCACACCGAGGAAAACACAATATCCTATGCAACACAATGAAAAACCTGAAATCTGAAATAAGAGAGGGAAAAGCGAATCTTTATTATTCGAGAGGTGTAAGTACAATAGCTGAAGATGCACAAGCAAATCAGCTGCTCCAAGTGTATCAATTTTTACAATAAGAAAACAGCCAATATAGACTGGTTGTGTCAAGAATAGACTGCTGCATGATGTTGTTTTTTAATTATTTTTATTCTCTCTTTTACCCCTTTGGCGCCAACCTCTAAGAACAACAATTCTATTTTAATTAATTTAATTTCTTCTACCCTGCTTCTGGCGCATGAGACAACAACTCCTTTCATTTATAAAAAGTCCTATTCTTGGCGAGCGCATGGGATAGCAATTGTTGTTATCTTATTTATATCTATTTCTATTTTTATCCTTTCATTCAAAGACTTCAGTCAACCACAGTTTGACTCATGCAAGGTCTTCTATTTTTATTTATTTAATTCCATCTTCATCCTTTTGCCTGAAATAGGAATTAATAAATTTATTCTATTTCCTTCCTTATCCCTCCTTGTCTCTCCTTGGCGCCAACTTCTAAGAATAGAACACCAGCTCCATATTTATTTATTTAATTCATTTGCACCTCCATGAAAAGTCTTCCTTTGGCACAAACTTCTTTGGATTGAAATATGGTAACATTTTGGGGACATCACATGATTGTTTGCCTATTAAACAAGGAGATCGGTGGTCTTTTGCATCCATTGGGCTATGGAGTCACATTCTTCTTCAACAATTGTTGCACACAAGTTTGAAAAGCTTGTATCCTCTGAATCAACACAATTGAAATACCCTCTCCAACAAAATGAAAATGATGTGCATGCAAGTACTTATTGAAAAGACAACTATGAAAACTGGAAAAACAATGTGCATGCAAGCACTTATTGGAAAGCAAACTATTCTAATGATATTGAATCCTCAATAGCAAGCTTTGAGGAAAATCCCATTAACTAGAATTTGTAGTTCTTCGCCATTCAATCGAGATAATTGAAAAGCATTGTGAGGCTTGCAAACTGAAATAACATATGGCTGGCTCCAAATAGAATCAAATTTGGAGTGGTTTCCCAGTTTTGCTCTATTTGCATCCCATTTAATGACAAGATCACCCTCTTGAAAGACTCTTGGAACTACTTTCTTATCAAAGTTCTTTACCTGAGCTTGGTGAGCTTGGCTTCATTTCTCAATTCTTCCAACCGCATAAGTTTGGCATACCTTACCTCCATAGGACTTGCTTCAAATAACTCTAATTGATGAATAAGCTCTAAAGCAAGCAGCCCAAGAGAAATTGGGAGTCTCACTTCCTTGCCATTAACCAACATGTAAGGAGAATTACCAATAGACCTTTTGGGAGTGATTCTGCCAACCCACAAGGCCGTTTTGAGTTTGGTATGCCAAGATCTCTGATTTTCATCCAAAATTCTTTTAATAATCTTAAACAATTTTTGTTGGTGGATTCTACAAGACCATTATCTTTTGAGTAACAATTTGATGAAGTACTCAAATAAATACCATTCTCGGACAGCCCACTCTGTAATTTTATTACCAACAAAAGCAAGACCATTATCTGAAATAATAGTATCACGAACTCCAAATTTAGTAACAATACCTTCATAGAAGTCAAGCACACTAGTTTCATTTGCTTCTTTCAATGCAAATCGCTTTTGTCCATCTGTAAAATAATCAATGGCGGTAAGAATCCACGTGTGCCCAAACCGGACGGTGGGTTAATCATTCCGATAAAGTCCAATCCCCACTTTGCATAAAGGGTTGATCTACAAACAGGATGAAGAGGAAGGGCTGCAAGCTTTTCCTTACCCATAAAGAAAGCACACTTTTGACATTTTTGACCCATGCACAACAATCCTTGAAAATACTTAGGCCAATAATAACTCGCTTTCATTATTTTGAGAGTAGTAGTCCTTGGAGCATAATGGCCACCTAATAAACCTTCATGGAATTCTTACTGCAATAATATGTCAACTTGTGAAGATTCCATCAAATCTAAGAACGATTGACGAGCGCTCTTGAAAAATTTTTTGAATTTTTTTGCACGGGCTTTTCGAGGCTATGTCGGATCCTCCTAGTCCGGACCTGCTCCCCCCACCGAGATGGTTCTAATGTGCCTCGTCACGGGTCCCTTCTGGCTTGTGGAAAAATGTTGTCGTTGGGTCCCCAAGGTGACACAATCGGTGAAATTGCAGCCTACGCTGCAGATGGGACGTTATCTCTGTTGATACCTTCTCAGATCACGGATGCGACTCTGGCATCGAGGGATCTATCTCTGATCGGTAAACTAATGGGCCCAAGACCCCCTTTGGAAGATATTAAAAATGGGCTCGTATTAAGTGGGCCCCTTATGGACCCCTTGAGGTTGCAGCTATGTCGAATGGTTTTATCCTTTTTACCTTTGGCCACAAAGAGGACTTTGCCAGAGTTCTCCTTGGGGACCCCTGGTTCTTTGGACGGCGTGGTTTCTATCTCCGGAAATGGTCTCCTGGTTTCAATCCTCGCACTAAAGCAATGACGCATGCTCTAATTTGGGTTCGTTTGCCAAGACTACCACTCAAGTTTTGGGACGCAATGGTGATAGAAGGTATTGTGCTTTCCTTAGGTTCCCTTATTACAGTTGATCAAGCTACTAAAGCGTGATCGAGACTCATTCATGCTCGTTTTTGTGTAAATGTTGATGTTAGTAATCCTCTACCTAAGTCTATTGATCTCCTCTTGGATTTTGGTACTTGGACCCAACCCATTGAATATGAATATGTGCCATAAGCTTGCTCCATTTGTAAAAGCATTGCCACAGAGCCCTTGCTTGTCCCTCTAAACCTGCTCCAAAACAGAAAGCCCTTATGCCTTCTCCTAAGTAGAAGGGAAATTTATTCCTAAAGTTTCACCAGAGGTGGGTACTCTCAATCCTTTTGAAGTCTTGGTGGAGGATGGCAAGATCCTACCCTCAAAGGACTCCCGACCATCCCGAATCAGAGTGCGTGACGAGATCCCCATCTCCCTCTTCCCCCTCACTTCGGGACCTCCCTGCCCCTCCCCGCTTGATCCCCCTCCACCAGGATACTTTTCTTCAACCTTCTAAGGATGGTGTCTCTACAAATCCTGCTTCCCCTACTCCCATTTCCCGTTTGGAAGAAAATACTTCATTGAACTCTCCTTCCACTTTGGTGATTGAAGATTACAGCCCACCCAGAATAACTAGAAGCAACTATAAAAAGAATTGGGATCTGGGAATCAACAAAAAGAATGGAAGACCCTCCAAAATAGTTAAGCTTCAGCTTGAAACAGCTCAAAATATTGCTCAGGGAACTCAAGGTACTCTCACCATTGAGGGTGGGGGGAAGTCCAAACCTAAGAAATGAAGATTCTTTCTTGGAACATTAAGGAGTCAATGCCCCTCAAAAAAGAAGAGTACTAAAAGAAATCATGCTAAAACACTCTCCGATATCATCATGTTGCAAGAGACAAAGCTCAAAGAGGATAATATCCTACCTAGGATTTTGAAAGATCCCCACTAATATCTAGTTGAAAGCTTAATGGAGAAATTATGAAACCCCAGCTGAAACAACACACAAACTAAAAACCAACACTGCAGATCTGAATTTTTAAGAGAAATGCGACTAGGGTTTAAGTGGGAACCCAACACAAATATCACTCAAATAAATTTGTTTCAATCATAAACTGATTACAATATTTTTAGAAGCCCAAATATGCAATAAACTTGATTTTTAAAGGTAAATAGTGGCTGCAAAATAACTCAGAAATCTGCATATAAATCTGACTGGAAATACCTCTTTAAACCCTTCCAAAAATTCTGATTTTAATTGCTTTTGATTCCAAAAATGCAGTATAATAAACAGCGTACAAAATCAGACCTGGAATGGCCCTGAAATGGCATAAACTGACCAAAAAGTGAGTCGCCCAACTCTAGAAAAATCTGGAAGTCACTGCTGCAATTTATTCTTCAAACAACACTGCTGGAAATGGAGAAATCTGTGAAAAATCTGTAGAATTTCCTGAGTGGAAATCCCTCTCAATGCTCTTGGGGTTTTCGTCCACAAGAGTATAAAAATCCAAGGGTTTTCGTCCTTGGATTTAATTGCAGAAAAGCTCAGAGCTCTCAATGCAAAGAGAAGATATCAAATAAAAATCTGGAATGTCTTACAAGCAAGTTGACCTCTCCTTATATAGGAAAAAGGGACCCAAAGTGACCTCCATTGCATCCAATCAGCTCATTCCCCTTTGTTGCACCTCCCTAGGCCAAATCACATTTTTTAAAGGGAAGTTTGGCACACTTTTCTATTTTTTTACCCCATGGAGCAAGTCGCATTTTCCCTTAGGAATTACAATTAAAATAAGTGCTTTTATTAAATGCACTTTTCTAAGTTCTAATTTGATATTAAGTCTATTAATTTATTATATGTGCTTTCATAATATTATATTTTAATTTTAGCACAATATAATAAAGTTAATAAACTTAAGTCACCCTTGAGCTCACCCTTTGGTTGTCGGGTAGACAAAATAGGCCAAAGGTCTTTAATCAAAATTACTCGAGGAAGGACATTATAGATTTGGCCGAAAGCCTCCTTTGCCTCACATGTTTCGGCTAGTAATTCGGAGGGCTTTGTACTTTTTGGAATCCTTCTATCCTTTA
The DNA here is from genome assembly GCA_018340775.1 of Taxus wallichiana var. yunnanensis. NCBI lineage: Eukaryota > Viridiplantae > Streptophyta > Pinopsida > Cupressales > Taxaceae > Taxus > Taxus wallichiana. The sequence goes on from CM031244.1 coordinate 569,351,582, forward strand.
TAGTGAATGCATCATTAATACACCTCATTTCTTGGGTGTGTTCTTTCAAGAAATTGGTTCAAATTTGGGCTGGATTGTAGTCAATGTTTATGCCCCAAATCTGGAATCACAACAGGACAACATTTGGGAAGCTCTGTTGGATTTCAAAAACAATTGCAAGCATTTGCCTTGGCTCATTCTTTGGGGATTTTAACACCCCTCTTTTCCTTCGGAAAAACAAGGTGGTTCTCTAGCTAGTTGTAGCAATATGGAATCTCTTTCCAATTTCATTAGACAGGTGAGTTTATTGATTTTGACCTTCATGGAGCTTCTTTTACCTGGTCAAATAGAAGATTAGGGATCAATCATATCCAAATTTGGTTGGATAGGGTCCTCGATCCCATGATTGGTTGTCGCATTTCAACGATTTCCATCTGGTGGCCCTCCCCAAAGTTGCTTCTAATCACAACCCCTTGCTCTTGGATGCAGTGAAGTTTCTAAACACTAAGAATCCCCCCTTTAGATTTGAGTTGGCCTGGTTGTAGAACCACAACCTGGACAACCTCATTGAGGATTGGTGGAGGGTGGAAATTCAGGATCAACTATGTTTAGATTTGCGAAGAAGCTTAGCTTCATTAAGAAACAACTTAAACTTTGGAAATCCAAAACTTTCGGGAGCATTAGAGAAAGGAAATAACAACTATCCTTGAAGATAGCTGAGGTTTCCTCACATATTGAACTATTGAGCGAGAACCCCTTCCCTTCATCAACAAGAGTTGAAGTTGCTGTGTGAATTTCATAATACTCTTACTAAAGAAGAAATCTATTGGAGGCAAGATCTAGGGCTCTTTGGCTACAAAATGGGGATCGCAACACTAAATTTTTCCATGTTACGCCATTAAGCATAAGAGCAGAGATAAGATTAAGGAGCTCTTAACTACGAGAGGGATCCACTTGACTTCTGAGACTGATATATCACGGAACTGGTAAATTTCTATACTAACCTTCTCAAGGAGGAAGGTCCCATAAATGATGAGGATGCTACGGAAATGCTGCAACACATCCCAAGGTTGATTACTGATGAAATTAACAAGAATCTTACTAAGCCTTTCTCCCTCAACAAAGTTCACAAAGCGGTGTTATGAATCTCTTCTAAAAGAATGGAACAATACTTTTTAGCTTTGGCCCCTAAATCTCTTGGGTCTAAGTTTGTGTCTAATTTTCGGCCTATTAGTCTTTGTAATACCTCCTATAAAATCATTACTAAGATGTTGGCTACTAGGTTGAAGCCTTATATGGACCGTCTGATTTCTGATCAACAAAATGGGTTTATTGGGGCCGCCTCATTCAAGGTGGAGTGATCATTGTTCATGAAGCCATTCACTCGGCCCAACATTCGAACACAGCGAGGATGATCCTTAAACTGGATATGCAGAAAGCTTTTGATAGAGTCAGTTGGTCCTTCCTCCATAGAGTTCTCAAAAAAATTGGCCTCTTGTGAGAAATGGTGCAACTAGATTCGAGGATGTATCTCCTCTCCTCACTTCTTTGTTTTGGTGAATGGTATTCCGGTTGGTTACTTCACAAACAACAAGAGGTATTAGGCAAGGTGACCCTCTCTCACCCTTTCTCTTCATTTTGATGGTTGATTCGTTAAGTAGAGCCTTGGGGCTGCCAAAAATGTTGCAGCCATCTCGGGTTTGAAAATCACCTCCAGGGTTCCAGCGACGACACATAGTCAATTTGCGGATGATACCCCCCTCAGGTGTAGCCTCTATTGTTGAAGCTAGAACAACTAAGAAAATTCTCAACTGATATCAATCAGCTTCGCAGCAACTCATTAACTTTGCTAAAAGCAGTATTGCCTTCATAAACATGTCTCCCAGTCGGCAAAGAAAGATTGTTGCTATCTTTGGTTGTAGCATCTCTGATCTCCCGTCCTCCTATTTGGGTCTCCCTCTTTTCAAAGGTAGACAATTGAAGAATCTCTAGACTCCGGTCATTGAAAGATTCCAAAAGAAGCTAGCGAGTGGAAGGGCTCACTTCTAAGCCAAGCTGGTAAACTACAACTTGTTAAAACAACCCTTCAAAGCCTCCCAATATTTTTTATGTCGCTTCTCAAGATGCCCTCGGCGGTAGCTTCTCGTATTGAACAAATTCAAAAACATTTCCTTTGGTTTGGCTCTGAAGAACGCAAAAGAATCCATCTTGTGTCTTGGAATGTTGCCTCTGAACCTCTCGCCGAGTGGGCTTGGTTAAGGAAAGTTTCGAGATGAATTAAGCGATGTTGGCTAAGTTGGGATGGGCGCTTGCCACGGAGGAAAGAACCCCTTGGGTGCAGCTGCTTGTTTCTAAATATCTCCCCCCTCTAGAGATTTTTTATCTTCCATATCCCTCTGGGTTCTCGCCATCCGGAGATTTTTTATCTTCCGATATCCCTCTCGAGTTCCACCATCCGGAATTCCATTGCAATGACTAGAACTAAATGATAGTTAGGGAACGGTTTAACCATTGATTTCTCAAACGATTGATGGATTGGTGACAAACCTTTGTCGGGTGATACCTTCTGGGACTCGATTCACCTTGACTTTCGGCTATATATGGCAAGACTATCGGTGGATACATTGACAAAAGTAGTGGCCAACCTTTGTTCATTCATTCCCTCCTGGGATGGATGTAGCTTGATCCATTTGCAGCGCATTGACAGCCTTAAAGTTTTGCTATCCTCTCAATATATCCAATTCTCTTTGGCTTTAGATGTGTGTCCTGGTGGGCACCCCTCTAGTTGTTTCTCTCTCAAAGTTGTTTATCTCTTACGCCGCCACACCCTTGTGGCCCGCCTCTCGTCAGATTTGGATCCCTCAAGTCCCCCCAAAAATTGGCTTGCCTCGGCTTGCTAGGGATGTTATACTCTCGGGCGAAAATCTTAAGCAAAGGGGCTTCTCCCTCCCTAATCGGTGCCCTCTCTCTCTTAATGCCCTAGAAACCACAGCTCACCTTTTCCTCCACTTCCTGTTTGCTCATTCACTTTAGTGTTTCTTCTTGGAAAGATTTGGGGTTGCTTGGGTTCTTCCTTCCTCCCTCTCGAAAGTGTTTTCCCAATGGAAGTCCCCTTTTACTCATCAAGTTACCTCCCTAGCCCTGAATTTGCTTCTCCCCATGTTCTATGGGGCATATGGAAAGAACAAAATAGGCACATATTCAAGGAACAATCTCAAGGTATGTGGCAAGTCTTCAATATGGTGGTTTCTATTTTGCAAGAAAATCTAAATTGTTACATCTAGGAGAAGCATAAACAGAAAGTGGTCTTAAGTCTTTCGGAACTTTGGCCTAGGAAGTTCCTTATCCCTCTTGTCCCTCCTCCTCGCAGTAATGGCTCATGCTTAATACTTCCTAGTCACCCCCTCCTTTGGGTTGGCTGAAGCTTAACACGGATGGTGCGGCCAAGGGCAACCCAGTGCCTCTAGTGGAGGTGTCATTCTTAGAATGACTCTGGCAAACCCCTAGCTACCATAGTCGTTTGCTTTGGATTTGGTACTAATCATAAGGCCGACGCCCTCGCCATCCTTAAAGGTATGGAAATGGTGCTCGAGTTTGAGCTGCAGTCGATTAATAGTTGAATGTGATTCTCTAAACATGGTAAGAATTACCTCCTCGGATGAGTACCCTTAGTGGAACATTCCCAACATCATTTAGATATAAGATCCCTTCAATCTCGTTTTCAAATGATTAAGTTCCAACATATCTACCGAGAGGGCAACAAGGTCATTGATTTCTTGGCTAACATTGGTGTCTACTCGGATACGCAAAAAAATTGGATGGGAGATTTCCCGGAGGATCTTCTTACTCTTGTTGCTAATGATCGCGATCGAAAACATAGTTCTTTTTGGTGGTTGATTTTTAGCTTCAACCTTTTTGTTGTGGCTTCATTTAGTTACAACATCACTAAGATTGGTACCACCTTTTTCAAGGCGGTAATTGCAAGGATATGGCATGTGCGGATTTTATTGGCATTTATTTCAGAGATAGATTGTGTTTGTGCGATGGACCGGTTAGATTAATGATTTTTCACATGCATGTGAGTATATTTTTAATAAGGGCAGCTTTCATAACGAAAGCTTGGCGACACGTGTGGGGGATTTGATTGATGGTGCCCAACACTACTATTTAATCAACTTTTACCTCGAGCTTTTGGCAGTCTCTGTCAAAATTTCGCATTTCAAAATGGGAGGCACTATCAAAAGGATCAAGCCTACTTCTTGCGAAGAAGTTAACGCCAACTTGGAAGTTTGGAATATTCTAAAGGCGGGTGGTGTTGCGACTTTCATGGAGAGATTGACTGGGGTCTCTGTTCGAGTGACTAACAGTGTGCTAGCCTCTTAGAAGGCAAAGTTAAGGTGGGTAGGGCGAAATTTGTCATTTCGCCTGACTCCATAGCTGCTGCAACTAGTCTCCCTGCGGAAGGAGACATTTATTTCAAGCGCTTGCTTCGGGCCAAACTGGATGATTTTTTGTGCCATGGCAAAAAATTGCAAAAGTATAAGTCTGGCTTTGAGACAGACTCACTTCCACTGCAACCTTGGGATAGAATAGCTAAATAGCTAATGCGGTATTTTACGCTTGAGGGACACTACAAGCTGATTTATGGCCCCCAGTTGTTCCTTCTAGCTCATCTCGAAAATAACAGAAGGTAAACTTCTCTGCTTTTCTATTTCAGTCACTCGAGCAGTCTCTTAGATTGGCTAGGGAGGAGGAAGGGCCTTTCCTGCACCAAGACCTTTTATAACTGTTATTCAAAATGGCGGCCTCCCAAAAGGATATCTCGAGGTTTCCCCCTAAGCTTGGGAAACAACGATGCTTCACCCCCGCTTCTTCTCAACCTGCGCCTCTATTCCCTCGGCTTTTGTTGTTACTCCCCGTCGTCGTCTTTGTCTTCCTTGCAACTCGACTCGGATGTCATGGTCATCATTCTACGTGCCTGCGGCGACTCCCCCTACTTCTACCCATGCTTCTCCCCTTTCCTCTCGGGGAGATTTTAACAATGTGAATCCTTTGGAGCGCTCTCCCATTGTCTCTCGAGCCGCACTCTGTTCCGACCTCTCATATTTCTTCGTCCAAGTTGTCACTTCTTTGGCTTTACCACTTGTCTCCCCCCTCGGACTTTGTCATTACTTGAGGTCGAAATTGCTCCTCTCGATACGGATGCCCCCGTTGTCCCTCCTTTAGCTTCCATGGATGTTTGCATAGACTCGAATATGCCCCGTGTTTCTACCGGGCCTCTCCACGCTTCACCTTGATTACCCTCTGTTTGAGAATTTGGACTCCACCGGTATCCCCGCTTCGAATGTTGACTTCACTAAAGCTACAACTTCGAGCATCAAGAGTCGTTGGAGACATGCACACCCGCCCAACTAGAGTCTAATGATGAAGATATCATTCTCAATATTCTCGAAAAACTAAACAAGGCCTTCACTGTAATCAAGGATTAAAAATCCACACAGACTCGGTCTAGAAGGCCATCAATGAAGACTGCTTGGATGTCATTAATATGGTGGAAGTGTTGGTTAATAGAAGTTCCATTGTTGCAATTGCTGGGAGCAACAACTATCCTTAAAAATATTCACAAAATGTAATATGTTCTGCTTTGGTTTGTGTTTTAGTGGTTTTTGTTTTTTGTTGCCTACGGGCTTTCTCTCTACTTTGCTTCATTGCCATATTTTGCCTTAAGGGATTTTTTGTAAAAGGATGCGGGTCCTTTCAAAACCCCCATTTTTACCCTTTTCCCAAAAATATGTCAACTTGTGAAGGTTCTACATATCTCTAAAGAACACCATTAATATCCCTTTTAAACAATATACCATCAATGAGTGCAAAAGGAATAGCTTGTAACCGGAAATACCTCCTTTTTGTCTTACCCAAACCATGGGTAACAATACCATCATGCAAGTAATTAATCATATCTTGTATCCAACTCACAAAAGATGGTATTTCAGCTGCTTGTGGCTGATCCGTGAGTGTAAAAACATCTTTCTTTGACTCCAAATTTGAAACCAAAACATAACCTTTTTCCTCAAATCAATTTTGTTACCTTGTAGTCAACGTCATATTCCATGATTTTTGTGATCCAACCAGCTTTTTTCATTAAAATCCTTGCTTATCAAAAACCTTTTACACTTGGGTGAGTAACCATAATATGAATTCTATCATTAGAGAGCATAGATATGAAATTATTTAAGCCTCTAATAACAAAAAGTACTTGTTTTTCCACAAAAGTATACTTCACCTCATAGTCATGTAGCCCTTTGCTAAAATAAGCAATGGGTTGCTCTAAATTGTCATGATTCAAATGAGTTGGGGTAGCTGAAATTGTTTCAACCCTTGCAAATGCATACAATATAAATCTTTTAAAGAGTCTAGATTTGCAAGTATTGGAGCTTGAGTGATAGCTTGTTTAATAGCCTCAAAACTGATTTTCCCTTCATCTGTCAACAAAAACTCATATTCTTTTTCAACATAGCAGTCAAAGACTGATAAATTAGCAAAATCAACAATGAACCTTCTGATGAAATTGATCTTACCCAAAAAGCTTTGAAGTGTTTTCTTGTGCTGAGGTAAAGATAAAGATAGAATTAAGCTTACTCTTTCTGGATCTATGGCCAAAGCTTATTTTGACACCATGTGGCCCAAAAATTTACCTTCATGCACTAAAAATATGCACTTCTTTGGGTTAAGAGAAACCCCATACTGTTTGCATCTTTCAAAAACTTGCCTCAGATGGCTCAAATGATCATTAGCACTCTTAGAAAAAATAGTAATGTCATCAAAATAAATCAAAACATTGACATTAATCAAAGCTTGGAAAGTCATATCCATGGCTCTCTAAAAAGTAGCTCCTACATTGGACAAACCAAAAGGCATCTTCCTATAAGCAAATGTCCCCCACTTAGTAGTGAAAGTTGTCTTGTATTGATCTTCTTCTTTTACCAAAATCTGATTGTAACCACTGTAACCATCCAGAAGAGAGAACCTTTTTACACCTGATATAGTCCTTAGAATCTAATCCATTGATGGTAATGAATAAGGATCATTTGGTGAAGCCCTGATTTAGATCCCTAAAATCAACACATAACCTTATCTCTCCATTCTTCTTCCTCACAGGTACAAGATTTGCAACCCATGAGGAATGCTTGATAGGAAAGATAATACAAGACTCAATAAGCTTTGTTAGTTCATTTCTCATCAAAATTTCAATCTTTGGATTAACAAGTCTTTGTTTTTGCCTTACCGGTTTGGAATTAGGCTCAAGCTCAATGGTATGTTGAGTTAATCCTGGATCAAAACCTTTTAGATCCTCATACTTCCAAGCAAAAACATCAATGAACTCATTGCATAACTGAACAAAAGCTTGTTTTTCTTCCAAATTACATACCTTGCCATGCTTCAAAAACTTGCCATCGTTGATTGTTATGTCCTCATAGTTCTCTTGCTTAGTGGACATCCTGATTTTGTCCCTTTTCAGCTGATCATCATTATTAAAAATACTTTCAAGGGTTACCAATCCTTGGGGCAGCTTATTAGTCTTTAATTGCAAGATTTGCTCACCATATTGCTGTTGCAATTTAGACTGATTTTTAGCTGAAAATTCAGCTTCTTCCTAAATAAAGCGTACAATCTGCTCATCACTATCAAACACTTGCCAATTAGTATTATTATCAGAATTGATGGCCTTACAACCACCTTAATATGAGGTTGATTATCTTTCCTTTCCGCCTAAGTTGCCACATTCGAATTCGTGTTTGAATTCGCCAAGGGTAAAATTCGTAAAAAATCGTAAAAAAATTCAATGATAAAATTTGTGATTAAATTCGACTATTAGAAATATATGTTTATATTAAATATTTTAAAAAGAAAAATAATATTACATTTAATTAAATAACTATCGTAATATTATAATTAAAATGAAATACTTAAAACAACATGTCATTAAAATTTTAGCTTATTGTATTTCATATTTGTTAAAACTTAAAATTGTATGGCTCAACGATTTTATTAAACTTTAGCAAAGTTTAAAATATATATATAATTAAAAGTAAACACTTTAAAGTTAAAACGTAATTATAAACTTAATAAAATAGTTTTAAAAATTACATAACAAATAAAAAATAAAAATGCAAAGGTTGAAGGCATAATGCATTGTTGCCTATTCCTTCGATGGCGATTTGGGCTCAAGGAATTCGTGAACAAAGCGGCGGCCTTTAACCAATCGTCCAAGACTCCAAACAGTGAGTCGCGAATTTCAATGGTGTGCAGGCACAGTTCGAGCCCCTTCAACCTTCACGTGACACTTGGACGGGTATGCACAATTTAGGTACGAGTTTAAAGTGAAAAACCCTAAAATCCGAACAAAAAAACCCTAAAAAATGGAATCCGCATTCTATACGATTTAGTTCGTGATTTCTGACGAATTTATTCGAGCCCTAATAAATCCGCCGAATTTCGAATTTATAACTTTAAATTCGGCAAATGCGGTCACTTAGCTTTCCACATCACTAGGAATATCAAAATCAGCTCCAACAGGCTGCCGCCAATCCATCTCGCTTGATTATTTTCAGCTCCAAGTATTGATTGAACATTGAATGCATGAAAATCTCTATAAGATCCCAAACTCTATGTCTATATGATTTCAACAAGAGATTCTTTGCAATATTCAAATTTCTCCCCTGATGTATGATCAATTCACTTTGTCACCAAATACTTGTAGGTACTTAATTCCCTTCATTCTAGCCCACTGTAAACCATGAATTAGTGTCTCATATTCAACTGCATTGCATGTACAACCAAACTGAAATCGAATAGAAGAATAATACCTTTGACCATCTAGTGATATCAGAACATTACCTGCACTTGATCCATTCTTGCTTCTAGAGCCATCAAAGTATAAACTCCACAATCTTGTATCAATCTCATCAGTTTTAACCAATAATGGTAAAAAAGCATCATCCTGATGCATGCAATAAATTCCCAAACCAACCTCTTTAATATATGTTTCTTCAGCATATTTGTAAGGATCAAAACCATGACGGTCAGTTCCCCACTCATCCAATAATGCTCTCAAAGTGGGTGTCTGTATCTTGAACAACTAGATGATCCTCTTGGTCAAAAACAATACAATTCACACTACAAGCATTAGGCACATAAGGCTCAATATGAAATTTAGCAAGAGGCTCAAAATTAATTGTTACCTTTGTGCCATACCTTGTTCTGAAAAATAGATAGGACCAATCTGATGATAGATACCCTCCAATCTTAGTTGTAAAATCTCTAGATAAGCACAAAGCAAAGTATGGAGGTAGATCTATTACCATAACATCCTGTAAGATTGAAAGGCTTGGACATGCATGCAAACTCAACTTCAGATCTTTGATTATACCAATTGTTTTGGTAGTTGTGTCATCCAACTGCAAAACCCCTTTGTCATGTGGCTCATATTTGAGTCCTAGCTTATATGTTATCTGCTTAAACATGATCTTTGCTTGCTAGCACCAGTGTCAACTATACAATTATGAACCAAATTATCACCAATAATTAAAGAAAGGTAGAAAGGAGGAGACTTACCAATCCTTTTTGCCTGAAATTCGGCCTTAGAGGGTTGATCTATATTTACTAGTAAGCATCAACTCTAGCTTAGAATGATCCACCAGAACTAGTAGTTTGGCCAACTCATCTTGTAGTAAGTTCTTTTGACCCGGAATAGTCAACATATCCCACATGGATAAACTCACATGAGCTTTCTTCATCTGATCTATGATATTAAGGGAGAGCTGCCCCCTTTTGCTTGACCTTTTGGAACACTTTCAACCTCTTTTTCTTGATTCTTTTGTGCTTCCAAGTTGCCCTTCTGAATCTGATTTTTTTGTCTCTTTCTCATTAGGGACAGCAGCAACCTTATTAGTATTATCAGGAAATAAAGAAGATGATCCATGCAAATTAGTTACCTCTGTGGGTTCTCCCATTGCTCTTCTTTTGTATACTCTTGTATTAGTTGCATGTTGATCCTCTTGTTGCCAATTTACCAAATTTGTCTCTGGTGGCTTTGGTGCTTCACTAGAATCCCCTTGAGGAGGAGCCTCAACTGCTGAAAGTTGTGGAATCATCGCTTGTGCAATCAAAGGCTTGATTTAACATTCCATTAGCATAAGAAAAAGATCATGTGAATGATTACATGAAGCACACCAAAAGGGTTCTGAATTAGATTAGTTTGCACTGGAACAAGAGCCATAAATGTAGGAGCATTAGGATCAACTTTAATGGTTGTTGGGCCTTGATATGGAGGCCTACTTGTAGGATATGTTGGATATGAGGGTCTAGCAGATTGGAATGGAGCCTGATATGGTCTGTAAGGTTGAGCAAGTTGTCTCTCAATAGATACAAATTTATTTCCAAAAGCTTGCAAAATACCTTTTATTTCACTCAACTCAATGGGCTGATTTGGATTAGTAACTGCTTGGCTAGCTGCTACTGGAATTGGGTTTATAGCTGGTACTGGTGGTTGAATATTTGGAAAGATAGGCATGGGAGGTCTAGGTGCAATTTTGCCAGCTTGTATGAGATTATTTTCAGCTCTAATGGCTAAATCAAAGGCAGCAGGAATTATGTTGCCCCCATTCACTGAATCATGACAACAATGTCACTGTTTAGGGATCTCAAATAGTACAAGAATGCATGCTCTGTTGTAGGCTTAATGGCACAAGGAATTCTTTCCCAAGTTCTCTGGAATCTCAAGTTAAAATCAGCCATGAACTCTTGAGGGGCTCTTTTGATTGTGCTCAATTGCTCAATTAGGGATAGGTGGTCAGATTTGTCCTCAAATTGGCTACACAAGGTTGTTCCTAATTGATCCCAAGAATTGATAGAGTTAATAGGTAAATTTTTGTACCATTGCAAGGCTTTATCTTTAAAGGAAGCTTGCAAGGAGTCTCATGGCTACATTCTCCGAGTTATATTATAAACAAAGAAAATATTTGCAATATCTCTAATATGCTCTACAGGAGTGGTTTGAATTTGACCGGTAAAGGATGGTAAACTCTTTAATGGAAGCAAGGATATCATTGTATACATTAAGATTCAAGGGGTTGCCATCATTAAAGGTCACAAAAGCTTCGTTTCTAGGAAGAGCCATTAGGAAATTTAGAGCGGAAGCTGTGGGATTTTGGGCAATTGTTTTAGCTTGCTAACTCGGTAAGTATATGGAGAGGATTTATCAAATTTACTTCTTTTATAAGAATGTAAAGGTAGCTGAATAAATTCAAAAGGAATACCTTTAGCTTTTGACCTGGTGGTCACTTTTGGCATTAGCTTTGACTAGTCTACAACCAATATGTCTGTGAAAACTTGAGGAGTCGCCAAATGCTGATTTTCTAAATACTTTATGCTCTGCAAACTGCTAAACCAGCATCATTCTTTGAATACTTTGTCCCACCAGGCGTGCTAGAAACTGTTGTCACCCAGAAGTTGCACCCTGATAGAGAATAGTGTGTGTACTCTCTCTTCTGTTGACAAAATTGGAACACCTCAAGGTTGTGGGTAACCTATGTCTGAGGTGAACCTCCAGAGAGGGCTGGTTCCCTTGTGAATCACCTAAAAAAACGCAAAACTTTGACAAGGAAAAGGGAAAAGGAATGCAGAAAATGGGAAATAAGGGTGATACACCAAAAGTTTGACACTTGCATGTAACTCTGCACATAAAGAATTTGAAGATCCACACACTTGCACAACTCTAGACTATTTGCATAATAAATTCAAGGGTTTAGGAAAAATGACAACGGTAGAGGGAGTGAATTCCACACTAAGGCAAACACAATATCCTATGCAACACAATGAAAAATCTGAAATCAGAAATAAGAGAGGGCAAAATGAATCTTTATTATTCAAAGGTGCAAGTACAATAGCTGAAGATGCACAAGCAAATCAGCTGCTCCAAGTGTATCAATTTTTACAATAAGAAATCAGCCAAAATAGACTGTTGGCGTCAAGAATAGACTGTTGCATGCTGCTGTTTTTTATTTATTTTTATTCTCTCTTACCCCTATGGCGCCAACCTCTGGGAACAATAGTTCTATTTTTAATTAATTTAATTTCTTCTACCCTGCTTTGGCGCATGGGACAGCAACTCCTTTCATTTATAAAAATTCCTTCTATTCTTAGCTGGCGCATGGGACAACTGTTATCTTATTTATATCTATTTCTATTTTTATCCTTTCATTAAAAGACTTCAGTTAACCACAGTTTGACTCATGCAAGGTCTTCTATTTTTATTTATTTAATTCCATCTTCATCTTTTTGCCTGGAATAAGAATTAATAAATTTATTTTATTTCCTTCCTTATCCCTCCTTATCTCTCCTTGTCACCAACTTATAAGAATAGAACAGCAGCTCCATGTTTATTTATTTAATTCATTTGCACCTCCATACAAAGTCTTCCTTTAGCGCAGACTTCTTTGGCTTGAAATATGGTAACACTAACATACGGTAGAATGGGGAAAGATAAAGGAGGTCATAGAGGTCGTGCAATGAAACTACAAACATTTTCTATACCATCATGAATCTGTCATTGAATATTGTATCATGTGCAAATCATATGCAAGTAGTTATGACATACGAGATGGCATGCATATCTAAATGCACAAGGAGAACATACCCTTCATACGTTATGCTATGATAGAGTAGGTGTTATTCTTTGAAATTTTCTTGAAATTGAATTTGTTTTGGATTTGATGGTTACAAACTTTTTGGTTGGAATATAAGGTGTTATAAGATGGAAGGCATTGTAGGATGCCCCCAAGCTAGAGGATGAGTGAGGAGGGGCATTGTGAGATGCCCCAAAGGTGAAATTGAAGGATGGGCATCATGAGATGCCCCAAAATGTGAGAAGAGAGGACGAACATCGGGAAATGCCCCGAAGTGTGAGAAATAATGAGGATATAATGGACCATTTTGGATGATATCAAGCTTGAGATCGACGTAACTCTGGTCAAAATGGTGATTCAATGCATGAATCTTGCAAAAATCAAAGCATTGACAATTAAGGTTGATGTTGGATGAAATTGAATCACAAACAACATGATTTTTACAGCATCAACCACGATATGGAAATCAGGGGTGGCGATGAAGTTGTTTGCAATAAGATGAAGTAAAATGGCATTAGCCATGATACAATCAGGGTGGCCAATGCAGTTAGCAATGTCTGCTTCTATGGATTGAGAGAAAAAATTAGAAAATTGTTGAAGTACCCAATTGGAAGTTCCCATTACGGGCTGTCGGGAGGGTCAAAAGAAGAAAGATCATCATCAATATCAAGGTGAAAGCTGGTATATTGGATTGGGTCAAAGATGGGAAGATCATCTTGTGGATCTGCAACCATAGTGGGAGGATAAAGATGGGAAAGTCCTCTTATGGATCTTGACAAGCTAGAGAGAAGAAAGGGAGATCCTCTTCTCGATCTCCGTCTATGATAAAGGGGAGAATGGGAAGATCCTCTTCTAGATCTTCGACTGAGATAGGGTGATATATAAAGGGAAGATCATCATGTGGATCTTCGACCATGGAAGATAATTCGTGGATCACTTCAAGTGATCTGCCCTTGGAAGGATGTAACTAACGTTATTATCTAGATCTTTGATGATGTAAGAACCATCATGGGAGGATCCAGGAGAGGTGATTGGATATGAAAGGTTCTAAGCAAATTGCATGAGAATTGAGCTTAGAAGCTAGAAGGAAAAATAAGAGAGATAAAAAGTTGATATAAAGTTGATGTTAGGTTGATATAAAGAAAACATAAAGATGACTCACTCAACGGCGGAGTAAGATTCAAGTCAGGGTCACCATAATGTATGTGTGCTAAGAAGGTCTATAGATTAGGATATAGAATGAAGGCTATTATAGGGCCTACACACAAGCAAAGATATAACCAAAAGGGTGTAAGAGTCATGGATCTAGAAGAAAATAATCTACTTATTACCAAAGGTATAGGGTTCTAAAGCCTAAGTCTAGGATAGAGAATGAAGTCGTACTAGTATTTTGATTATAAGAAGATCAATAAGATATGATGTGCATATAAAGAGATCTAAACCAAGGTTGTAAACAAGGATTGCAGCAGATAAATAGGTTATAAGCCAAGGGGCAGATGTAAGGAAAAGGCCCATGATAGAATAATGCAATAGACAAGAATATGCTACTTTATCCTAGTCTATGTACACAATACATCAATCAATCAAATCGAATAATAACATAAAGGAAAAGGTTAGAGATACTTACCTTTGTGCAAACACTCTTGGTTCTTTAACCCCTTGGGTTAGTAGCACCTTATGAGATAGTTGATGTGGGGGACCACAAGACAAATAGAGAGAAGACCTAAGTAAACCATAGTTGGGGACTCCAGGACTTGGTGAACCTCTCTGGTGCAACTCCTATTCTTGAGAGTCCTAGACCCAATGCTCTAAAGATAGTACTCCAAGTGTAAGCAAACCTTACAGCTAAACCTTTAAGATCTCAAGAGCAGCTTGGTAAGTGAAAACAAACCAATAGATAATGATATGATGTGCTAGAAATACTATTAAAGGATGCCTATAAATAGACGTCATGATTGGTTATTACAATTCCTTATAGATGACGGCATCGACCACGTTTGATGTTGTTGGCCATTGAGAAATACAACTGGAAGGTATCAACCATGGATGATGCCATCGGCTCTAGGTAATAACAAATCATGGTGTCTTGGGTGAAGGACCGGGAAGTGAAGGAAAGACTCAAGAGCTCATGAAAAGGTGATGTGACGAAGGTATGAAGGTGTTGTAAGTGGATATGTGGGTGATAGAAAAAGGATAGTAAGGAGATATCAAAGGAGGTAGTAAAGGATGACAAAGAGGATGTAAAAGAAATGATATCTAAGGTATCAAGGATTGCACATCAAAGCTCTCCCACGGATACTGCTAACTAGCCCAACTATTTATTATCATCCCCACTCCTAGTAATGCCTCATAAGACATCACTCGGGAAGTTAATACACCAATGGTTCATGCGAAGACAAAAATCAGTAAGAGTAAAACATAAGGTGTACACACACTATTCCTACACAAGAAACTCCAAAAGTACAACTCAAAAGGATGTGTAAAACTGCCAACTTGTTTTGCCTTTTCTTTCTCTTATTCCAAGAAACACAATGCACAAGAATGCGGAAGGTTACACAAAGCTATGAAAGATTGTGCAAGCATTTATTCTCCAAACTCTCAACTCTTTTTGGGCAATGCAATATTGCAAATGGACCCGGCTGCTTCTACATCATGCACTTCAAGTAAGAAGAAACTTAAGCCCTTGCCAAAGTGGATTTTCTAATGTCTTCAATAGATCGGCCAAGTTTAGCAATCTGGTTCCCTAAGCTAAGATGCATCCTCGACTTCTCGGCCCTTCCACTTTACCATATATTCTATGCATTCTTTATCGTGCATTGTCTTTGTTACGCATTCATTAAGAATTTCTTCACACTTTCGTTCTAATATTTGGTGCCTCCAATCTACTTTGGTGCACCCACCTTTATTGGTCTGTCATACTAAGTACAGATACAAATCCCCAACATTAAAGACAAACAAAATATATATCCCATCCAACAACTCTATCTCATACACATTCAGCACAAATTTGTTTTGAACTCTACATGGTCCAATCTTCTTCCACTTGACTTATCATACATTTCTCTTAGAAACATTTCTTTACGTAGGTGCGCAAGGACCATGTCTCCAACTTCAAACCCTGCTCTCTTCTTCTCAAATTTGCACGCTCCTTGTACTTATGTGTTGCTCTTTTCCAGATTGCATGTACACTTGTTGGTGCACCTCCTTCATGTACTATACAAACTTTTCGACTTCTTCACTCCTTACCTTTTCCCATGAAATATCACACAATTATGTAATTCCTCTTGGACATAGTTTATAAACTATATGGAAAGGTGACTTCCCAATGCTCATGTTCACAAAGTTGTTATATGCAAACTCGGCCTACAAAAGGATTCAATCCCATGTTCTTGCCTTCTCTCCACCAAACATTAAAAAAAGTTGCCAAGGCTCCTACTTTCCATTCTAAGCAAACCCAAAACAAAATCCACGCTTAGTTGCTTCGACAATTTCTAAATGGCAATGGTCGATATAACCCTACATTCTAACTCTTCTCTTTTGCTAGTTTGCAAATTTTGCACATTTATACCTATCTACACACATTTGTAGCCATCAACGGCCAATAATATCTCTCACTTAGCTACACCAAGGTATTGTCTATACCAAAGTGGTTAGTTAATCCTCCACAATGCTTTTCTTGGGACAAATTTCTCTCTCATTGTAATGTCTCCTTTCTAAATTAAAGACGATTAATAATATTTTAAATTGGGCCCGATCATTCTTCATTTTGGGACACTTAATAATATTATATTAAAATAAAAGGTACTTTTAAATACTAAAGTAGGGAGAAGACCCCTTAGCCTATTTTCACTATTTTTTGGTCGGCTAAAGGGGATAGGAGGCAAAATTAATAATTTAATTTTAAGTGCATAGTAATTTTTATTATAAGCACTTAATTAAATTATTATTAAAAAGTGGTACTTGGGAGAATAAGTTAGCAAAAAGTAATTTTATGTCGGCAACTTATGTTATATTTTAAAATAGAAGGGGGCTCTCTAATTTAAGTAATGTCAATGATAAATTAGAATTAAAAGGAGGGAAAAGGTATAAAAGCATCGGAGAGAGACGTTTGTGAAAATAATCTACACACACATTTGATCATTTTCTTGAAGTTGAGCAACTTGCTTCTACTTTCAGCTATTGGGGATGAAAACCCTCATTAGTAATCCGCATTTGAGGACGAAAACCCTCAATTTCTGTTGGTGGCTTCACTCAAAAGTCATATTTGTGCATAAGGACAACCCGGAAAGGGCTAGGGCATCATCATTGGCTAGCAAAAAGGGGTAAAAGCTCCATCATTGGTTGGCACAAGGGGTAGAAGGGCTGCTAGAGCTTTGGCAAAAGTTTTCAGACCCTCTCCTAGGGTGGCGACTTGCATCTTGGAGGAGTTTGTGGGCTTCTAGGGCATGACAACCCAAATTTCAATTGTATTTGGCTTCTTCATAATTTTTGGAGTTGTTTGCACTCTTTTGTGGTTGTGTTTGGGCTTGGAATCATTATTTCCAGCCGTGTTGGTGAAGTATATTTGTGTTGTCATATTTTAATTCCAACTGGTCTGAAAAATACAAAAATCATATTTTTCGGTGTTCTCTTGTGTTATGTTTGTTCCGGCTCTTGAATAAAATAATTTGGAGGGTTTCTATATTTATTTCCATTGTATGCATGATGCCATAAAATAAAATAAAAAATTAGATTGTTATTAGGGTTTGAAGATAATTTTAAGTTTGTTAGTTGAATTTTAAGTATTTTCAGTATTTGAATCATAGGGGTTTCAGGGAAAATCTAAAATTTTCCAGATCTATCCTAAAAGGGACATTTCACTCATTGACCCTCTTGATACACACAACTATGTGCCCTTAAACAGCAATCCTACAGGAAATAATCTAACCAAGGCATACAATCGACACCCACTAGTTTTGTGTGTGCTCTCCATGCCTCCCCAAAATCTTCATCTTTTGCATGGAATTTCTGCTTAGCAATGAACCCTATTACTTCCACATGCATCTCACTCAACAAGACACATCTTCTACTCAGTGCATTTGTAACTCTATTCAATTTCCCACTTCCATGTTTCAAGACAAATGAGTAACTTTGCAAGAACCCAACCCACTTATATGTCTTTGATTCAACTTTCATTGACTATTTATGAATTGCAATGCTTAATGGTCTGTGTATAACACAAACTCCTTGGGCAACAAGTAGTGCCCCCACTTATTCAAAGCTTGCACTATGGCATAGAACTCTTAATCATGAACCAATACTTCTTCCTTGTGTATTAATCATGAATCTGAATACTTCTTAATAGTGATTGCTCCTCCAATTCCCTATATATCCATATACATTGTTGTCCTCGTGTGTCCTAACACGCCTCCATGATTTTTGCCTATGATGATGTGGGTGTCTATATGCAGCAACTTTAGTAACCTCAACCTTATCAACCTTCTTTTCCTCTTTGACCTTGTTTGTTATTTCTTTTTTCTCTTGAGAAGATGAATTATTTTCTTCTTTTTCACCATGTTCTTCATGTGCTCCTTCGAATCATCCTTATTCCCTTCTTCATCTTCAAATTCATCCTCATACTCCATCTTAACATTTTTGTGTTCCTTGTTAAGTGTGATATCCTATAAGGTAACTTTCTTTCTCTTGTACCATATCTTCATGAATTTCTTTTGCACATTAATATTAATTGTTCCCAAGGTCTCTAACCAAGGACATCCAAGAACAATATCCATATCAACCATATCTAATGCATAAAAATCTGAATGCAAAACATATTTATCCATAGAGAGCTTTAAATCTTCAAAGACTTGAATTTTCTTACCATCCACTTGAGCTTCCTTGATATTCTTTGCTTGAACATGTAGATGTTGAGTTACACCCATGTTGATGAAGTTATACTTGTTCTTTAGGGTTTATGGAAACAATTACCTTTTTTCTTTGAATGCATCCTTCAAATTGAAATATTGAAGCTTCCTTCTTTGGAGATGCACTATCTCGAACTCTTATCTTGATCCATTGTTGCTCCTTTTGAATCATGTGTAGCCTCTTCATCATCAAACTTGTCTTCTTCATCTTCTTCTTCTTCCTCCTCCTCTTCTTCTTCTTCCTTATCTAAAACATCCTCATTATTGACATATTCTTTATCATCATCTTTTTGTCCCATCGATCTAAGAAAACATGTTCCATTTCCTCCCATGACCAATCTGAACTCCCTTGTTTCAATTCAAAGCACCAAGTTCGTGCTAGACCACCCTGCCAAAGATGAAAATGAAACCACGGCCTTGGATGTGAAAAACTATTTTCTTTAAATTGGATCCACCATTCTCTAGCATCAATCTTTCCATCTCCATAAAAATTCTCATCCCCATGATCCACAAAAACTAGGGTTTTAGGAATAGACCCTTTTGATCAAAACTTGTCCTACCTCTTTCGGCTAGAGGTCGACCAAAAATCAAAAATACGAACACGATCCCAATTAGATTTTTGAGAGCTTTCCGAAAATATAACAAATTCTGAAAATTTCCTAATATTTCGGCCGATGGAGTGAATTTGTGAAAAACCATAAAACTGCAATAACTCGCTCAAAACGTATCCAAACTTTCTGAAATTTTATGGTATCATGCAACAACTCAATACAAATATAAAGGTTCGTCATCTTCCAAATCAACCACAACTCAATCATACTCAGATCAACCAAGGTGGATCTTCAAGTCACGATAATGGACCGAACTAGCTAGGGTGGATCTTCTAGCCACCAATCCAAATCCAAATACTCTGTAGGCTCGAAACATGTTTTCAAAAGTGGAAATGCGTAATTTTGATGGAAAGGATCCACTCAATTGGATTAACTAAATGGAGAATTTCTTTGATCTACATCAAATCCCATCTGGACAAAAGGTGACCATGACATCCTTATATCTCAAACTTGACCAATTGTCTAGTATCGATGGTTATGTTCTCAAAGGTAGAATAATGGTCTCAATGTCACATGGACAGTTTTTACCGAAGAGCTACAATTGCACTATAGTTCTAGTGTGTCAAAGAATTACTTCAGCCAATTAGCAAAGTTACGACAAACAGGATCAGTTAAGGACTATGTTCATCAGTTCCAAAACCTATCCTTGTGTGTGGAGAATATTCGAAGGGAATCCGAACGCCTTATTTCTTAGGGGTCTTAAGGACCACATTGAGGATGAGGTGCGTATGTTTAATCCACTTAAGGTTTCGATTCTATTATCATGGCGCATAAGGCAGAGGAAAAATTTCTTTCCAACAAGAGGAAGACTTTCACTAACATCAAGAGACCGTAGCACCTTGACACCATCATTCCCTCGGCCAATTGAACTAACACCTCAACAAATTGAAGAAGGGGGAAAAAGGGTTATGTTTTAAATGTGATAGCAAATATGGACCGGGACATAAATGTGCCGAAAAAAGTTGTTCTACATTGAGGGACCCAATGAAGAAGAAGAGAAAGAAGAAGATGTAATGTCCTCAAATGGGACAAATCTGACCACAATGGATTTTTCGGATAATCCAGCACCTTACCAAACAGATTATGGTAGATAGATGAAATAAACTAACTGCAGATCCATTTGGGACATTGAAAAATGTGATTAAGGCTGATTATAAGACCCTCATAGAACAGTAATTGAATTGAAAGCTTCCCAAACCAGTGTAAAATACAGATTTTATACAACCAAATCAGTCCTTACAGGGGTATGCAACCATATGAAATCATATCCTTAACTGCAGCAGTAGCTACAGAAATGGCGACTAGAACATGAGGATGAAACTCATACAAAAGAAGCCCAAACAATAAGATTCTTAGCAAATCTGATCCCTATATTTTTATTTATCCAAAATATGATGAAATCTGCATTTTTAGTGGTTAAACAGGACTGAAATAATTATCAGTAAATCTGCCTTCTTAGAGGTCTGAAATTAACACTTTAATTCCTTCAAAAATTCTGGAAATCATTTAGTTTGAGCCATATATTTCAGATAAATAGCTAGCATACAGAACAGACCTGGAAATGTCACTTATTCCACAGAAATCAGCCACAGCATGGGTTGCTCCAGTAGTGTAAAGAAGATACAATTGCTGCCAATCAAGTCTTCAAATCATTCGTGCAAAACTCCACCGAAAACATCTAGAAAAATTACTGAAATCCTTGCAAGCACTGTAGAACTCCCTGTGTGGAAATTCCTTACGTTTACCCAGAGGGTTTCGTCCTCTAAGTAAATTTTACAAAGCACAAAGCTTAGATAAAAATTCAGAGTTGATAAAAGAGTATATGATATCCTACAGCCAAGTCGAACTCTCCTTCATATAGGAAAATCGACCCAAAGAGAACCTCCAATCTGACCAACCAGCTGCCAGGATTTATTTCTATGCAAGATTCACTCTTCTAGGCCAATCGCATTTCCCATGGAGGCATACAAAAATAATATATATTTTTATCCTTTCTAAACTCCCTCTTTCCCCTTGGTGTCAAGTCGCCATTATCCTTCTAGAGAGAATAAACATATAATAATTCCCTTTTTACAATGATATTTGCTTTTAAGGCAAATCAAATTTACTCTAGGGATTATAATTAATTTTTATTAAGTCAAATAAACTAACTATAAGTGCTTAATAATTTTATTTTATTTATTTTAGGCACTTATATTAATTTATTGTGACTTAAGTCACCCTTATATTTTTCCTTTGGCCGTCGATTGACAAAATGAGCCAAAGGTCTTCGATTGGGAAGGGGATATTACAAAAGATGAAGAGGTAGAGGTCATTGTCGAGCTAGAGGAGTTAGGAGATCCCCAACCAATGATCTCATGTCATGCAATTTTAGGTATTAGCACCCCCAAACCCTCAAAGTGGTTGGATTCTTGAAAAACAGAGGGTAACAATGTTAATTGACTTGGGAAGTACTCACAACTTCATCAATCATAAGTTGGCGGTGCACTTGAATTGTTTTGTTTATCCAGCTCCCAATGTCAAGTAATGATCGTTGATGGGGGTATTGTTAGTTGTTCAAGAAAATGCCATAACATTAAACTCACCATGGGAGATTACTTGCTAAATAGCCCTATGTATGCCATTGTCATGGGAGGAGCAGACATTGTGTTAGGAGTTCAATGGCTTACCACCTTGGGAACCATTGAGATGAACTTCCAAGAGTTGTTCATGCGTTTTCAGTCAAAAGGGAGGACTTTTGAACTAAGGATTAAGAGCAAAGTCCCCACAATTGGTGAGCTCTCACCAAATGCAAAAATGTTTTAAAAGGTGTAGAGGGGTTCGTGGCACAACTATTTTCATTGGAAGCACATCAGTCAAATGCAGTTATACCATCAAATATGCAAGCAATTATAGATGAGCACTTAATTGTGTTTAGAGATATGCCAAAGGGTTTGCCTCCAAAAAGAGACCATGATCATGCCATCTAGCTAGTACTAGGGAGCCAACCGCCCAACATCAGACCTTATAGGTACCCATATGTGCAAAAGAGTGAGATTGAGAAGATAGTACAAGAGATGTTAGAAGCAGGAATTATCCGTCATAGTCAAAGTGCTTATTCTTCTCCAGTAGTGTTGGTGCGTAAAAAGATGACAATTGGCGCATGTGTCCTGATTATAGGGAACTCAATAAGTACACAGTCAAAGATAAGTTTCATATTCTTGTAATTGATGATTTGTTAGATGAGTTGCATGGTGTTGTTTACTTTACAAAACTTGATCTTCGTTTCGGATATCATCAGATCAGAATTAGGGATGAGGATGTTCATAAAACAACCTTCCGGACACATGAAGGCCATTATGAATTCTTAGTAATGCCTTTTGGACTCACAAATGCACCCTCTACATTTCAAAGTTTGATGAATTCTATCTTTCTTTTTACAATCTTTTTATTTTTTTTTTTAAGTTTGTTGATATCAACTATGGCATAGAACTCTTAATCGTAACCGAATACTTCCTCCTTTCGTATTTCTCCCGAAATAGGCTATGGGCCTACCTTCTTAACTCATCATTGCTCTAAAGGCTATTCCGCTAAAGCATCATAATCAACCTAAAATACTTCACTTAAATCGAGCAAGGCTAATATTGGCTTCTTTATGACTTTCTTCTTCAACTTCTCGAAGAGTATTTTGCATTTGTGGTACATTCAAACTCTTTCTAATTTCCCCACACCACCGTTATGATTGGTGTGAACATCCCACCGAAGCCTTATATGAACTTTCTATAAAAGCTCGCCAAACCATGAAATTTTGTGCTTTAAAACCATTCTTAGGGTGACAGCCATTCCACTATAGTTCGCACCTTTTCAAGAACCATCTTCAATCCTACTTGAGATATCACAAATTCTAAGTACATCAACACCTCCATAAAACGCATTTCTTCAAGTTCAAGAGCACTTCTCTTGGCGCAAATGTTGCAACACTTTCTACAAATGTAACAAGTATTCTTCCTACGTCTTTCTTACAAACATGCCTAAAAAAGGATTCAACACTTCGCTCTTGAGTCACTTGAATGTGCTTAGTGCGTTGGTTAGTCCAAATGGCATGACCAACCACTCATACAAACCATAATACGTCTTGAAGCGAGTTTTCCACTTGTCACCTTCTCTTATCTTAATATGATGATATCCACTCTTCAAATCAATCTTCATGAAGTACTTTGCTCCACTTAAATAGTCCATCAAATTATCCATATGCAGCAACGGAAATGTATACTTGATGGTAATCTTGTTGATGGCTCTAGAATCGTTGCATACCTTCCACTCACCTCTTTTCAATCATCTCACTAGAAAAGAGATTATAAATGCTACCAATATCAATAATAACTTTATAGTGCTTACCTCGAAACTCGCAAATGGTCCTGAACAAATTCTTTCTCTGCACACGTGCGTTCTCTACCATAGTTTGAAAACTCGGCGAGTACTCGCCATTCATGGCAAAAAAGAATAATTGCCATTAAAACTCGTAGAAAATAACTCGCTTGTCAGTTGTGGCGAGTACTCACGCCGAGTTAACTCGGTGAGTACTCGCCACAACTCGGCGAGTTCGAAGGAAAACTTGCCACACGGAAATACACGGAAAAAACACGCAAAATACACTGAAAAAACACGGTTTTCGTCTTTTTAAGGCCCTGCACTTGATCATTTTCACTCACACAACCATTTGAGCTTGCATTGCTTGTGTTGAGTGGATTTTGGAGCGAATTCGAAGAGAGAATTTGGAGAATTGCATTTGGAGGTAAGTTTTTGTTTTTTTTTAATTCTTTCAAGTTTTTTCAAAGTTTGTGTATATTATTTATGTATTATAGATTCCTATTGTAATTCTAAATACATGTAATGTAAAATCGAATGCTTGTAATTTTTTTACACTCATTTGCAGCCAGAGGTATGTATTTTTTTTTTAGGCAAATTCATTGTAAACTAGTTAAACGTTCATTGTAAATTCATTGTGTATTGTAATCACTTCGTTTTGTAATTCTAAATACATGTAATGTAAAATCGAATGCTTCTAATTTTTTTACACTCATTTGCAGCCAGAGGTATGTATTTTTTTTTAGGCAAATTCATTGTAAACTAGTTAAACATTCATTGTAAATCCATTGTGTATTGTAATCGCTTCGTTTTGTAATTCTAAAAACATGTAATGTAAAATCAAATGCTTGTTAATTTTTTTATGGTCATTTGCGGCTAGAGGTATGCATTTTTTTTTTTAAATTACGCAAATTTGTTATTCGAGTCCAAAACATTTTTATAAATTTAATTAAGCTTACGGTTTTCTAATTTTTTAAATGTGCATTGTGTTGCAGATTAGATTAGAGCGTTAACAATTGCATCGGGTTTGGCATCCGGGGCATATGCGCAATCATCACTCACAAGAACCATTCCTTTGAATGCCCGTACCAAAGCATGGAAGTATGGTGTACATGGAGCAACTGAAAATGAAGTTTTTTGCAATTTTTGTGGCAAAAAAATGTCTAGAGGCATCAATCGGTTGAAATATCACCTTGCATCTATTGTTCGCCGAGATGTTGTGGTTTGCACCCAAGTGACGGAAGAGGCAAAGCGAGAGATGAGAGCGGAGCTAGCAGAGCTAGAGGAGAAGAAACTGGAGAGGGAAAGGGTGCAGGCAGCCATAGCACAAGCTATTAGACCTGGGGCTGCAATGACAGAGGATTTAGAGGATGATGCGGCAACACTTGTGGGCTCTACTCGTGGTCCACGCATACGAAGCGGAAGAGCCGGAAGAGGTGCATCTTCATCGAGTTCAAGCAAAGGCATACGAGTTTTTTTGTGGCAAGGAACACTCATGGAGCACAACCTTCATTGGAAGGTACAACCTAGAACAAAGATGTGCACGAGGAAGCGGATAAAGCTTGTGCAAATTTTTGGTACTACAACTTGCCATTCAATGTGGCAAAGAGCCCATACTGGGAGTACTTGGTGACAGCGTTGATAGTTGCAGGGAAAGGGTACAAGGCACCCTCTCCAAAAGATTTGAGTGGAAAATTGCTTGAGGCTGCAGTTGCAGATGCCACTACTATTCTAGATGAGCAAAAGAAACAATGGCAAAAATACGGATGCACCATTCTTTCAGATGGATGGACGGATGGAAGGAACCACACCCTCGTTAATTTTTTTAGCGCTTCAAACGGTGAGATGGTGTTTTTGAAGTCCATTGATGCCTCTAACATAATAAAAAATGCAGAGAATTTGAGTGTTATGTTAGAGAAGGTTGTATTAGAGGTTGGTGTACAAAATGTTGTGCAAGTTGTCACAGACAATGCAGCAGCATATGTGGCGGCTAGGAGACTACTGCAGGAGAGACATCCATCACTCTTTTGGACTCCTTGTGCAGCTCATTGCCTTGACCTTCTTTTGGAGGACATAAGCAAAATTGATTGGGTGAGGCCGATTGTAGAAGATGCAAGAACCATAACGAAGTACATATACGATCACCCTTGGGTTCGAGAGCTTGATGAGAGAGCACCACAAAGGGGAAAGAGCTTGTTCGAGCCGGTGTCACAAAGTTTGCAACTAACTTCTTGACATTGCAAAGTATTTCTAGTTTGTTGACACATTTGAAACAAATGTTTGTGAGTCAAGCATGGCTAGACTCACAATATTCAAAGAAAGTTGACGGAGAGAGGGTTACAAAGATAGTTTTTATGATATTTTTGCAAAGAGAGCTTTTCAAACTTCGATTTATATTTCATTATTTTATTTTAATTTGTTAAATTATAAATATATTGTTTTCATTTTTTTACTTTATTTGTATTGTAAGTTTGTAACCTTACATTCTAATTTGTGTGTAGGTGTCAGAGTCGTTGGTGAGGGTTTTGCGATTGGTTGATGGGGAGCAAAACCCCATGGGGTTTATTTATGAGGCCATGGATAGGGCCAAAGAGTCTATCCAAAACTATTACATGGGGGATATCGTCAGATATGGTCCCTTTTGGGACATTATTGATAGGAGGTGGAACAATCAACTCCACCAACCTATTCATGCAGCGGGGTACTACCTCAACCCCAAGTATTTCTACTCTGACAGCTTCACAAATGCGAACGGAGAGGTTATGGAGGGCCTTTCAACATGTATTGAGAGGATGATACCGGATGTTGAGACAAGGGACCTCGTCATTTTAGAGCTACAGAGTTACAAACATGCTAGGGGAGGCTCTTTTCTTCGGTGCTAGCTATTCGAGGGAGAACCACACAGTCACCAGTAATAAAAATTAAAATGTTTACCAAGTTACTTATTAGTTACAGATTTGATTTTATTAATTATTGATAAAAAATTTATCTTGTTTGTAGGTTCTTGGTGGGAGGATTGGGGAGGGAATACCCCGCATCTTCAAAAGCTAGCCCTCGTAATTCTATCTCAACCTTGTAGCGCTTTTGGATGTGAACGTAACTAGAGTTTGTTTGAGGCCATTCACATGAAGAAGCACAACAGGTTGAGTCAAAAACGACTCAACGACTTGGTTTTGTTGTCAATCTCGACTTCACTTCACACAAAAAAGTGGAGGCCACATTAGAGGAGCTCATTGATTTGGATGAGATAGATCCATACAGCGAGTGGACTGGGCAAGAAGAGGAAATCCTTCGCGTTCACAGAGGACGAGATTGCTTCTTTTGAGAGGAAGCTATAGAGAGAGTTCCTGCGTTCACGAGAGGGCGAGATTGCTTCTTTTGAGAGGAAGCTATGGAGGAGAAGCACTAGCGAGAACTCCAGGAGATATTGGATTGGATGACATCTTTGGAGGTGATCTCCAACATGCAGCAGAGGAGCCACCAGCACCACCATCTACTTCTAGGATCAAACCAGAGCCGCAACCTTCTAGGAGGAGCGAGGAGACGCAGCCTGAGTGTGGGGACTAGTAGAGGCACTAGACCCTCTCCCCAATATTTCTCTAGATTGGGGAAGAAGAAAATGTAATTTATTGTATATTGTAACTTGCATAGATATGAAATTTATGATGATATTTTTCAATGTCAATCATCATAAATTCATATTACTTATCAACCGGTTGTTGTATTCGCATGATGATGTGATTTTGTATTGTATTTGTATTCAAATCTAATAGAAAACACTTCTCCAACATTTTATGGGCTCATTTGATACATTTTGTAGCTGTGTTGCTTAAAATTTATGTTTTTTAAAGAAATTTGAGTATTTTTTAAGTTGCGAGTATTCCCGAGTATTGGCCAAATATTGCCGAGTTTTTTTTTTTGGGTCTGCCGAGTATTTTCCGAATACAAGTATGCGAACTATGTCCTCTACATTTGTTGGTTTCAGCAACACTCTCTTCATCATTAGAACTTCTCTGCACTCCACCTCTTCTACGTTGTTTGATGCAATGCTTTCTATTTTTGTATGTTGCACTACATGGTTGTTAGCATCATTCCTCCCCGCACCGCTATTGTGATAAGGATGTGGACCTTTGGAATGCATGATGTTCGGCCGCCACAACAAAAACATGTCCCACTAAACCGTCTACCTCTTTTTTTCCTCTTCCTTTGAAGAAGATTTACCTCCTCTATACGCATGACTTTGATTGTGCAGAACATGCTTCACCTTTGCACGCATGATTTTGCTTATCATTGTGCAATCCTCCACCTCTGCGTGGAAACTTTTATTTCCCTCATGCACTTTGTTTTCTTTCCTGTTTGACAACTTTTCTTGCACCTTCAACACAAGTTAATAAGTTTCCTCCACAAACCTTATTTTGATCATGTTAAACTCGTTTTAAATGGAAACACAATCCATTAACATACCTCGAAATCTTTTTAACATCATCTTCAACATGACCCGCTTTGATAAAGAGTCTATAGAACTCTTCAATGTAATCCTTCACACTCAACTCTTTTTGTCAGATTCTTCAACTTCTTAAACAAATTTAATTGGTAATCCGCAGGCATGAACTTAGCCTTCAACTTCACAACCAATTTATCCCAATTCTTTATCTTCTTTTACCTCTACATACCCATTCGGTATACACATGTTACCACCACAAAGATGCATGACCTTTTCACCTAAGCATACGGAAACCTCACCTTCTTGGGATGTTCAATAACTTCATACTTGAAACATTTCTCTAGCTCAACAATCTAGTCGACAAGCTCTTCCATATTCAAATTCCTGAGCAGATAGGAATATCCATCATCGGCTTGTTACTAATCCCGGTGATTGCAAGCAAGAATTGATCCTCTTTTGCATCAACATACTCTACTTTTGCATCTTGGTCCTCAAGTGCCCCTTCAACGACTTCATCGTCGCTTGCATTATTGTCCACCGCCACTCTCATGTTAAGTAGTCTCCCCAGCCTCGAAATGGGCTTCAGTACTCTCATCATTTCCGCCAACTCTACAAGTCTTGCACTATTGCGGCTCTATCTGCTCTCGGCGGTAAAATCTCCTTTATATGCCATCACAATTTCCTCACAACACTCAACAATAATAAAATACCGCAACCTACATCTTCTACCCAATAACCCAATGTTGGAAGATTCTTACAACCGCTTTCCATCCCCTCACACACACGATGGAAAGTAGCCAACTAAGAATCAAATACCTACAAGACACTAAAATCCCGATCGGATACCCAACAAATGATCCTAGAGATCTAACTCCCCCAAATGACTTAAAATCCTTGCTTTTATACCATATCGATGCACCACGTGGTTAGGGATTCTAATTAAAGGATGCCTTGAACCATGCGCAGCCTCTACAATTCTCAAAGTTAGATCTCACCGAAGCAAGGTCCCTTTACAACTTGTAAGAAACAATAAAAGATTTTTCTATTGATTGATGAAGAAATGATTACAAACATAGCACAATTACAACCCCACCTTGCCATAATCTTATAACAAACTGCAAAAATCTTTCGTAGTTTCAAATCCTATGACATATCCTATTTAAGCACGCAGGCTCTACAAAGCTTCTATAGAACTAGACTTGGCTCCTTGGACTATAGAGATTAACAAAACTACTCGAGATACTTATTTGGCAACCTTCACCTTCCTCTAAGCTCTAACTTCTCTCTAGCTCACTTGTGACCTTTTCTTTGCTACCAAGATCACTTCATCTACTTCCAAGATCAATGCCTTACACATTCATCGCTCCCTTCTATTTATAGAATCCGACAGAAATGTAAAGATACCTTTACAAAGATTCCTCAATTCGATCAAACCACCGTCAATTTCATCCATCTTGGTTTGTAGGTAATCGATCATGGGAGTGTCTCCATCTAATCATGTACTAAGTCACCCGGTCATCCCATAGGTGAATACAAGAGATTAAGACCCACACCTCAAGTCCAACTATAACAATGTTGTGAAGTACATAAAAGAAGTCAAGTTTCGCAAAGAAGTAAAAGTGTGTAACATCAACACAAGAACACGAATGCAGTAAGACTTGGCGTGTAAACCTCTCTGCAGGTGCAAAACTTTAAGACAAGCGTGGGGCAAATCCATATAAATGTGAGTGCACGGTTGCGTAATGTTCTACACAAGAAACTCCAAGAGCACGCATTCAAAGGTTACGCACAACCGCCAACTCATCTTGCCTAATCTTCCTCTCAATATGAACAACACAATGTGCCGACATACACAGGTTATGTAAAGCTACACAAGATTGTGCAAGCTTTTACTCTCCTAGCTCTTAACTCTTTTGGGTGATGCAAGATTGCAAACAAACCCCGAATGCTCCTACATCAAATTCTTTAGTGTATCCCATTCTTGGATGACCCGAATCTTGGTTGAGTCCACATAAACTTCGTCCGCATCTACTATGTATCCCGGATATCAGTATCTCTCGCAAGTCAAAAGAACATTTTTGCATGTTAGCATATAACTTTTATTGCGCTATCACAAAGTGTAGAGCACTTGTTGCATATGGTGCAAGTGTTCATCCCATGTTTTACTAAAAATTATGATGTCATCAAGGTAGACTACTACAAATGAATAAGTGAAAGGTTGTAGAATATGAAAGGTCGTAGAATATTCATCATCTGCATAAATGTTGCAAGTGTGTTAGTCAAGTCGAAGGGCATAACCAACCACACAAACAACCCTTATTTGGCTTTATATGTTGTCTTCCAAGTGTCTATAGGTTCAACAAGAATCTGATGATACCCAGACTTCAAATCAATTTTGGTGAAGAACTTAGCACTACGGAGTCAATCCAATAGATCCTCGATTCGGGAAAAGGATAGCGATTCTTCATTTTGATGTTGTTGGTAGTTGTTGTCAACCGTAAAGTGCACCCAAATAGATAATGGTGTGTGTACTCTCTCTCCTGTTGACAAAATTGGAACACCTCAAGGTTGTGGATAACCTATGACTGAGGTGAACCTCCAGAGTGGGTTGGTTCCCTTGTGAATCACCTAAAAACTAATAAAATTGACAAAGAAAAAGGAGAAGGAATGCGGTAAATGTAAAATGAGTCGATACACCAATTATTTGACACACACATGTACTACTACATACGTAAAACATAGAGATCCACACACATGCACAACTCGAGGCTAATCGCAAAATAATTCAAAGGTTTAGGTAAGGGACAGCAGTATAGGGAAGAAATTCCACAACAAAGCAATACAATACCCTGATAAACACGATGAATACTTGGAAAACCAGCAATATGAGAAGGCAAAAATGGAGTTTTTCTATTCAGAGATGCAAGTACAAGCTAGGATTGCCAGAGCAAAACAACTGGAAGAGTGTGTTTTATCAAAAATCAGCCCATATATATAGGCTGCCCCTTGTTGCATGCAAGAATAAAATAAATATTTTATTCACCCCCTTTGCCTCTTTCAAACATGCAAGTGTTCAAAACAAACACAAACTCCTTTTGTCTCTTCCAAACATGCAAGTGTTCAAAACAAACACAAACTCCTTTTGTCTTTTATGTTTTGTCTTTTGCTGACCTTTCATTGTCTTATATGTTTTGTCTTTTGCTAACTTTTTCATTTTGTCTTATATGTTTTATCCTTTTGTCTTTTCTCCTTTATCCTTTTGTCTTTTAGCTTCTTTATCCTTTTGTCTTGTATGTTTTATGCTTTTGTCTTTTTGCTTTATCCTTTTGTCTTATTCATGCACATGGGTCAACACTTTGTTTTATCTCCTCTTTGTCTTCTTCTATTCCTATCTTTTGCATGCTTTGTCTTTTGCAAGCTTGTCTTTTAGCTCCTTGTTTGGATGCCACACTTCTACTATTTTTAGAGCAAACAACAACATGCTTTTCTCTCTAACTTGGCACCATAACCCTGCGTGAGCATGTTGCTTTTAAATTAAACATGCAACTGAATTGCTGTTATTTCTGACATGTTTATGCATGCTTCTTGGCTTGAAAACTGATAACACCAACCTTGGCACAAAATCCAACAAGCACTAATTTTGTGGTAACAATAGCTCGGTAGTCAATGCACAACCTCCATGTGCCATCTTTCTTTGGCACAAGCACAATTGGTCTATCGCAAGGCAATGAGCTAAGCACGATGTGTCCTTATCGATGATTTTTGCCACTTGATCCCTTTGGTCTCCAAAAATGATATGTAGTATGAAGTTGCATTAGAAAGAGGTAGACTTGGGATCAAATCAATAGTATGTTATACCACATAATGCGTAGGCACTTCCTTAGGTGACTAAAAAGTATCCTTGTATTCTTCCAACATGTGCAATTGTCACACGTTTACTAAAGGGACCAGTGTATGAACAAAAGTTGTGAGGATGTGTTTTGTTCAAGTCTTGCCATTTGGAACACAACCTTTCTACTAGAGCTGACTAGCTTCTTGCACTACTTGGTGCTAATGAGTGTACGCTTAAGGACTACTTCCAGCACACGATCTCATATCACCAACATCTATGACTACCTTGTTAGGATTCGCCTCATATGTTCCATGTTGATGGTGGACATATGGTTGACCAAATAAAACATCACATACCTCTAATGGTGTAACATGGCAAAGGCCTGCATCTTGAAAAGGCTTGATTTTTTTCACTAGATGATATTGTTGAGTTATGGGCTTCTCAAAACCTGAACTAAACCATCCAATTGAGTATGGTTGTGGGTGATGTGTTAATGGCAAGTTAAATGTTCAAATTGCTTCAAGAGAAACCAGGTTCTTCTGACTTTCATTATCATCTATGAAATCTACTGCTTGTCCATTTATCCAAAACTGCGAATGGAACAAATTGTCTGCCTCTTCCAAATTTAAAGTGGATGAAGATTCAATGTTTACAGTAAAAACCATGGAGTTGGGCTTAGATTCCATGACGTGTTTACCCTTTTCTAGTGCCGCAGTTGTAGTATCGACTGCTTCAAGTTGTGCAAGTAGAGTTTTCTTAGCACGACATTCATCTGTGGAGTGCATGCTAGATTTATGGATTGTACACCACTTGTCAGTCTTGGATTGTTTATTTTGATCATTTGATGGTGTCACCTTCTTCTAAGGTTGGCACAAAGGGCCATTCCCTTGGTTAGGATTCTACTTCATTCCAAACTTGGAATTCTTTGACTGCAGTTTGTCCTAAGACTTGATTTCACTAGCTTAGACTTTAACTTGGCTTTTGCTTCAAATTTGCAAGCAAATTTGTAGGCTTCCCCCAAAGAGGAGATTTGCAAAATGCCAATATCAGATTGAATGTATGGTCTCAAGCCTAACCTATATTTCAAGATGAGATTTTGTTCAAATTCTTGAATATTTAGTTTTGTGGCAAAGGAGTGAAAGGTGTCTATGTATTCTTGAACAATTTGATCATGGCCATGGCGCAACTAAGAAAACTTGATGTACTGGTCATCGGAGTTTCCAACTAGATAATAGGTATTTTTGAGTGCTTCAACAAAACCATTCCATGTGTCTACAAAAGAGTCTAAGTTGACATAATCTTGGTGCACAATGCATGTAATGTCCCCTTTTCCAAATCAAAGACCTTTGGCCCTTTATGTCTACCCGACGGCCAAAGGGGAGTTTTTAAGGGTGACATAACTTTATTATTTTTATTATATGGTGCTATTGTTTCTAAAAAATAATAATATTATGAAAAGCACATATAATAAATGATAAAGTTAATAATAAATTAAAATGTCAAAATACAATTAAAAGTAATTGTATTAGAAAGGAGAAAATGCGACTTGCCTTGGGAATCATTTTTGGGAGAATGTGCCAATCAGCCCAAAAAGGAAAATGCGACCAGCATAGGGGAATGAAACAATTTGATTGGCCGATTTGAAGGTGGTAGTTGGGCTGATCTCCCTTTAAATAAACAAGTCGACTTGTATGGGAGTATCCAAATTTTTATTATCATCTTTTGCATTGCTAAGAGCTCTGAGCTTTTATCAAAAATTCCAAGGACGAAAACCCTTGTGAATTTATCTCTTGCGGACGAAAACCCTGTGGGATTGGGAGGATTTCACTCGAGAATTCCCAGCGCTATTCAACAAATTTTCAGGTTCAGTTCAGCCGTGTGTGTAAGGAGATTTGAAGGTGTTTTTCAATGATTTCCAACCAGCAATTGGGTCGGCCCAGTATAAGCAAGTTAACAGCGAAATTCGAGGTAAAACATTTGTTAAATGTTTGCCATCATATTGTAATCTGATCGCTGTACTTTTTATCATTTTCTGAAGTGCATTCTGAAGATTTTCAATCTGAATAATATCAGACTTCAGATCTGATTTTCTGGGCATTTTGGATTGTAATAAGTTCAGTTTTTATGTAATTCAGTCCCCAAATATCTGGGCAGTCATTAGAAATCAGAAGTAATTTTATTTGGTGTGATTTACATTGTTATCTCTCTTAAACCCTAGTCGCACTTTCCAGATCTGCACTAGGGATTTGACATAAAATACACAGAAATCTGTATTTGCTGTTTTTATTTAACTGAAAATCAGTATAGTGTAAGAAGGATCCATCTAGGGATCTTTCAGTGGTATCAGAGCATCAATCCTCCCACCTGGAGGGTCTGTTTGGAGTTGTTTTATGCAGCCTACAGAAGTTGGGCCACACCGATATTATACTAGGAGTCAGGCACGTCTGAATATTGAAGGTATCATGGATAGAGGAGAAGGAGCACACACTCCTCCACGACGTGAGCGGCCTGATCCGGATGCCCTTTTCAGCGGAATGATCGATTCCCATCAGGAAATGATTCAGACTATGAGACAACTGATGGAGAATTTGATTATGGATAGAACAAGAAATCGACATGATAGAAGGGAAAGATCTGCGTCCATAGCCAGCAGCCACAGAAGGCACAACAGGGTACCTACTGAAGTGGGTAGCGTGAGAGGTTCCCCTCCACGTGATAGGAGATATACAGAGGAAAGGAGACCCACGAGGACTGCGGATCGACCTATGCAGCCTAGATTCCTGCAAAGGGAGGAACCACCATTAGTTGAGGAGCCATTTGAAGACATAGCCTTTCAAGATACTGTGATGGCAGCGCATGATGAGTGGAGAGCCCTACCACAGGAGGTTCGGACTGCCTTTCCCCTTCATCAGTATTGTGCTCAAAGGAGGGAAAGCTTGAGAGCTAGACAGGTACAGAGGCCTAGAGAACAACAGAATAGGGAGTTGAAGCAGGCCACCAACAAGGTGACCCTTTCCACATTTGATGGTAGTGGAAAGATTAGTGCGAGAGCATGGATTCACAAGCTCGACACATATCTCACTCTCAAGCCTATGCAGGAGCAGGAGGCTATCCAATTTGCCACGTTGCACCTTGAGGGAGTAGCGTATGATTGGTGGCACCATGGGCTTATCACTCAGAGGCATGATCTTCTGCAATCATACAAAGAATTTAGTGAGAAGCTGATTGCGAGATTTGATCGCAGGGATGTAGAGCTTTACTATAGGGACTTGGCACAACTTCGACAGAGTGGACACGTTGATGCATACATCAACGAATTTCAGCGTATAGCAGTGATGGTGCCAGAGATGCCTGAGAGGCGAGTAGTGATGTTGTTCATTGAAGGACTTCATGACAGGCTGAGAGGATTGGTCAAGGCTCTTAAGCCTACTACTTTGCATGAGGCTATTCGGACAGCCTTGGACTTAGACACTACTCCAGTGCAGCCCCAAAGGAAGAACATCAGGGAGGAACAATCAGAACAACAAGAGCAGCCCACTTCTTCGAAGGTTGAGTTTACACCCAAGAGGGAGACTGTTTCAAAGAGTGAGCTTCGCCGGAAAAATGTATGCTTTCATTGGAATGATCCGTGGGAACCGGGCATAGGTGTCTTGGGAAAGGCAAAATCCATCTCATAAAGGTTGAGGATGAAGAGTCCGAGGATGAACAAGAGCAGCCAACACCAGGTATTGCAAATGAAGGTAGACTCACCTATCTTTCAGGAGCACCCAAGTATAATCCATTCATGTTTGAAGGCACAATGTTCGGGTGTAGGATCATGGCACTACTGGATAGTGGATCTACACACAACTTCCTGGATGCAGGTTTGGTAGACCAAAAAGGTTTACAATGTGATAACTTTGAAGGCTTTGATGTGACTATAGCAGGAGGTCTCACTCTTCCATGCAAGAAGAAGGTCAACCAAGTTAGCATTTTCTTTGGTGAGTATACACTTTGTGATGATTTCTATGTCATGGATTTAAAAGATAACAATGTTGTTCTTGGCATGCAATGGCTTCATTCGTTGGGAAGAGTCACTCAAGATGTGGAAACTATGGAGCTGAGTTTCCAACACAACGGGAAACAAGTCACCTTAAGAGCACTCAAGTACACGCTGCCCCATAAAATGGCAGCTAAGTCTATGATAGTTTGGGACCAGGAATCATCTCGTGAGGACATCTATGCAGATTTTTCACTGCATATCAGCACGGACCAGCAAGGAGGTGATGAAGAGTGCGGCAAGTTCGAAGCATACATGAGGACGCTGGTTTCACTAATGACAAGTAAGTTACATAAGTTTTTTTCTGCAGTGTTTGAGCAGCATTGTATAGTGCATATGAAGCTATTAAAAAAGCTTCGGCTGGTCTGGGATCCTGGAACGGGTAGAATGCAGAGTTGCAGTTTATGATTGCTTGGGGGCAAGCAATCTCGGGAAGGGAGGACTGTAATGTCCCCTTTTCCAAATCAAAGACCTTTGGCCCTTTATGTCTACCCGACGGCCAAGGGGAGTTTTTAAGGGTGACATAACTTTATTATTTTATTATATGGTGCTATTGTTTCTAAAAATAATAATATTATGAAAAGCACATATAATAAATAATAAAGTTAATAATAAATTAAAATGTCAAAATACAATTAAAAGTAATTGTATTAGAAAGGAGAAAATGTGACTTGCCTTAGGAAGCATTTTTGGGAAAATGTGCCAATTAGCCCAAAGAAGGAAAATGCGACCAACATAGGGGAATGAAACAATTTGATTGGGCGACTTGGAGGTGGTAGTTGGGCTGAGTTCCCTTTAAATAAACAAGTCGACTTGTATGGGGGTATCCAGATTTTTATTATCATCTTTTGCATTGCTAAGAGCTCTGAGCTTTTATCAAAAATTCCAAGGACGAAAACCCTTGTGAATTTATCTCCCTTTAAATACACAAGTCGACTTGTATGGGAGTATCCAAATTTTTATTATCATCTTTTGCATTGCTAAGAGCTCTGAGCTTTTATCAAAAATTCCAAGGACGAAAACCCTTGTGAATTTATCTCTTGCGGACGAAAACCCCAGGGGATTGGGAGGGGATTTCACTCAGAAATTCCCAGCGTTATTCAACAGATTTCCAGGTTCAGTTCAGCCGTGTGTGTAAGGAGATTTGAAGGTGTTTTTCAGTGATTTCCAACCAGCAGTTGGGTCGGCCCAGTATAAGCAAGTTAACAGCGAATTCAGAGGTATTTTTATCCAAAAACATTTGTTAAATGTTTGCCATCATATTGTAATCTGATCGCTGTACTTTTTATCATTTTCTGAAGTGCATTCTGAAGATTTTCAATCTGAATAATATCAGACTTCAGATCTGATTTTCTGGGCATTTTTGGACTGTAATAAGTTCAGTTTTTTATGTAATTCAGTCCCCAAATATCTGGGCAGTCATTAGAAATCAGAAGTAATTTTATTTGGTGTGATTTACATTGTTATCTCTCTTAAACCCTAGTCGCACTTTCCAGATCTGCACTAGGGATTTGACATAAAATACACAGAAATCTGTATTTGCTGTTTTTATTTAACTGAAAATCAATATAGTGAAAGAAGGATCCATCTAGGGATCTTTCAATGCAGTAGTTATCCCACCATTTTTATGGATAAAGAAACTTTTAGAAGAGCAAATGTAATTTTTTTGCTGTCGAGAGAAATGATTTACCGTGCGGGATGAACAAACATGGTTGGGCCCGTTATCTAGGTCTCATCTCGCATATATTTTCCTTCAAACATAGGGATGTCTAGATTGACTTTGTACTTTATATGGGGTGTGACCACCAAAAGGTAGCTACAAAGAAATAGGATCAAAAGTCACGTGTACATGCTTAAGAAGTTGAGAGAAGTGATCAACTATCCTTGCTCTTTCCCATGTGTGGCATTCTTCCAATTCACCTCCTTGCTTTCATCAATCATCCTCTATTATTTGTTTGAGCGTATCGATAATGGAATTTATAGATCTTTGGTCTCCCATTTGAGAACGTGACGGAGGCATGAACAAGGATCACGGGTCTTGAGTCCCAACTTCCAATTCTTTGAGCTTGTGTGAGTGAATAGAGAAAGTTCAAGAAACTTCAATACCATCGAGATATAATAAAGTATGTGCTCTAATAACATTGATATGGGGTCCACGAGGAGACCTAATGGACAACACTCTAAATGAGAATCTAGATGTGTTGTGGACTGAAAACCTCTTGTGAATGATAAAGGCCAAATGATATTATCAGAGTGCTTATGCACCAAAGAAGAAAGCAAACAAACAAAAGACCCAAGATGTAGAACCATAATGCAAAGTTATACTATGCAAAGTCATGTACAAAATCTAGGAGTTCGTATGTAGGGTGTCTATGTACTCATTCACTAGTCTATCTAACTCTATAACAAGAATGGAAGGATGCCTTAATATACAGAGAAGATGAAGCATTGCCTAAAACTGCTACAACTACTCATCAGTCCATCATCCACAACTAGCATTACTAAGGAACTATGTTGCACAATGCTGAGTGATGGTCGCACAAATACATACACCTCAATGAAATATGGATGGTAGTACGCTTTGATTCCTTTGGGTACCACTTGGCCTCGCTTTGGTGTCTTTCCGAGTCCAACCTTCTAAGACTCTTATGGTCCTCTTCTTGTCTCTCCGATCTTTTCCGCAACACTACATCTTCATATTTGCCTCGGAGTCCAAGACACACTTTCTATGAAGGTAGCAATTGGCATTCATCTTCTTTATCTAGCATGGATGGCTCATATAGTTGCAAGTTTTCACAATTTACTACTTAGTACATCCACATGTAGTGTGGTAAGTCAAGCTTGAAGGAATTTTCTCCAACTTACCTTAGGATGGTGAATGGTCTCGCACTGCAGTAGAGGCTTGAGTTTCCTTGATTTCCCTTGAAGTCTCTCCTTGTTCAAGTACAACCAAACCTTGTCTCCAACTTTGAGATTGTGCTCCCCTGTGATGCTGGTCATGTCGCAATTGTACTTGGCTTGAGATTTTTCAAGTTGTTCTCTCACCTTGAGATGGATCTTCATGATCCTCTCAATGAAATTTTTTGCCCTAATCATCTTTGAGCCTCTCACCTCCTACTCTTCTTGTTGTCCAACTGCAACATCAAGTGGATTGGTGGGAAAATACCCCAAGCATGCTTCAAAAGGTTATTGGTTGGTGGATGTGTCAACTACCCTACTGTAAGAATGTTGAATGTAGGCTAAGGACCCATCCCAAGTCCATGGATACTTGCTTTTGTATCCTCTAATTAGTTGTACCAAAGTTTTGTTCACAACTTTTGTCTGCCCATCCGTTTGTTGATGGAAATTTGTGCTCTGTTATAGCTTGGTGTCCATCTTGTCCCACAATGTAATCTAAATCTTCGCCAAGAGCCCGGAATCTCCATTAGACGCAATAGACTTTGCAAACCCAAATGTACCCCTACATTAGCAAGGAAAAGTTCTACTCGCCCCATGACCTTTTATAGTCTTTTTACATGCCATAAGAATACACATTTTGTTGAATTTATTAACAACTACACACAAATAGTCATCGCAATGTTTGGTCATATGTAGTCCTCCTACAAACCCATTGAGATATATCCCCAGTGCCTCGTTGGGACTAGTAGAGGCATATACAAACCTTCCTTCCTTAATTTAGGCTTACTTGTATGACAAAGATTACAACCCCTTATGAATTTTGTTACTTCATCTTGCATATTTGGCCAATATACATACCTTTGCATGTGGGCCATGGTCTTTCCAAAACCAAATGGCCGGATACTTTGGAGGTATGTGCCTCCCTCATCAATAAAAGTCTTTTTTTCCCCTTGGTATACAAAGATTTGCCCACCGTAAAGTAGCCCATATTTGAGATAAGACCCATCCATGCCTTCATTTTTAGTCCCCGTACTACAAGTGCTGGAATGTACCCCAAAATATGCATCTTGGCCATAGGATTCTCATAGGCATCCTTCATGAAGGGCTCTAGGCAACAGATCGTGACCAAAGATGACCTAAATAACATATCCGCCACAAAATTAGAACTAACTTTCTTATACTTGATCACCAATTGGAATTTGTTGGAGAAATCTCATCCATTTGTAGTGTCTTGCCTCTCGCAACTTAGTTTGTGTTTACAAATACTATAGGGGTTTTTGGTCAAGATGCATTGTAGTTTCTTTACCCAATAAATAATGTTTCCATTTCTTTATTACCTAAACTAGTGCATACATTTCTTTATCATAAACTAGATATCCTCTAACTCACGCTGAAGTAAAAATCTCGAAATGATAACACATTGGCTTACCTCCCTATAAAGAACACCGCCCCCATAGCATATTTATTGGCATCGATCTCAACTTCAAACAGTTGCTGCAAGTTAGGAATAGCAAGTACCAAAGCATGGCTAATTTTATACTTCAAAGCCTCAAAATCTTTATCATGTTCCTTACCCCAATCAAAACTCTTACCCTTGGTCAGTGAACTATATGTAATGGTGTTGTAATAGTAGAGAAGCCTAGTATGAATTTTATCATGTACTGTACTACACCTACAAAACTCCTAGTCTTGGTGGCACTCTTTGGTGTGGGCCAATTGGTGATGGCTTCTACCTTGGCAAGGTCCACTCATAGTTCACCTCCTCCAACCACATGCCCAAGATAGACTAGTGATTGTTTAGCAAATTCACATTTCTTCATGTTGCACCTTTAGAACTTGCAAGACTTGTTGCAAATGAATTAGATGTTCTTCCCATGTGGTACTAAAAATCAGAATATCATCCAAATATACAATAACGCATGTATCTATGAATGGGCGCAATACATCATTCATCAATCTCAGTAAATATAGTGAGTGCATTACATAAACTGAACAGAAGTACTAACCATTCATACAAACCACGTTTTGTCTTAAAGGTTGTCTTCCATACGTCCTTTCCTTCATTCGAACTCTGGTGATACTTGGATTTAAGATCCAACTTCGTAAAATACTTGGCATGTTGAAGCTGGTCCAAAAGTCATCTATTTGTGGAAGTGGATATCAGTTCTAAATGGGAATCTTATTCAAGGCACGATAGTCTATGCACATTCTCCAAGATCTGTCCTTTTGTACCATCACAATGGGTGACCCGTATGGAAAGATGCTTGGGTGAACCACCCCTTGTTTCAACAGTTCTTGGAGTTGTTTCTTCACTACATTGTTCTAAGTCAATGATGGCCTATACAACCCGATATTAGGTGGAGGAGATTCTAGCAGCAGTAGAATCTCATACTCTACTTACCCTTTTGGTGGCAGCCCTTTTGAGCTTGAAACACTTCTGGAAAGACTGAATTGCTATCCAAATCTTTCAATTCATGGTTAGAGACCTTAGAAATTTTCAGCCCATCTTGTGTACCCTTCAATTAAAGTAAACAAAACTGATTATAATTTACATAAATTAGTCTCTTTGGTTGGTTGGCATTTACCAGGGCCAGCTTAGGCTTGCTTTGGTGTGCCTTGATGTTGTCACGTACTCCATCCTTGAGCCATCTGCATCGGTTATCCCTCCTCATGAATATGACATCCCTAACCTAAAAGTAAGGACTTCCAAAACCACATCAAATGCATCAAGTGGAATTACATCAGCTTCTACTACATCAATACATTGAGGATTAATCCCAAACTTGAACTTATATCTTTTAGTAACTTGAATTGTCAAAACTATGTTGTATCGCAAATGAGTTGAGAACTCGCAGTATGCAAATATGTGTGCGGTATGATGTTAAATTGAGAGTATACTCTCAATTAAAACTCGCAAAATCACAACAATTTTATCCTACTTCAGCTATGCTTGAAATGGTAATCAATTGCTCTTAGTGAATGAGATTCTTAGTGTTACAATTGCTTGCAAACAAAATTAATGAAAATGAAGTTATACACATAGAGCAGTATGAAACAAATTCAAACTATGAAACAAAGTTTGATTCCTAGAAAACCCCTAATTTTGAGGGGAAAACTAGTTTGGATAGGCAAATGCATTCTTTTCCAGATTTCTTATAGGCCAAATAATGAATACAAATACATAGAAGACTCATAACAGAATACAACATTGTGTTCCGATCCTAAATTCTCCTTCTCTTATTCGGCTACACTCGCTTCCACAAACTACACACAAGATTACTCTCTTACTCACCTATGATCTCTCCAATCTCCTCCTTCCCGCTTATAACATGCTTCAAATGTCCTCCTATGCACTAATGAATCCAAAAGGTCGTAAGGGAAGAGATAACATTTCCCATCATTTTAGGCGCAGTCTATACGTTTTGTTTGTCGTGGGGGCAGAACCACCACATGACAAAGTAGTAGTTTTGCATTCATCCTCGGTATACTCAACTTTCGATCTTCTTTTCTCTTGTTTTCTTTTCTAGTGTGTTTATTTAATGTAATGTTTCCCAAAGATCCTTGTGGATCATACTTCCCCTTCTCACAAGGTTTTGGTCCCACAAAAGCTTAATGGGGGAGTAGATGAGGAAACAACTCTCTCACTTTCTCCTTCGGATACCACTTGGCCTACCTTGGTGTCTTTCCCTTGAGTCCAACCTACCAAAACTCTTGTGGTCCTCTTCTTGTGTCTCTAATCTTCCATCGCAGCACTACATCATCCTATTATTTGCCTCGAGAGTCCAAGACACGCTCTCCTATGGAAGGTAGCAATCGGCATTCATATTCTTTATCTAGCATGGATGGCTCATATTGATGAAAGTTTTCACAATTTACTATTGAGTACATCCGCATGTAGTGCGGTAAGTCAAGCATGAAGGCATTTTCTCCAACCTATCAGAGGACGGTGACTGGTCCATACCGTTATAGGCTCAAGTTTCCTTGTTTTTCCTCGAAGTCTTTCCTTGTTCAAGTACAACAAAACCTTGCCTCCAACTTTGAACTTGCGCTCCCTACGATGTTAGTCATGTCATGCTTTATACTTGGCTTGAGATTTCTCAAGTCGCTCTCTCACCTTGAGATGGATCTTCCCGATTCTCTCAATGAATTTTGTTGCACTTGTCACCTCTCGAGTCTCTCACCTCCTTTTCTTGCTATCCAACCGCAACATCAAATGGATTGGTGGGCAAATACTCCAAGCATGCTTCAAAAGGTGACTGGTTGGTGGATGTGTCGACTTCCCTATTGTAAGAATGTTGAATGTAGGCTAAGGACCCATCCCAAATTCATGG
Organism: Taxus wallichiana var. yunnanensis; assembly: GCA_018340775.1. NCBI lineage: Eukaryota > Viridiplantae > Streptophyta > Pinopsida > Cupressales > Taxaceae > Taxus > Taxus wallichiana. The sequence goes on from CM031244.1 coordinate 569,394,652, forward strand.
ATACTTGCTTTTGTATTCTCTAATCAATTGTACCACAGCTTTGGTTTACAAGTTTGCTCGCCCATCTGTTTGTGGATGGAAATTTGTGTTCTGCTATGGCTCGGTGTCCATTATGTCCCACAATGTAGTCCAAAACTCCCCAAGAACTTAAAATCTCTGTCGACACAATAGACTTTAGCAAACCAAAATGTGCCCATACATTAGTAAGGAATAGTTCTACTACCTAATGCTCTTTTATAGTCTTCTAACAGCCAAGAACACACATTTTGTTGAATCTATCGACAACAACATACAAATAGTCATGGCCATGTTTGGTCATAGGTAGTCCTACAAAATCCATTGAGATATCTCCCAAGGTCTAGTAGGGACTAGTAGAGGCATATACAAACCTTCCTTCCTTACTTTAGGCTTACTTGTACAATGAGGTTTACATCCCCTTATGAATTTTGCCACTTCATCTTGCATATTTCGCTAATATACATACCTTTGCAAGTGAACGATAGTCTTTCCAACACTAAAATGGTCGAATACTTTGGAGGTATGTGCCTCTCTCATCAATAGAAGTTTTTCACCCATTGGTGCACAAAGATTTCCCCATCGGTAAAGTAGCCCATCTTTGAGATAACACTAATCCACACCTTCATTTTCAGCCCCCTTGGACTGCAAGTGTTGGAATGTAACCCCAAAATCTGCATCTTGGCCATAGGCTTCTCCATAGGCATCCTTCGTGAAGGGCTCTAGGCAGGAGATAGTGGCCAAAGCTGAGATTTTTCCTATCACAGGTGGCCTATACAGCATATCCACCACCACATTAATACTACCTTTCTTATACTTGATCACCAAATGGAATTGTTGGAGAAATCCCATCCATTTGTAGTGTCTTGCCTGCTGCAACTTAGTTTGTGCTTGCAAATATTGGAAGGGTTTGTGGTCAGTATGCACTATAGTTTCTTTACCCAATAAATAATATTTCCATTTCTTTATTGCCTGAGCTAGCACGTACACATTATCATAAACTGGATATCTTTTAACTACTGAAGTAAAAGTCTTAGAATGATAACACACTAGCTTACCTCCCTATAGCAACATTGCCCCCATAGCATATTCATTGATGTCAGTCTCAACTTCAAATAGCTGCTCCAAGTTAGGAAGAGCAAGTACTAGAGCATGGCTAATTTTATACTTCAAAGCCTCAAAAGTTTTTTCATGTTCCTTAACCCACTCAACATGCTAACCCTTGGTTGCAACTATATGCAATGGTGTTGCAATAATAGAGAAGCCTGATATGAATTTCCTCATGTATTGTATTACACTTCCAAAACTTCTAGTCTCGGTGGCACTCCTTGGTGTGGGCCAATTGGCGATGGCTTCTACATTGGTAGGGTCCACTCGTAGTTCACCTCCTCCAACCACATACCAAAAATAGACTGGTGATTGTTTAGCAAATTCACATTTCTTCATGTTGCACAACAACTATTTTTCCTTTAGAACTTGTAAGATTTGTTGCAAATGAGGTCGATGTTCTTCCCATGTGGCACTAAAAATTAGAATATCATCCGGATATACAATAACGTATGTATCTATGAATGGTCGCAATACATCATTCATCAATCTCATAAATGTAGTGGGTGCATTACATAAATTAAACGAAAGTACTAACCATTCATACAAACCTTGTTTTGGCTTAAAGGTAGTCTTCCATACATCATTTTCCTTCATTCAAACTGGTGGTACCTGCAGATTTAAGATCCAACTTCGTAAAATACTTGGCATGTTTAAGTTGTTCTAAAAGGTCATCTATACGTGGAAATGGGTATCAATTCTTGATGGTGATCTTATTTAAGACCCAATAGTCTATGCACATACTCCAAGATTTGTCCTTTTGTACCACCAAAATGCGTGACCCGCATGGAGAGGTACTTGGGCGAATCACCCTTTGTTTCAATAGCTCTTAGAGTTGTTTCTTCATTTCATTGTTCTCCATCGCTGATTGTCTATACAACCCGATGTTAGGTGGAGGAGATTCTAATGTAAGTCGAATCTCATGTTCTACTTCCCATTTTGGTGGCAGCCCTTTTGGAGCTTGGAACAGTTCTTGAAAAGACTAAATTATGTTATCCAAATCCTTTAATTTTTGGTTAGAAAACTCAGAAAATTCCAGCTCATCTTGCTTATACTTCAATAAATGTAAACAAAGTTGATTATGATTTGCCTAAATTAATCTCTTTGCTTGGTTAGCACTAAGGCCATATTAGTCTTGTTTTGGTGTGCCTTGATGTTGTAGCTTACTCCATCCTTGACCAATCTATATCGGTTATCCCTCCTCGTGAATATGGCATACCCGACCGACAAAGCGACAAGTAAGGTCTTCTAAAACCACATCAAATGCATCAAGAGGAATACCATCAACTTCTACTACATCGATAAATTGAGAATTAATCCCAAACTTGAACTTACATCGCTTAGTAACCTGAATTTCTACTCCATCCTTGACCAATCTATTTCGGTTATCCCTCCTTGTGAATATGGCATACCTGACCGACAAGTAAGGTCTTCTAAAAACCACGTCAAATGCATCAAGAGGAATAACATCAACTTCTACTACATCAATAAATTGAGGATTAATCCCAAACTTGAACTTACATCCTTTAGTAACCTGAATTTCTACAGCCGTTTTCACCCATCCAAAGGGATAGGGATGTGGATGCTCATAAGTTTCACAATCGCATCAGAAATCAAATTGGATTGAGAACTAGAATCAACGGATGCATTTACCTTATTTTTCTTGTTTGCAAGCAATTGTAACACTGAGAATCTCATTCATTAAGAGCAACTGACTGTCATTTCAAGCATAGCTGAAGGAGGACAGAATTGTTGTGATTTTGTGAGTTCTAACTTAGAGTTTACAGACGCGTATCATGAAGTAGAGCAACACCCTGATGCGCAAGTTAATGGAGTCCTAGATCCTCTTGACCAACACATCTGCTCTAATTTGAAAAACTAATATTCATAGTTACATTAACGGTAATGTGCTTCATTAAGTGCCGCAATACTTGTCCAAGTCGCTATAGGTTTATCATCGTAATTATTATTTTTTTCAACAATTCTCCCACCAATGCTAAACTGGCAATTCTAATTTCAATAAGGCAAATGTAATCTTCTCTCGGTCTGACAAGGTGTCAACAGCAATGTAGGACACAAATGGGTTCGCTAATTGACTATAACACCTACATATATTTGGAGTTCAAAAACAAGCCTGTATTAAGATTGACTTGTACTTTGTACGGTGTCTAACCTCCAAAGGGTTTCTTGGATGTTGACAGTTGGTTCGTTGAATACGAAGACATTACCTACTCAAAAAGTTGCACGAAATGGTTTATCATCTCTACCTTTCCCTATGGAATTGATTTTCCATGTCCTCTCTGTGCCTCTGAAGTGCATCCTGAATCATCTTTTGACACCAGATTAGATCTTGCTTCTTTACAGTAACTGTCTGCCATGCAGGTCACTTGGAACGACAAGAAAGATAGTCTGAAGGGTCATGAATTTCTACTCAGATTCCTGTAGCCTAACCTCCTGCAATTGACATACAAAGATCGAGAAATACCATTGATTTGGATCACAAGAGTAATACCACAGACAACATACAAAATTGTAGGACTCCAATGCGTTGTGGGTGTAAACATTCTAGACTACTACTTTTAAGCAATTATCAGAGTGCATTGGCAACAATAAATGGAAAGAAAAATGAATTAAAAATATAAAACAATGCTAATCATTTACATAAGACTCGAGATTTAAAATTCTAATGACAAAATTGTCTTGTCTAACTTGGTTTTGTCCAGTTCATGAGAACGAAAGCAAATGCAGATGATACAAGTGATAGAATTGGAATCCAAGCCCCATTGGAGCACTGTAATACATATTCATACAGGTTCCATGACGAGGATGGAGTAGAACTGTTGCAGAAATTGAAGTAGTTTTTATTCTATTGTAAGGTGTAGAGCTGGCAGTTCAAATGTTTCACTACTGGTGTCACTCAATGTCAAGTTGGAGAGTTCATTATGACCAATGTTAGTGATTGAAGTGTTGTTAATTAAGAGTACATGCATAATACTTACACATGACTCAGACACTCATGCTGCCTCCTAGATCAATGTGGATGATAAAGCACACCATATAGAATGGTTCTCACCTACTTAATCACTTGAACTAAATGTTATTTATATCATAAGATAAGTGGTTATAAGCCAAAAATACAGCTAGCGGGAGACAGCGGGACAGGGGATAGGGAACGTCCCTCCACGTTTCCCTTTTAACACATTTCAAGGGAAATGTTTCCTTCTTAGATTTTATTTTATTTTAAAGATTTAAATACTAGTTCTTCAATATAGCTATTTGAAAAACACCAACATATGTATCTATCTCAAGGCGCTTATCTTGAATTTGTCACATAGTTTCGCCCATTGAAGGGTTCCACATTGATTAACAACTCAATCACCTTCTCTGCAAATTTCCCAATGTCTAGTAATGGATGGCCTCAATCTAGCTGCACCATTGCATTGGGCTCGAATAAACTTGAAAATGAAATAAATTTGGGAAGGCCTTAATGTACTCTTGTAGTGTAAGATTGTTTTTGGAAGCCACTCATTTCTATTTGAAAAACAAATGTATGTATAAATCTAATTAAAATTCACTTTGGAAGCTCCAATCACTTAACAAAGCCTATATGTATAATTTTATATGAAGAGAAAGGTTGTGTAGATGATAAAAGCAGTAAGGCATAGATCAAAACGTTTACCCATAACCCAATTGTATTGTATTACAAAGACATAATAAGAATCAAGAGTGATATATGAATACAGCAATTTTCGAGCACAAATGTAGATAGTGGACTGTCACAGACTACTATTAATAATTTTTAAAAATTTATTTGTATATTTTTAATATTTATAATTTTTTATATTATTGTAATAGCCATCCTCTAACTGTCCCCCACCACCCCCAAAATACGGGATATTTTTAACCATCCCCACATTCCGGAGTCTTAGATAACTATGATAAAACTATTATTCCATAGTTTTAATAATTTATCATGTAAATTTCTCACTCTTGTCTGCCTCAATTCGGGTAAGGCACCTAAACATATCCTTGTGTTTATTACTCAAACAAGTAGTTGAAAGCATTTGCAATGCCATCACTGATTTCATTTCTATTTCAAGAAATCCAAAATATGGGACCCTTTCCACCTTTAATCGACTATATGTTAGAAGTTTTTTAGCTTGATTCGAGTAAAGTGCTACTAAAGTTACAAATCTGTTACTTTTTTTATAAGACTTCATTCAACCGATGGTCAAGTATACGTTTAACTTGATTTGAGAAAAGCGCTATCAAAGTTATAATAAACCTAATTCTTTTACTAAGAACTTTGGATTGTGACAACATGGATTTCCACTATTAGGGTTTTAGTGAACAGCTTATACCATTATCTTGTGGAAGGAAGAAGCTAGAAAGGATCGTAATAATTTACAAAGGATAAGAAATAGGAAGATGATATGGAACAAGAGACAAGATAAGTAAGTTGTATGTTAATAATAACACATAAGATTCGCAGAGTCTAGGGATGAAGAAGAATGCAGTGAACAATGTCACTCGCAATGGAGCCAAAGAGAGTAGAAATACCATTTGCAAAGTAGCCCACTTACAATACAACAAAACAAATGTAAAAATGATATGAACATTGTAGAAAAAAAAAGTGTTTTTAAAGCATGTGAGCCATTTGTAATTATCCAAAATAAAAGTAAGAAAAACAGTGAACAATGCAACTCACATTTCAACCCAAAAAATACAGTTAAAATGCCATGAAGAATGTAACCAAAGAAGGGGAAACTGCAATGAATAACATAACTCGCTTACAATTTAACCAAAAAAACACATAACCCACTTAAAATGTGACCGAAAAAAATAATAGAACCCACTGTAGACACCTAAAATTGACCCTGTGACATTATTTACTAATTTAGTGTTATTTTACATTTATTTAGCACAATTGTCATGTTTGGCTCTAGGTTGCCAGGAAACGGGTACAGGTTTGCCCCCTGGTTTGAAACGCAGAAATGCCAATTTTAAAAAACCCTTGTGTACGAAACGGCATAGAAACATCCATACAATATATTATTAAAAAAATATAAATATATATTAAAAATGCATAATACTCATTTTTGTCCATAAAAGATAAAACACTTAAAATACTTTGTATTCATGAAAGTTCAAAACATTCAACATGCTTAAATTTTCATATGTACATGATTATAATCTAGATTCTAGAATATATCATCTAGATTTTCCTCAAGTACCGCTGAAACAAGAGTACCGAGTGTTTTCATTTTTATTTTTATTTTTGGCATTTAAAAACAGAAGCATTGCTGAAACGTTAAAGAAAAGTCTCGGTACGGCCCGGGAGTTTTGGATACATTTCAAGTGAGTACCAAGACCAGTACCAGTATATGGGTACACCACCCTGGTTGGTGTTTCCGAGTATAAAAGGTTTAGCTAATTTGGTTCAGTTTGGGCAACATGGGCCTTCTTGTTGACTCCCACATTGCTGATACTACATTATCTTATGAGTCTCCTTTCTCATCCTCGTGTTACATTGTGCTTTAGACCTCCTCTGAGTCAAGTGCACTTACATTCATGCCCTCCCCTCTTTTCGGTCCTAGCCAGTCAAAGTCAGCATGTGTGTCCATAATATTTTAATTTGCATTCAAATATCGCATATAAGTGGACAAGCATGGTTGTCCATTTACACACGAGACTTTTGAATTCATTTATTGTTCATATGAATCTATTGAGCATTTAGAGGAAATCAAACATTTATTAGAGCATTTAGTGAAGCACACAAGTTCATGACAGAGATACACTACATATCACTGGTTTGTCTACTGATGAATCACTACCATTATTGGTGTGTCATTTTCGATATTGTTCACCGTTGAGCTAGACTGCACGGAAACGCCCTAGACCCCCTCATACCAGGCTGGGTACATTTTGGGTACGGGTACCGGTATGGGTACACCCTGGTTACGCTGTGGGCATTACCCCAGGCCCTGGGTACATCCAGGGTACAGAAATCCGTGCACTGGGACATACCCAGGGCCTGTGGGTACGTACCCACAGAGTACCCACAGTTTTTCTTTTTTTAAGTGCAAAAATAAAATAAAAAGAGTACCCAGAGAGTACCCAGAGAGTACCCACAGTTTTTCTTTTTTTAAGTGCAAAAAAATAAATAAAACATGAGGGCTTTGATTGGAATTGAACTTTGGAAAGTTCGTGTGAGATTCAATATTGCCAATAGGCTCTGAAGGGTCGAGAGAGATGAAAAGGACTTCATTTGGTTGACTTACTATTTGGGGGCTTTCTTGTTGCTCCTCATGGGTTTTTTATTTTTCAGTCAATTTGGAAGGCATGGGAACAAGTGAAGCACTTGGTGGTTGGGCAGCCTATCTTCTCTTCATTTGACATTAGGTGCTAAGCCTACAAATCAATTTCGTCGAATCAGAAATATGATGACAAGATCCTTGCCTTGACAAGAGGCTGTTCTGCCCTCCTTTGGTTTGAGAAAGGAACTAAAATATTGCATAACTTTAAATTTTTTTTAATGTCCAATGATACGTCTAACTGAAGCTTAAGGCATTAATAATGAATTATCAAATCTATAATACAGTCTATGTTATTAACTATTATGTTTTGAACACAATGAATCAATACAAACTCAAGTCTCAATTCTCAAAGTATTGCAAATTTGTTTTCATGTTCTATGAATAATTTTAAGTTGTATGAGTATTAAATTTCAATAAGTATGCAAATGTTTCTTTAAATTTATAATTTTATATGTATATATATATATATATATATGTGTGTGTATATATATGTATATATATATGTATGTATGTATATATATGTATGTATGTATATATATGTATGTATGTATATATATATATATATGTATATATATATAAACGTACCCAAAAGTGTACCATACCCGAGGTTTTTAAAAATTTACCGTTTCAGCGTACCGAACCCGCACCCATACCCGTATCCGTGCAGTCTAGCCGTTGAGGGACTTGACAAATATCAAGATAGTTTTGCTATTCTCTAATTTGCCACAGGCCCCGAAACAGATTTTGTTTTTTTAATTTATCAGATATTACTCGGAAAACAAGATTTGTTTTCAGGTATGCTGTACCTGTTGATTCAAGAGAGGGGCGCTGTGTCAACATGTGGATTGAGGCATAAAGAAAAGATAAATACCGAACCCTGTGTCAGTGTGAATGCTGAATCAATTAAATAGGCACTATTACTATATTGTACATGTATTGTGATGACTAGCTAAAGATATTTAGGATATTTGTGCTGAAATTTAGTAAAATCCATTTACCCATATTACACCCACTGACAATGTAACTAAGAAAACAGCATAATGCCCTGTAAATGTAATAAAAACTACGGGATCCATCTTACGATATAACCAGAAAACAACATAACCCACCCACAATATAATCAGAAAAACAACATTACCCACTCACAATATAACCTAAACAGTAAAAATGCCATGAATAATATAACCCCGCTCACAATGTGACCAAAAAGTAGAAAGAAAATTGCATAAACAATAAAACCCATTTACAATGTAACCAGAAAACAATATAGCCACTTTCTGTATAACCAATAAAAAAGAGACATCGCAAACCACTTCCAATGTAACCAAAGATCCAAAACACGGTAAATTTTTCATGAACAATATAATACAATTTACAATGTAACCAAAACTGGCACAAAACATGTAACCCACTTAGAACCTGAACGGTAAAAATGCCATTCACAATGTAACCCGAAAAACAGAATCGCCATAAGCAATGTAAACAAAACAGTAGTTGGAGAATCAGGGATTGATAAAAAAAAAAAAGGACTTTGAGGAAAAAGGGACCTGTAAAACGGGGAATCAGGGATCGAGGAAAAAAAAGGCCCTTACATAAAACGGGACCCATTAAACAGAGTTATCAGGGATTAGGAAAAATAGGATGCTTCGAAAAAAGGGACCCAAATAATAAACTCTGGCAACTCTGGCAAATAATAAAAAAGGGTCATACTGCACTTCATTGAATTGTAACTCTGGCATGTTGGCCCACAATTTACAAACCGCCTGTCAAGAGTTCTATTCTAGTGGAATGAACACGTAAACAGGAAAAGTACATTCTAATGGGACCCAAAAAGAAGGGATGAAAAATTGGCTACCTGCACTGGGACCAGTGATAAGAAGAAGTATTGGGACCCCATGCAGCTCTGTGATACTGCTCATCAATCTGTAACACTCCAATTCTCGTACCACCTTTCAAATCCTCTTTTCCATTCATTTTATCCGACTCCACTGCAATGATTGCATCCAACAGGGGAAGAAGTTGCTTCTTGATTTTGGGAATCTTTTCATGGAATCCTCCGTCGTCATGGCCTCCTCCACTGTTACTGTGATCTTGCAAGTTGAGGGTATCTCCAATTATATTGTGGGTATTTTTATTCTGTGATGTGGACTTCTGGGTCTTGTGTTTATCCTTTCTGGAATTTTTCGACAGAGAAGTACAGGGGCCGAATGCAGCCCTTGTTAAGCTCTGAAAGTGGGAGGCCATTCAATCCATTCAAAAATAGAGGGAATTCAATTCGGCGTTTGAATGTATGATTTTGGCTATATCTTTGAATTAGGTTTGGGATCTGTATCATCAAAAACATTGTGAATTGGGTGACGAGTCATTTGAAACTTGCAAATAGTTGTCATCGTAGCGAAGGCACTGAAGTACTTTTCAAGTCCCGTGAGCCACTTTTGGCTTTTCGTCGACATTTATATCATTAAGTTTGACCTTTTGTTTTTAAATTGAACATGTTAATTCCTCTATATATATATATATCAAGATGCTTTCTTTAAAAATAAAAAGTTTAGACTACCAGAGTCAAAGAGTAACCTAGAGGCCTTTTATAGGAGAAACGAGTTGAATGGGACAAGACAAAATAATTATATTTTAAACATTACAATTAACTATACTTTAAACACTACAACTAGCGACCGCAATGAGGAGATGCCGATAGGGAGGTCACAAAGAAGTTGAAGTTGAAGGAGTGAAGGTGATTTGTCGCAAGAGGAAGAGAGAAAGTGCTTTACAAAAAAGAACTTTCAACGGTGCACTTGCCCATCTTGGCCAACTTCCTCGTGAAGGTGCCACCTTACAATAGCTTGGTCCATTATCGCCTCCACATTGTCCTCACTTTGCACGTCACAACGAAAAAACAATGAATCACTACCCAATTGCATCACCTATTGCATAATTGTTGTCATCACCCTTGTGTCATGCTTCTTCGCCTCCCCGATGCCGGTCATTCGCTAGGAACCTCTCTTATTGAAACAACTCAAACACGTTGGAACATAGGGACATTCTCTTGACGAAATGAATGGTTATTGCATAAGAGAAAATATTTTGCAAAATTTAATCTCGAACCTTGCTTTCAAAGATTCAGAAGGAAAAACATGTGTACACATAATCATCACCCCAAGAACTTACATAAATATTGTTTTAGACGGGCATTAAAGAGATGTGTATACAATCTACCAACACTATCAAAAATGTAAAATATAGGATAGTATGAAGAAGTTTTTAAGTGGCACACTTATGAGGGGAAAAACATGAAGCAGAGATGTCATCTCACAAGATAGGTGGAGGACCTTAGACAGATCCATGGGATGTTGTGAATGGGAAGGCTAGTGTTTACACCCTTTTTAAGATTATATTAGATTGTTATGGAATGCATAAGAACTAAAAAGGAATGTAAGGTTCATTACATGGGGTTATTCTAATTAATTAACTTCCAACATTAATCATACAATATCAAAATAATGTATTGATACTTACAATTAGTGTTTACAATATGCTATAAGCTCAAATATACGAGGAAAGAAATGTACTTAGTTGTACAAAGTGATGTCGAGAGATTTGGGTGCACGGACTAGGGAAACTAGGGGTAATGAGCCTGTAGATGCTTAGTTATAGAACTGTGACTAGAAACTACTATGGTACGGAACCGTACATAAAATCCGCCAAGATTGGTTAGATAGCCTCGGAACTATTGTATAGACTTGGACTTGTTTGGAATGAGGTTTTACAACTTGTTGTGCCCTTTGGTGGTCTAAAATATGTCTTGTTATCAAACCCTAAGTGTCGTACAATCTTGAAACCATCTAAAATTAGTGAATGAAACTCAATCCCTAACCATCGGTATGAGACCCTACAAGAGGGTTAGTGTTTGGGTTGAAGTACAATCCATGCACCGCCTACGTTGGCACTACTTTGAAGATGCCTCAAACCACACGTAATTCTCCACCTAACATGTGATATTTAGATGAATGCAGCTAGTTGACAACTTGAATCACTTTGAACATGCTTGAGATGGTTGTGTTCTTTCTAAGACATTGAGTAGGGCTCTTTGAGTGCTTGGAAATGAGGGAATTTAAACTCCTTGACTTGGTTGAGTGCTTTAGAACTATAGTAGTGGCGCCCCGGTCAATGTGCATCAACTTTGGGAATATTTAAGGAGCCTCGGTGCCTTTCCTATGTATTTACAACGAGCATGCCAAGTGATTTGTTATATTCTTGTCAGGTTTGTAAATGAGGTGATGTTAACTTGATTATATATGGCTCCGAAGGTAATTTCTCATGTAAAGACCAACCCAAGAAAATGAGAAGGTCCAACAAAGATAATGTAATTGAAACCGGAGTTGGAAGATGTATTGGCCCAAGTCTCAGATAGTTCGGCCATGACCAAAAGTTACACCCAGACCATATTGTATGGTTTTGGACATGGAGATGATTGTTGAAATATGGAAGTTACATCATCATGAGTAGAGGTTAAGCATTGATTTTATACATTTACATGTTGAATGCGATGACACGTTAGTGTGTAGGAATAAATAAGTTAGGAAAGAAATAACAAGATACATTAAGTGGGATAGGATGAGAGTGTTTGTCTTAGCCAAGAAGCGCAATCATAACCAATAGTGTCAAAATGATAAATTACCAAATTTAAATGTCTACATTTGCCCCCTTTTAATTATGAAATGAAAATTACATGCTTAAAAGAAAATGATACCTAAGTGTGTAGACACACTTTGTCTTCACTCGAGTTTTTGTCGTCGAGATGTGTTGGAGTGACATGCTTCATGACGAAACCTACAACACATAGTGTAGTCGATGTTTTTTTGATCAATCGACTCGACACTTAGTGGAGAAAATACAGAGATTTCACGCAGGAGAGCAAAAGCGCAATCAAAGGCGCGAAAGCATCGATGAGGATCGCGCATAGAATGCAGAGATAGATTCGGGACTTAGCACACTTGTATGTAAGCCTATTTTTGTAATGTGTGTGGCTAATAATAGCATGTGACCTATTTTAGGATTAGATAAGCGGTGAAGGGCAATTCCCCACCCTTATAAATATATAGATATATGTAGAGAGAGATAGGATAGATATACGTGTGAGAACTAGGGTTTAGTGAGATTATGTTGTTAGATCATCACACGCATGAGCATATACAAGTGTTATTGTAATGAAGCTTCGTGTATTTACCGTAATTAATATAATGGTGATTGTGGACTCAAACAAGGTGTTCTTATCGTTATAATTAAGTATTGCATGTTTAATTCCTTTTTGGTTATCTGTTAGATCCGTTATGTTCGAGATTCGTGTCCGAATATGCATCAGTATGGAAGATATATTAGTTATAGCTCTACATGATTAAATCTTCTTCATGCTAACATCCTACAACAACAACCCTAAAGAGGGGCTTGGTACCTTTACGCGCTTCGGGTGAGCGCTCAATCTAGGCTGAGTGATGTGCCAACATGCATGGGCTTGATTGCTAAATTTTAGACTGCATCATTAGCTCCATTATTGGGACCTCTTTTTCGCTTGCTTTCGTGGATGGTTCACAATGAAGACATATCGATTGACCTTAGCAAGTGTTGAGGAGTGGATAAACGATCCGGAAGAATAATACTCACAATGGTTCAAAGACCGGATCTCGAGTTTAACGCACGCGTGTGGGTGGAACATAACATGTATAACAGTTTATACGAGAGCTTCTTCACTATCTTCCCAAAGAGAATTGTGCGAGTGGTTGATTGCGTATGCATCTAAGCACTAGAGGTCTCGCGCACTTGTTTGGACATGGGAAGAATTTCAGGCCTTTATGATGCTGATTTGATTTAGACTCGAGCTATGGATACGTGGTTTTATGGTTTTTTGAACAGTTATATCTTGGAGTACTCAATTTCCACTTATTTGTGCTCAGAGGTAGCTGAATTTCAGTTTTACGATATCCAAGGGGAACTTACTTTCAAGGCATTCCATTAGCGATCAAGATCATGATGCTAACTTTGAATTTGGAAAGTAAACCAATGGCGACTAAGCGGCAAAAAGGTAGAGAGAGAAAGGCAACTTAAGTATCGGGAGGTTGCAGGACAAATGGCATTGTGGATAAAGATAGTTCAAGAAGGAGTTGAAAAGTTCACGCAAAGATGTGGAACTCGAGCCTCGCAAACTCCCCCATTTGGGAAAACATGATAGGGAGCCATCCTCGATCTCATGCGTAAGCACACCGATAGAGATGACTGGCCGCGGGCGCGCATCATCAATCCACCTAACAACCTTGCCCTTGCGTTTGGTTTTCCAGCATCTAGTACAACAATTAGTTAGCACGCTAATTCAAGCAATGGAAGAGTAGGAGCGAACCTTATGAAAGGCATAATAATGGCAACGCAAACGGCTTCGTTGTTATATGGGAGTAATTTTTGGGTGTATCATCAACACAGAATACAAGCGTGCTGATTTTTGGACTAACTTCTAGGAGTGGTAACGCTTCGTAGACTGTCAGGGTATAGTTCAATTCTACTATTAGGACACATAGAAGTACATCTTCTGGTCCAACCCACCACAGTTTGAGATCGGGAGGCATAGGTAGCTCTAGCTCCGGTGGATTTGGTGGTTCTAGAGGTAGGGGAAACACCAAAGGTTCCGATCGTGGGCGGGTCCACACCAACCCTGCATATTTACATAGAGATGTCTCTTTGTCTTCTAGAGTATAGGGGCATAGACGATGTTGCTGACCATGTGCACATGTGTGAAATATTGTGGTGCGCAAAAGGAATCACGGCTTCTGAGCGTAGAGCAAGCCAATTTGCTACTACGTTACAAGGGTGCACACACAACTAGTACATAAAGTTTGACCCTGATCATACTTGCGTAGATTATACAACTCTAAAAGAGGCATTCCTTAAGGAGTTTCAAATCCTTGAGTTTGAGCATAAGAGTATCAGTGCACTTAAGGATATTAAGCAAGGCACTACTGAGAGTGTTAGAGAGTATGATGCTCATTTTAAAATGTTGTTATCTAAGCTTTCTTATGATATACACGCCACCCAACATGCACAGTAGTTCGTTGGGCGCTTAGTTACCCCTTTCAAAAGGGCATTGTCACATAAGACATACATTGATCCGTGCAAGCACTTGAAGCAACCTTACGCTACTGAGGCAGTTGGAAGTATAGATACTGGGGTGAGCCCATTTTTAGAAGCACAGATCGCTGCTATGGCAAAATAGTTGGAGAAACTATCAATGATTTAGCACACAACACGCGCACAGGATTTGGTGTATAGATTATGAAGTAGAAGGTCACATAAAGGATAGTTGTCCTCACAAATCAATACGCTCATTGTTGTTGGATTGTGAGATATGCCATTTGAACCATGATGCTAGCCACTACCCATTATTACAATGCGTGATAAGGAAGAACGTTTCAAGCTACTGTAAAATCTGCAGGTCCACGACTCATGACACGAAGACTACCGGTTGATTGGTCAGATCCATGATGCTATAGATATTGGTGTACGATAGATAGGAGTTTCAAATAACTCTAAGGGAAAAAATGTGCATCAGGACTAGGATCACAATCGGGGCGCTATGAGGGGAATGAAGGGCATTTTGAAGGCGGTCGTGGAAGAGGTCGAGGATAGCGTGGTGGACTTTGAGGACGAGACCGTGGTAGTGGAAGAAGTGAGTTTACTCGCGGAACATGTTATACATGTGGATCTCCTGACCACTACAAGCATGAATGTCCTCAGAATATTACATATTCTTTTTGTGGAAAGAACTATGGTGTGAGGAGTGCCTACACTTATATGAGCATCTTAGTAAATAGCATAAAAAAGAAAACAAAGGCGCATGGATGGTTAGGATACAACGCGTTGTTGAAAATTGGTGGATGCCTAAGTTGGAGGCAGAGTCCGAGGCGTTGCAAGTGAAGATCACAACCCACACTGAGGTGGCACGTGCTAGAGAAGCATTGTAGCAGAAGCCTACCATCACTAAGGAGGAGGTTCTACATGCACAATACCCAGATCCTACCCATCAAAAGGAGGTCTATCAAGAAACCATGGAAGTTCTCAGGAATCTTCATGGTGAGATACAATACTTAAAAGAGCAATCACGGAAGATGGAGCAAAAGAAAGTATCAAAGATGGTCCAAACTGATATAGATGACTTAAGGGAAGTGTGTAAAATGTTGTGCCAAGAAAATATCATTCCATTGTTAGGGGATTGGTTAAAGGGAAACACTCCATGAGAAAGTATTGTGACTAGACGAAAATCCTACATGTGAATCTTCCCCCTCATAGCCTAGATTATGACAAGGAAATCACTCAAATGTTGTTGTGACGGTTGGCTATCGAGTAATATACCGATTGATACAAAGCGGAAGTCAATGTTCTTACCTTAGATGCATGGGTACAAATGGGAAGAAACCTATTGTAGTCATCCTCTAATATATTGTTCATGGCTAATCAAACTAAGGCCACTCCCATCGGGGTTTTGAAGGACGCATCCATTACTATACAAGGGGCCAAGTTCATTGAGACTTTGAGGTTTTAGCGCTGGCAGAGTCAGATAGCTTCCCATCTCTATTGGGCATCCTTGGTGCTATGCAAATAATGTTGATCTTCGATTCAACAAGGGCTATATCAGCTTTACAAATAAGGAGGACAGAGTTATTATCTTGTTAACAAATGGAAAATCATGTGCTCAATGTTGAGCCCTTAAGTGAAGAAGATCTTAACAGATTTATGTACGCATCATCCGAGATCCATAGATACTTGAGCCAACCAAAGAAGGAATAATTCAAAGGGAGGGTGCACGGTCTATTAGCGATACTACAGGTGTTGCTTGTGATAATTGGGCTCGCAATGTTTCACCATTTTCTTTTTTTTGAATGACGAAACAGATAAGGGTAAGGGCTAGAAGAAATACCTGTTAAATGGGTTGGTTGATGGTTGTTGCACGCGCTCGATTTCTTGATCCAATGCCAATTGTGAAAGCTTCCTTTTGGCTAGAAGGAACTACCTGTAATATAAAACAAGACCACAAAAGAGAAGTTAAAT
This sequence comes from Taxus wallichiana var. yunnanensis, assembly GCA_018340775.1. NCBI lineage: Eukaryota > Viridiplantae > Streptophyta > Pinopsida > Cupressales > Taxaceae > Taxus > Taxus wallichiana. The sequence continues at coordinate 569,411,181 of CM031244.1, forward strand.
GATATATGACAGTGGACTACCTAGCGTATGCTAGTTACGAGAAGTGTGATACTTCCTAGATGGTCACAATCCACCGTTTAAAACATATTAATGCAAGAAATAATTAAATTCATATTGTAGTTAGTATGATTTAGGTATCTCATTCAAGTACAAAGAAGCAAATCTAATATAACAAGCTAGACTACGATGATCTCAAGGGTTGGTAGGTGTCGGGCATTGGAACCGGGTCGTGGGTCAAGTTTTGGGTTGCTTAGGTTATTTGGTAAAAGGTGGTTTGGTTCGATTTATCGCACAGGGTGTGAAACACAGAGACTAATTTCGGTTGGGTATAATCGATTTAAGATTTAAGGGAGACCGACGACGGTTATGGGTAACCGGCGTCGGTCAAGTGGGGTGACAGTAGTTCACTAAAAACTTTATTGTAGAGTCTAGGTGAGGTTAGATGAGGCTAAAGAAGGGGATGGCGAGGTCTATGGGAATGTTGAGAACACTTAGAGAGGTGGAAGGGCCAGGATAGGTGATCTGATAAACGAGTGGGTGAGATTTTTGGGTTTTTCAAAAAGAAGGCTATGGAGGAATGGGAATATTAATAGAAGAATGATGATAGAAATGATAACAACTCTAGAAATTGAATAGGAATGGAAATGATTAATGATAAAACACTTACCAATGTTGCAGTCCAATGGTTGGGTGGTGGTGACGATCATCAATCGTGCAATAGTGATGCTTCCCGGAATGTTACCGTGAGTGCCAAATGCTTCTGGATATATCCCGGTGCTAAATATGGATATCCGGGTGCGTGAAAAGGCTCAGTTCTCGCTTTACATGCAACTCTCTTCTCATCTTCTTTCTCTTAGAATGTGCCAACCCAAAAATAAGGTTGCTTAGGTGAATAAATGGTAAACGCATTTACGGTTCTGGTTGGTGATGTTGGTTCAAGGTGACCGGCGTCGGTTAAGGTGGTATTCCCTAGGTTTACTAAAATTGGCAGATCTCACCTCTTTTAACTCAAGTTCGTTCCTTGATCCACGGATTTGGAACAGACGTTACATTTTTATGAGTGGGAAGGTGGTTAGAGGGATAATAGGCATTGATTTTTAGGGTTAAACTAAGTCTTATCTCATTAAGGTAAGTGGGACTAAGTCTTAGTTGGTTATGGAAACATGCCAAGAATAGGTCTAGGGTGAGGTGGCTAGGTGAGGTGGAAATTAGCTTAATTAGAATAATTAAGCAATGTATATTGTGAGGGTGGGTATTAATTTAATTAAGTTAATTAAATTAATATTAATGTGGGGTGAAGGGGCCATGGTTAGGTGAATATGTTGGAGTTAGCTATTCGACGGGAGGCCAAGGGGAGTGTGACCCAATTTTGGTGTCTACACGTAACACTTATGAGTTGGTACGGCGTGTTAGGGAATAAGGGATAAAATATGCAAAATAATCCCTCACGAATCGCAACAAAAGAGAAACTAATATGCGAAAATATTACAGATCTCAAATAAAAGTGCGAATAAAATAACACAACACAAAGAGATAATATTTAACGTGGTTCACCCAATTTGGGCTACGCCCACCAAGAATCACTTGCTCATATTTTATTACAAGCCACCACTCTCTAAATATAATACCCATATCTGCTTTGGAGCTATGCTCAACAAACTCTATAAAATTCACACTGAGTTCAAAGCACATCTGCAATATTTTTTCATACTTCTATCATATGCATAAAACCATATAAATAGACTACTTAAGTAGTGTTGGCTAGATTTTCTGCATAACATCAAACCTAGGCAGTCATGAGATAAATCTCCCTCATTTAACCGGTGAGGCTCCCATGTCAGATTTGTCAATATAAATGTGTTTTTATCTATCAGGGGTTTTACTTTAACCACTTAGTTCATGAACCATAACTAAGAAGTTCTGCAGCAAGTAAGCAGTTGTTTAAGAAAGGAAAATTATAGAAGAAGAAAGTAAAGGAATTACAGAGAAGAAATGAGGAAGATGTGCATCCCAATTAGTAGATAGCAGAGCTAATTGCATGCACATAGAAGAAACTTAATAGATTTGAACACACAGAATTATAAAGCAAAGGCAGCTCTAGATCCAGATCTAAAATAACACAAAGTTTACTCAAAAGATCTAAGATTTAAAAGCAAGAAACACAGTACGCCGTGACACAAAGTTCTCCGGAAACCTGCTTCTTTGTATTCCTCTACTACAAGTGGCTCTCAGGGGTTCAGCACAAAGTCTAGAACACAAGATTGCTACTAAATTCGATTGATTCTTAACCCGGAGGTTCTTCTCCTACTTATAGAATGTAGGAGGGAAAGTACAAATAGAAGACTCAAACTAAACTAAAGTATGAACAACAAGTAAAGATGACATTTGGCAATCATCCTCAACTAACTTCTTCTTAAGTGACACATGTATCACTTAACTAATAGAATGGTTCCACATGACTTCAAGTAATGGTTGCAAAACCAATAACTTAGAAGTTATACAATTACATCCGGGAACATAGAAAATAGAAGAAGAAAGAATAGAAGAAGTCATGCCAGCTGTAATGTTTACATCTTCTTCTTGTTTTGATATCTGATATACTTGTCGAACATATAATTCAGCATCCTTCCATCTGTTTTAGCCACTGCTTCCTTCTCTGTCCTGAATTGCAGCAACCCTTCATTCAACACTTTGCTGCATGCTTCCACCTCTTCCAAACTTGGCCCAAATCTCGCAATGTCTGCCTGCAGCGCCACCAGTCTACTGATAGAGTTCATCGTGAAAGGCTTGGTAGCTTTATCAATTCTCTTTTGTACCATCAGAAGAGAACTTTCCAGGGAATCATGCACCTCGTTAGAAACAATCCGCACGTATGAAGTAACACCTCCATCCACTCTTTCCTCAGTGAAAGAAATGATACTGTCTGGTAAATCTGATGTTCTACTCTCAAGCGCCTGCATCCTTTTCAGCAAAACTCTGCAGATCTCCAAATAGAAAGATACTGCAAACTCTAGCTGCTTCCCCTTCGACCGATCCATCTGGTACAATTTGTTCTCAGAACCATACATCTCCTAGTGACTTGTTGATCTTGGCCAAAATACTCAGTTACTCTCTACAACTGTATTCATGCCTTCTATGCTTTCCATCAGTTGCTTTAGTTGATTTGCTGCATCGTTCATAACCTTTAGGCGGTGGCACTTCCCAAGTTACACGTGAAGCTTGACGAATAATCAGATCCTTCCATTCGTCAATAGCCTTTACTTGATTGCTTGCATCTTCCATTTCCTGCATAAGATGATCACTCACCTGCTCTGAAATGGGCTGAATGGAAGGTTTAGCAACCTTGGCTATGATCTCACATAATTGAGATATTTGCTTCTGCAGCTCTTCTTTCTCCGCCTTTTCACTATCAAGCCTAAGGAACAAAGCATCCATCAATGTCTGCGTGTCCTACTTCAATCCTTCAGTGGTAGCTTGACCGAGTGGTATTTTGGTCACCGTCACATCTTCTGCCGTGAGCTCCTCTTCTATCTTTCCTTCCGCCGGAATTGATATCTCAGCAAACTTCTCTCCCGAATCCTTGATGATCAACCTAGAAGTTGCTTTAGCAACTTTAGGCCTTCTGTCTCTTTTGCTCAGATCCTGAAGTAGCTGCAAGTCATGCTCCTCTAAGTTCATCTCTACTCTTGCTACAGTACTAACTGCAAAGCTAACCATTCCAAGAAGTTACTTCTCAGGGAGTAAGAAGTTGCTAAGTGCACTACCATCTCTCGCTCTGCATCCTCTCCGTCAGAAAGTGCCACAGTGTCATGGCTGCCATCTTCTGAAACATCCAAGGACAAAGCTCTTTCGAACTACGTCATCTGCAGCTTCAACATTTCTTCTGGAATGGGTGATGAACGGGCGGTCGCGAGAGAAAATGAACGTCGCCGGATTCAATGAAGGCATGGAAGCATCCTGCTGCTGCGGTGCAATAATTGGTGATCTTTTGGGTCTTTGGAGAAGTCGGAGTCAAAGCTATGGTCGTAGAAGTGGTCTTCTCTTTCTCTTGAGATCTTCTCGTACTTTCAACTTCTCGGACCTTCTCACGCTTTCTCCTTCATGCTTTCGCTTGAGGGAATCTCTGCGCTTGAAGTTGCCCGTGATTTGATTCATCAATACTTCATCAAGGTAGTATCCCTTCGTCAGCAGCCAGCTTGAAGTATTCACCAATACAGCTCCAGATCTTTCTTCAATTGAATGGCGACCTCCGATGTTATCCTACAAGATAGCTTTATCTCCTCCCATTTGATGGTAAGTGTCAAGTACCACGTTCCCATCATCTTGAAGATCCGCAGTATCTGCGCTAGTCCAAAGTTGAACACTTGCTTTGCTGATAGCCTGCTGAAATCTTTCTTTCTAACCTCGTACTCACTTCTACACTTCATCCAGAAATCTTCTAACAAAGGCACATGTGCGTACTCCTGAGAGATTGTCTTCCTGGCTACTCCAAATGGATCGAAGTTAAGCCGTGCAGGGAAGAACTCTTGCTCATACTTGGATAACATTTGCGCTTCCATCCCTCGAGCTCTGTGAATGCTGATGCAACTGTAATATCCCACAGTGATTGGGAAGAAGCCCGTAGACTTGTGTCGTTTCGACTGAAGGTCGTGTAACTCCACAAGTTGCCTGCTCAGCTCCATGGCGATCAATCTATCACTCGGATACCTGGGCATCTTTATTGGTTCTCCAGAAAAGCCCGTAACCCTGAGGTATGTGAAATCTGCAAACTGGATGAATAAACTGCCAATCTTGGACACTGCTTCCCACGCTTCCTTGCTTACCCTGTGAGTCTTCAAGTCTTTGTCTAGCCTGCAGATGAAATCGTAGAAGAAGTCATCGTTGATCACTTTGAAGTCCTTCTCACATGCAGGTACAGTAAGCTATGGGTAGCACTCGAAAATGGGGTCCTTGGAAAGAACACCACATCTATCCAGCTTGGAAAAGACACCCTGTGAAGCTGCAGCATACACCAAGTATGAAGTCATCTTGAAGCTGAAAGTACGCTTCACGCCCGGCCGCTCACCGATGTTCTTTGCTAATAATTTTTGACCAATTGATTATAGAATCAACCTTGTTGATTTCAATGGTCCTGATGAAAGCATACATCCATGTACGGAAAGTGTAGGCATTCGCTTCGCCATTCATCCTGCATAGCAATTTGACGACATCATCTGCTTCCTGCACCAAATTGGGTGTGGAAGAGTTCTCGGGAACTTTGAATGGTATTTAGGTTTCTTCATGAACCGGCCGTTCATTATGCTCATGCAATCACTCTATGTTTTTCCCACCTATTGTCAAAGATCCATCACGAATGCTAATAGAAGTCACCACCTTTCGCACTTTGGAATCTTCGACAATAATTAATGAATTCCGCATCCAAATGAATTATTGTCTTTCCCGCAACATCACACACTAATCTGGATAAAGGATGATAAGATCTAGCACACTCCATTACGAACTCGCAATTAGGTCAGTATATGGGAAAGTGCAGACTCGAATAATTCCACTACTTTTGACCGCACACATAAGTGAAGTCTTTCCGGCTCTGGATCTATCAATCAAATCGAAAGAGGTTCTCGGGCCTAGATCCGTGTCTCCTATGTCTCAAATTTTGGAAGCAATGCATGAATCCATCCTGCTCTCTTTTTCATCTCCTTTCACCATGGCTTTATCTATCTTTATCGAATAATTCTTTTTCTTCTAACTTGGCCGATTTCTTCAATAGTGGTGCGGATCTCGACAATTCTTCGATTCGGAGGATATTTGCAATGTATTGGACATTGATAAAAACTCCTTTTCTTTTCAGTAAAGCACCAGTAATGAATTCTGCCGCAATTTATTCGACAAAAATGGCCACCGGAGCATGAATAGTGAATTTAAATTATAAAAATCTGCACTTTTCAAGTCTGCTTTGCCCCAAAATTGGTGTTAAATTTACACATAAAGAGAGCATGAATCCTTTCAATCAACACCTGAGCTCCTGTAACACCTGTGAAAACAACTATGCAGAAAAAGATCAACCTCCTCCAAAGCATGCGCCAAATCTGGAAGCTTTTAGCCTTGTTAGCACTTTGTCTGAACAAAATCCTTCCTCTAATGGGGGCGCACTTTTCCTCCTAGTTGCAATTCTTTACCTGTGAATTAAATTATTCACCCATATGGCTGCCCATGCTTATATAACCTTCACAATTCTATAATTAATAATTGCCCTAACAATTAAAGGTAATTAATTAATTAAAAATCATGCTTTTCTCTTTTAAAAATAGCATGTTTAAGGACAACCATCCAATAAATTAAATTAATCCAATTTAATCCTTCACATAGCCCTTCACTCAAGCTCCACAGTGTGCTTTGACCATAGCCACTGAAAATAGAAATTAATTTAATGTTTTAATGCCTTAAAAAACATTAAATAATACCCAAATGGGGCGCACTTTTTGAGAGGAAGAGGGCAGCCATTAAATAAATTAAATTTAATGCATTTAACTCCTTTCTTTTATTCCATCTTTGACTTGTTGACCTCCTCCAAGCTTGGGCGCACTTTTTGAGAAGAAAGATTAATAAAAATAATCAAATTTAATCCTTTTAATCTCTCACCAAAGGGGGCGCACTTTTTTGCACATGTAATTCTATTTTTAAGAATTTTTCCACAATGGGATTCTTTACCCTGCCAGGCAGGCACCAAAATCCCGTGATCCACTTAAGTGATTTGACTTTGACAATGGGATTCTTTACCCTGCAAGGCAGGCACTAAAATCCCATGATTTCACTTAAGTCACTTTCCTTTTATTATATCATGGGAATTTTTACCCTGCAAGGCAGGCAATAAATTCCCACCGTCTGCTGACCTCTATTTTTCCCATTGCATAGTTTAAGTGACTTTTATAACACAGAAAAGTACCACTGCCAGGGCGGTATAAAATTCTCACCTCCTGCTGCGGCTTATATTTTTCCCATCGCAGCTTAAATCCTTTGTTTTCCAAAAATGTGCCCATCCCCACAGGGGCTTTTCTGTGCACGACTTCACTTTTTCCCAGTGATCCAGACCTCCGATGACGACTTCCTCCGGCATAATGTGCGTGTATGTTTTCCAAATTGCTCTAGGCCAAAATCAAAGCTTACCGTGCGAGGGAATTGCTCCAGAGAAATTTCACAGAAAACAAAATGGGACACCACAAAAACACGAAAAATTGCCAAAAGTTACAAATAAAGCCCAAAACTTAAAATAAGTTAAAATCCTTCTGGCACATAGGAATAATAACATATTCGCTCATAATAGAGTTAAAACAGAGCGCAAATAGCCTCATACGGGGCTCAAAATAATTAAATACAAATTTCCCGCAGACAAATCCAGACGAGAGATAAAACAATTTTGGGCATCTGGGTATTTGGCGAAAAGGGCTAATATGGCTCTTTAGGATTATTTTGATGCAATACAGGAACTTTCAGGCAATAAAAACAACAAACGACCCACTATTTTAAAAGTACGAAATTTTTTCGGATAGGCTAGTCACAGATTTCAGGGTGAAATCTGAGTGACACCAAGTAGTTTTACAAAACCGTGGGTATCAAAACCATGGGCAAAAACCGTCCCATAAACCTATGGGTCAAAATCTCGTTCATATGAGAAAATCACGTTTCCCGATATATCAGGCACATTTAAAGTCCCAAAAAAATTCGGCGGTTGCGCCCCAACCCTCGCTACTGTGGGCCGCCACCCCTGGCCCGGCCCCAAACCTCGACGAGGATACATGAAAAGTGTACAATACTCTTAGTGTATAATCTTCAACACTTTCACACATGAAAATAGACTCCACAACCTAACAATCTCCCACTTGGAGACTAGTTTTCCTCTAAGCAAGCTTCTCAACCCTTCACTAGTTTCCGTGAAGACCAACCAAAGCTGAATAAAACTTCAGTTTTTCCCTTGTGACCACCTTGGTCATCATGTCTGTAGGATTCTGACTGGTATGGATCTTCTCTAGCTTCAACTTCTCTTCCTCCAAAGTTGTCCTGATGAAATGGTACCTTAACTATATATGCTTCGTCCTAGAGTGGAAAACAAAGTTCTTAGCTAGGTGTATAACACTTTGACTATCACTATGTAGCTTTCCTTCCTCCTACTTATGCCCAAAATCCTCAAGCAATTGTTGTAACCAAATCATTTTTTTGCTTTCCTCTGTGGCAGCAACATACTCAGCCTTTGTGGTTGACAAAGCCACCAGCTTCTGTAGTCGTGAAATCCAGCTCACTGTTGTCCCACCTACAGTGTAAACATAACCTATCGTGCTCCTCCTATTGTCTACATCTCCACCATGTCTCGAATTTACATAACCACAAAAAGTGGTGTCTCGATCCACTCAGTAGCACAAAAACTGTCCCCATGGTCCCTCTCAAATACCAAAGGATCCACTTTACTCCCCGCCAAGAATCTCTTCTGGATCACTCATAAATCTACTCACTGCTTCACCGCATGGGCAATATCAAGCTGATACATACCATGACATACATCAAATTGCCAATCTACGATGAGTAAGGTACCTTAGACATTTGGTTTCTCTCCTTCTCTTTCTTGGGACACTGCTCCTTTGATAACTTGAAATGGTATGCCAAAGGAGTCCCAACCGGTTTAACATCCTGCATATTAAACCTCTCCAAGACTTTCTTAATGTACTCTTCCTGAGATAAAGTCACTTATGTTCCTTCCTATCTTGAGATATCCTCATACCAAGGATTTGTTTGGCTAGCCCCAAATTCTTCATAACAAAGGATTCACTTACCGCTTCTTCTTGAGTACTTTTATTTCTTGCATGCTTTTACCTGTAACCAACATGTCATCCACATACAGACACAGGATAATATAATTGCCATCCTCAAATTTCTTTGTATACACACAATGGTCAAAATGACATCTAATATAACCTTGCTCCATCATAAAGCTATCAAATTTCTTATACCATTGATGTGGAGCTTGTTTCAAGCCATACAAGCTCTTCTTCAGTTTACACACCATCTCCTCTTTACCTTTGACCTCATAGCCCTCTAGTTGCTGCATATATAGTTCCTCCTCCAAATCACCATAGAAAAATGTAGTCTTTACATCAAGTTATTCTAAGTGCAAGTCTTCTCTGTATGTAACTATTCCTAGAAACAGTTCTAATAGAAGTCATTTTTACTACAGGAGAAAAAATCTCATCAAAATCTATACCTTTTTTCTATGCAAACCCCTTGACCACCAACCGGGCCTTGTATCTTTTCTTGCCTCCTTCTTCCTCTTTGACTCTGAACACCCACTTGTTTTGTAATGCTCTTTTGCCTTCGTAGCTTCACCAAATCCCATGTCTGGTTCTCCATGAGAGCCTGATGCTCCTCATCCATGGCTTGCTCCCACTTCTTCCTAGCATCTACTTGCATTGCTTCATCAAAGCTCTTTGGCTCTCCACTATCAGTGAGTAATAAATAATAAAGAGAAGAAGAAAAACGTTCAGGTTCTCTTCTTACCCTAGAATAACTCCTCAATATAGGAGTTTGGAGTTCATGTTGAGGAGGTTCCTGAACTTATTCATGTGTCACTTTTCCATCCGAAAGATCCTTTACCACTGCATATTCTTTCTTGGATTCTTCCCTATTTTCCTGAATCGCTGCTTATACATGAATTTCTCATTAAAGACCACATCCTTAGATCGAATGATTTTCTTCTCCTTAATACTCCAACATTTATATCCAAATTCATCACCACCATAACCAATGAAAGTACATGTTTCTGACTTAGCCTCTAGCTTGGTCCTATCATCCTTGTCTATATGAACAAACACCTCACATCCAAAGAATCTCAGAAATGAATAATTAAATTTCTTACCATACCAAGCCTCCTCAGGTATGCCTCCATCCAAGGCACTTGAGGGTCCTCTATTTATCAAGTACACAGCTGTGCTCACCGCTTCTGCCCAAAAAGAAAGAGGCAGTCCTGCATGTAACCTCATACTCCTAGCACGTTCCATTATTGTTCTGTTCATCCTTTCTGATACCCCATTCTGCTGCAAAATTCTTAGAACCATCTATTTCCTGTGAATTCCATTCTTAGAACAATAATCATCAAATTCATTGCTACAATACTCCCCTCCATTATCTGACCCGAGACATTTTAGCTTAAGACATGTTTCATTCTCTACCAAGGCTTTCCATTTAACAAAATTTTTAAATAGATCAAATTTGTTTCTAATACAATAAACCCAAAATTTTCTTGTTGCATATCATCAATAAAAGAAACATAATAACTTGAACCCCAAGAGATGATACCTGAGCTAACCCCCACACATCAGAATGCACCAGCTCTAACTTACTCTCTTTCTTTGTAGGTCCAACCTTGAGAAACCTTACTCACTTTTGTTTCCCATATATGCAGTCCTCACAAAACTCCAAACCTATTTTTGTATATCCAGAAAATCTTTATTTATGATCTCCATGCCCTTATGGCTCATATGACCAAGCCTATAGTGCCACAATGTTGTATCTACTTCTGAAGCCACAAGATTACAAACATTAGTGCTATAAGTGGTTAAATACAAGGTTCCAACCTTCTTACCTCTTGCCACCACAAGAGCACCCTTGTAACTTTCCAAGTGTCCGCTGTAAATATCACAGTACAACCATCACTTCTCAATTGCCCTTCCAATATCAAATTTCGTCTTAATGTAGGCACATGTCTGACATCCTTCAATAGCCAAGTATTCCCATTCTACATCTTAACCTGAACAAAACCTTTTCTAACTATGCTACAAGGCTCATCGTCACCAAGAAAAACATGCCCAAAATATCCTTGAACATAATCAACAAAATAATGCCTATGTGGAGAAGCATGGAAAGAAGCCCCTGAATCTAAAACCCAAGATTCAATAATATTGTGCAAAGAAAGAATCAAAGCATCCTGACATACATTACCCGTTGCCACATTTGCCTCATTGTTTTCTTCCCGTTGTTTCTTCTTGTCCCGAAGCTCCCAACAGTCCTTCTTTGTATGCCCGACTTTCCACAAAGTGCCAACATATTATCTTGCTTTTGGATTTTGATCTTGCCCGATCCTTTGATTTTCCACGCTTCTCTATTCTTCTATCTCCCTCTAGTTTCTCATGTCAAAGCATTCCTCAAGTAGAAGATTCCCAAAGCCTTTTCTTCGCATTTCCTCGCTTAGAATCACCCCTACAACATCCTCAAACTTCAACTTTGAGTTAGTAGGAACCGAGTTGCTTACCGCCATTACTCGGGCTATTCCAACTCTCGTAAAGAGCACAAAAATAATAAAGCCCTAACTTCTTCATCAAATTCTATCAGAATTAAAGCTAGCATATTTAAAACCGTATTAAAATCATTTAGATGATCTCACTATCAAAACATTCTCAGACATCTTCATATTAAACAACTTTTTCATTAAAAATATCTTATTAGAGGCAGAGGGTTTTTCATACAACTTCCCTAATGCATCCATTAGTTCTTTTGTAGTCTTTTCCTTTGAAACATTAAATAATACCGAAGATGCAAGACACAACCGGATTATCCCAAGTGCCTTCCTATCCAACAAATCCCATTCCGCATCTATCATGCTTGAGGGTTTGTTCACCTTCTCAGACAACGGAGTATAAAGATCCTTCTGATAAAGGTAATCTTCCATCTGCATCTTCCAAAGACTGAAATTCTACCCGTTGAATTTATCAACCCTAGATCTTCCATCATCTGCCGTAGCTCCCACTCAAGATAAAAAATTTCATGCGATTTAACACTTCAAAGAAACCAAACCAGGCTCATTATCAATTGTTAGGGAATAAGGGATAAAATATGCAAAATAATCCCTCACAAGAATCGCAATAGTAGAAACTAATATGCAAAAAATATTATAGATCTCAAATAAAAGTGCAGAATAAAATAACACAACACAAAGAGACAATATTTAATGTGGTTCACCCAATTTGGGCTACATCCACCAACAAACTCTACGAGAATTCACACCCGAATTCAAAGCACATATGCAATGTTTTTCATACTTCTATCATATGCATAAAACCATATAAATAGACAATTGCTTAAGCAGTTTTACAAAACCGTGGGTATCAAAACCATGGGCAAAAATTGTCCCATAAACCTATGGGTCAAAATCCCGCCCATATGAGAAAATCACGTTTCCCAATATATCGGGCACATTTTAAGGCCCAAAAAAAAAATCGGGGGCTACGCCCGAACCCCAGCGAGGATACATGAAAAGTGTATAGTACTCTTAGTGTACAGTCTTCAACACTTTCACACATGAAAACAACCTCCACAACCTAACACAAGAAAGAGTATATTTCCTAGAGGCGAAAACCACGTTATGTCAAGAGAATAGGTAACAACTCGCACCTTGTTACATCGGAGAAGGAGATCGTATGGTATGCCTACACGCCATGGAAGAACACTAGATAGACCCACCGGAAAGAAGAAACATGCTAGCATATACACTACGTGGGACAACAACACATTGGTGGATGGACCACAAGGATAATCTTGTAGGATGGGGTGAAATTAGGATTTCTCTTGCTACTAGGTTCTTCAGAGTAACGCACCTACTCAAATATGCACTTATTACGGTAATCAACATGTTCAACACCATGGTCGAAGTGTGAGAGATTCTGTATAGAAGGACATGAAGCTTTACCACCTTCGCTATGGGTGCACAAGTTTTATTCCACTTTACAAGGATGTGTGCGTGCTTGGTATGTATATGCAGAACTCCATAGAGAGACTGGAAATTGGTAAGATTTAATTATAGGGATGACCCAGACATTTGAATTCTTCTCTACAAAGCCTCCGGTGGAAGAAGCATTGAAAGTCATAAAGCACTTAACTATGGGAGATAGTGCCAAGGATGAAGAACTCCTTCAGGAGTTATTAGATGAAGGAGACTCAGGAGTGCGTCTTCGGCGACGAAACAAAGGCGATGCATATTACTTCAACACGCTTACCTTGAGAAACTAAAAGGAAAAATGGTCTACTTAGTGGATGATGAAGAAGTAGAAAATCTGGATGTAAATCATTCAATGGGTAGGTGGGAGGTGTTGGAAAGTGTAGATAAGACCACGCGTGCCTATCATGAACCTATGAAGACAAAGAAGGTGAATATTGGATTAGAGGCTAAGCCTAAGGAAGCCGTAATTGGAGATTATTGGTCAAACTCTGAAGTGGAAAAAATCATAGAATTATTAAGGGATTACCAGGACCTATTCCCTAGGGGTACCATGAACTTAAAGGCGTGCATGAATTATTAGGGGAGATGAAGATAAAACTTAAAGAGGGTGCGCACCCAGTTAGAAAGAGACCCTACAGGATGAACTCCAACTTGTGCAAGAAGGTCAAAAAGAGATTGTTAAAATGTTGAAGTCTTGAATTATCAAGCCCTTGATGAGTCGAATGGGTGAGTCCAATGGTGATTAGTATCGAAGGATGGACGTATCGGGATTTGCGTGGATTATAGGGAGTTGAATGCTGCATGTGTGACTCGATCCCTTTCCCACACCATTCATTGAGGAAATAATAGAAGGCATTGTAGGGCATGAAATCTATTTGTTTACGAGATGGGTTTCTTGGTATCATCGAGTTCGGATTGCCCATGAGGATCGGAAAATACTACGAAATGGGGTAGCTTTTCCTATCTTTGTAATGTCGCTTTGTCCGAAAAATGCACTTGTTGTATTTTTCGTGCATAGTTGTTCAAGCATTCAAGGAATTTATTCACAACTTCTTACAGGTCTATTTAGATGATTGGATGGTGTATGGATTGGTTAAGGATCATTATGACAATCTGCGCTTAATGTTTGAAAGATGTAGACAGTTGAGTATCTCATTGAACATCAAGAAGTGCATATTTGCTACACCGTTTGGGATATTGTTAGGACACATAATCTGCAAGGAGGGTTTGTTGGTTGATCTAACCAAAGTTGCAGTCATTATAGGCCTAAGGGAGCCTACTAGTCAGAGTGAGGTGCATGGATTTTTGGGTCATACAGATATTACAAGAAGTTTATCAAAGGATATGCCAAAATTGCCACACTTTGTTAGAAGAGTTACTAAAAGGGAAAGGTACATTCTACTGGGGAGAACCGCAACAGCGCACATTTGAGACGTTAAAGGAAAAACTTACTACCGTGCCTATTCTATGTTTTCCTTCGTGGGACCAACCCTTTCATGTACATGTTGACACCTCTAGCATGACCATTGGCGCGGTGTTGGCTCAACCTAGAGACAATATTGTAGATCATCCTATCTATTTTGCGAGTAGAAATCTAACTCCTATAGAATAGAATTACACAACTACAGAGTGCGAAGCTTTGTCAATGATCTATGCACTACATAAATTCTGCCAGTACTTACTAGCTACACCATTTGTCTTTTATACAAATCACATGGAATTGAAGTATTTGGTAAATAAACCTGTTCTACAAGGGCACATATGTTGATGGGTGCTCTTATTTCAGAATTTGATTTCACAGTTGTAGTAAAACCAGGGAAAAGTAATTTTGGACTAGACCATCTCTCCATAATACAGTCAGGAGAAGAAGCATAGGCAACCATGCTAGATGCACAATTATACAGGTTATAATGAGTGTCATCTGAACTAGAAGACATTGTTGTCTTTCTACAAACCGGAATAGCCCCAGAAGGAATGAAATCCTTGGAGAAGAAACAAATTACTATATGCACAACCCCTTATATGTTAATCAATGATGACATGTACAAATTAGGCCGAGATGAAGTATTGTGTCGTTGTGTATTAGAACATGAGCACACATATATTATGGAAGAATCTCATGGTGGAATTACAGGTGGCCACTGTGTAGGTGATGCCACTACGTGCAAGATTCTACTTGCTTGGATTATGGTGGGATACCCTGTACAAATATTGTAAGGAATTTTGTAAGGCTTGTGATCATTGTCAATGTCTTGGAAAACCAGGTCAACGAGATGAAATGTCTCTAAGACCCATTACTAGTGCATAACCGTTTGATAAATGGGCTATAGAATTTGTGGGTCCTATTTCGCCACCTACACACAAAATTAGATCACGCTTTACATCATAACTTGCACTGATTATCGACAAGGTGGGTGAAGCAACACCTACAAAGGATTATACAAAGGTGGCCACAAGTAGCTAGGTTTCTTTGGGAAAATATTATTACAAGGTGTGGGTGTCCTTTAAGTTTGACCCGTGATAGAGGCACACATTTTCTTAATGAGACAATTAGAATTCTATTGGATGAATTCATGATTGCAGACAATAAGACTACATCCTCGAATGGGATTGTTGAGGCTTTCAATAAAATTTTGACCCAAACATTGACAAAAATCATGATGTTGGAAGAAAGGATTGAAATGATAAGGTATCTATAGTACTTTGGGCATATCAAACAACATATAAAAGGTTTAACAAAACCACACCATTTAAGTTAGTATTTGGCACGAAAGTTGTTCTTCCTATGGAATTTATGTTACCTTCTTTGTGTATTGCACATGCTGGAGGTCTTGTAGATGAGCAAGCATTAGAAGAATGCATTAAAGAGTTAATCAAATTGGACGAATGAAGAGCCATAGCACGATGGAGTAAAAAACAAGAGAAGGCCAAGAAGAGAGCATGGTATGACAGACACATCAGGGATACAAAGTTGGAGATAGGATAGATGGTTGTTCTTTATGATTCTAAGTTTCTGCGCCATCCAAGAAAACTCAAAGTACATTGGTTGGGGCCGTATGTTATCACTCACATACTCGAATCAGGCACTTGTCAGTTAGAGGCCCTTGATGGAATACATTACTTGATTACTTCAACGAGAGTAGGCTAAAGCCTTACTATAAATAAGTCTTCTTGGTGTTTGTAATAAGGCAATGTTTCCATTTAGATTAGGTTTTCAATTCTGCATTCCCTTAATGTGTTTTCTTTTTTTGTTCTTATGCTTTGTCAATTTAGTTGGTGTGTTTGTGTAATAAGCACATTTACGTGCCAAAAGATAATTACTATTTGAAGAATTTTTATGCGCAGAGGACTGCACATACCCTTAGTGTGGGTAGGTTGTTGATATTCAGCTACAATACTTGATGGAAATAAGTCCACATGAAAGGAACTATCTACGGGTGCTATTCAAGGTTGGAAAATTGAAAAAGAATAAGAGAGATTTCTTCTAGACACAAGGACCATAGATAAAGAGGCATGAAGAAATAAGTATAACGCGAGGTAAGCAGGGGCCGGAAGACTACCAGTGGAAGGTGTAGTGATGAGGTACTCAGGCACAAGGAAGTGCGCTAAAGAGAAGTCTACAACCAAAAGGTAGAAGGACGCGCTAAAAGGTTATAGCTTGGGCGTGAAAATGTACCGCACGGAAATAATGAAAATGGACAATTAATGAGAGGATTTTGGTAGGTGGAGGAACAATAAATGCACTAAATTTTTGAAATTCTATATAAGGACAAGATGTGAGTTCATTTTTACCATTGCAATTGAGAGAATTTGAAAATGGTTAAGTGTGAACGAGCCAAGAAATCATATTGAGGTGTGTAGAGTGTGAAACCAAACATGGAGAGAAGGGTTGTGTGCTGGAGAAGCTTGCATTCCCATAGGAGAAGGGTTTGAGCAAATCAGATGCGTTACAAACGAGCTAGGGCATGCGATTTCCACTAGGGCACGAAGATTTAAGCTAGGGTTTTGATTTTCTCGACTACAGAGGGAAGAAAAGAGATATTTTTCAAATGGCACCAAAGAAAGCAATTGTATCGGAGATAAAGGAAGAAGAAGGTTGAAGTGGAAGAAGAGATTGCTCTCGAGAGTAATTTTCAGAAATGCAATATCCGGAGGTGTGATTGTGGGACAAGAATGGGATTCCCATATCCGCCAATGTAAAATCAATGACTATAACCATCAAACATTAGATAATAAGAAGGATCTCGATGCGTTGTTGAGCACAAAAACAAACAAGCACACGACAAAGGATATGTCAGTATATGATGACGCTGGTGAGAAATTGCTGAAGTAGAATGGAGTCTACCAACTATATGAGCTACCATATTTTGGAAAGTATGAACCATTATATCGGTGGTGATGAGTAGAGTCCATGAGGACTTTTTCTACTTTGTCAGAGAGAGGGTAAGAATCACAACTGCCTTGATTTCAATAGTGACAGGACTAAGAGCCTCAGGGTTGGATCTGGAGAATGATTTAACAGAAAAATCTGTAATCTTAGAGATGAGGAAGGAGTTGGGGTATACCAAGGGTCCACGTGGCATGGACATTGAAAAGTTGAAGAAGTACCCAGAGAGTGCGGAAGATGCACATCTTGTGACAAAGTTGAATGACTAAGGAAGATAGTCACAAGTAAACACAATGTGGTTGCACGTCGCAAAGAATATGTCTTAAGGAGTGGTCTGAATATTGCAGATCACATAGCAAAGAAAATAATTGAAGAAGCGTGGACAGGTGACAGGATAATTTTTGGCGCAGTGTTATTGTCCTTAGTATTCATGGAGATTGGGGTGTCTGATGGGCCAAAGGAGAAGATTTGGGAGTACCCCATGAAACACAAGTCACTTGTGGAAAGGTTTGACAAGTCCTTGTGTGATGGATCAATGAGTGTACCCTTCAAATAGAGGGAAAATATGTGGTACAATAGACTTTGCGTGACATTCGAAGAAGAGTGGCGCATACCAAAGGTTTTACCATTGGTGGTGGGTAAGGCAGTTCAATTTTCCGTATACCAACATTTTTGCATCATGTGATTTGTGATGAAGGACGGGGCTTAGAGCCCATGGTGCAAACTATCGTATGCCTTCATAGTGAGGTATTTCTAGGCATCAGTTCATCAGTTCGATGCATGCCACTTAACCTTCAATGCAGACAAGGTAGATTGTGACTACCACACTCTGAGGAAGAAGTACGTATATCCAGGGCGTAATGCATACATTGAAAGACTTATTTTAGATATTATAAGCATGAAACATGTGAGCTTGGCAGTTGGGGACACATGAGCAATGCTTGTGTACCTATAACTCAAACCCAAGCTGGAAAATGCTAAGTATGTGGAGAATGAGTTCGTGCTCCTGGGCCGCCAAAGGGTAAGCATACAATGGAAAATGTTCTAGCACCCAAGCCCACAAAAACAATTCAAGTCGATGATGAAGAGGAGGGGCATGAGGATAGTGGTGGTTTGGAACGTAGAGCTAGAAGAAAACCTCAAAATAAGGATGAAGCTGAGTGCTTGTAACTACTCCACCTCAGCCACAAGAGGAAGATGAAGAGGACTTGGATGTGGACCAAGGAGAGTGCCGATTCAAGAGAGTATTCAGGAGGACAAGGACCCAAGGTGCTACTCTGCAAATAGTGCGTAGATCACCTCGACTCTCTCCATAGAAGGAGACAACTAAGAAAAGGAGAAGGAAATTAAAGTTGAATGAGGAAGCGGAAGAGTCGGAGGAAAGCGCGCCCAATTCTCCTACACCTCTAAAGAACGTAGAGGAACAAAAAGATGAAGAAATGAAGGATGGAGAAGAGGAAGAAAAAGGGGCAGAAGAGACAACAACAGAGACTATTCAGGCATAAGCAAAGACAAGTCCCAAATCTGGAAGCCCAAGTTCCTAAGCAGCCTAGGTCAAGAAGAACAAGTGGGGAGTATATTCCACTAGCCATGGGCTACACCGAGGACATAGGTAAAATTATCCACGCCCGTTTCCAGAGCACAATGGCACAAAAGGAGTTATATGGCTGGGAGTTAATGGATGAAGATATGGCGACAATGTGCATAAGGAAGCAATTATCATGGTCGATGAACACGCACATGGATGAACCAAACTTTGATGTATGTGAGGAATCATGCGTGTCAAGGTGTAGACACCTAAAACATGCTTACACTTAGCATTTTATCCAATTCAACCAATTGACAACACTTTGTTAATTCCCCATTCTTTGCTCCACTCTCGGATGCCCATTCACGACACCTTCTCGGTCATATTCATCCTATAATCGACTTATTTGGCTAATATCTATCTTATTAGCTAAACATTCCTCATTTGACCATTTAAAACCTCCCCGCTTCTCTCTAGACCACTTCGTTGGCTTCCTAGGTTATCTATCAATCACAAATGGTTAACTGCACTCCTCCTAACTCTTAACGAGTCTCCAATCACTTGCTAATTAAAGTTTAACTAGCCTAAACCCTAGTTAACTAGCCTAAACCAAGCTTAACTAATCCTAAAACATGTTTATCCTAATCTAATCCTAAAGTTATTTTTAGACTTTAGTCCCACATGCACCCAAATTCCAAACTCTTCCAAACCAAAAACTATAAATACAAGGCTAAGCCTACCCATTCAAACTTACAACTTTACATAACACAAAACCAAAACAAGCCTAAGAAATCTTGGATCTCATTTGTATTAGCTTCAAGCTAATTAGACATTTGATCTAAAGCTTTCCTTCCTCCATTGTTGAGCTAACACCTCCATTTGCATCCATAATCCAAGTTTTGAGTAATATGGAGAGAACCATTGGCCTTGAAGCCATTAATGGTGAGACTCCATTCTTGAAAGCTTGAGTTTCATATCAAACATCACACCTTTGATTGCTAAGTTGATCTTTTTAGGTTCAATTTCTTAAATTAAGTAATCTAAAGAGTAGAGAGTAGTATACATGTTAGTTTTTGATGTTTTTGTCAAAGTTATAATGCTTGCATGTTAGTTTCCCTTGTTTAGCTCTTATCTCATGGTGCATGGATGAGTTAGCAAAGATTTGAGGTTCTTTAGCCTCATTGAATAGCTTTTGCATTGCATACACAAGGAGGTTGAGAAAGACACCTCAGGCTAGATACGTAACAGTAAAGCCTACTTTGTTATGTTAGATGAATAGGTGAGCAATGCTTTGGTGAAGGTCTCTGGCGAGCTCGCACGTTGGAATATGGACAAAGTTACCACAATTAGGGCACTAAGGGAGGAGATCAAGACTAAGGATGAGGAGATAGCGTGCCTAAAAACAGGAGAAAGAATTGGCACAAAAAAGAACGTTGTGTTTATCAACATGGCAGAGGAGATTGGTGACAATTTCATGAAGGCTAGGCTACACTTAGAGCTAAAGGTACCCAAGATGTTTCCTTCAACAATACATTATATCAAGATGCGTTGGTGGACTTAATACTTGAAGATGAACCTCTGTGCATGCCTGAGCCAAAGGATCCAACATAAGAAGTAGAATGTGAAAAGGCTTTAATGATGCGGAAGATAACATCATATGAAGGATTGCTTCAAAGCTTGTAGGAAGAACTCAAGAAGGCGATCAAGCACTGAATATTTATACAATGCCAGAGGTTGTTATAAGGACCAAGACCATTTTAGAAGACAATGAGGTCCTGAAGGCCATGAAGGATGAGACATTGGGCCGCATGCAGAATGATTAACACTTGTTAAGCAGAAGTGTGAGGCCCTTACAGCCGCTTAAGAACCTCATAGGGAAAGGCTGGATGAGCTTGGCAAACTCATCGCTCAAAAGATGGACTTATTGGAAGGGAGAATGACTGGCATGTCCAACATTGTGTTGGTATTATAGAATGAAAAAGAGAGATTGCAAGGGATGAATTGGAGTCAATTGCAGTAGATATTCCAGAGAAAGTAGAGGTGCGCTCAATGACTAGCAAACCTTAGAGGTGGAGATAAAAGAGGAATATCTAGAATTAATTATTCCAGTTGCAGAATAAGATACAACAAGTTGAAGGCATTCTTTTGTTCATCCAAATTATTTCTATTCTTCCATTCATATTCTTTGATTCGTCTTTGGAGACAACCATTGTCTGGGTGGTAATGCAACTAGTGTGGGGTAATATTGACCAATCAGACTTTGGCACTTAGTGGATAAAATATAGAGAGTTTACATGGGAGAGCAGAGCACATTCAAAGGCACGAAAGCATCGACGAGGATCGCGCGCAGAACAGAGGATTCGGGACTTAGCCATTTTCATGATGAGGATCTATTTTTGGAGATAGCGTGCGGAGCACTCAAACCGATTGGAGACTTGCACATCACACATTGGCTATTTTTGGATGATCATCTATGAAGCAATTTGCATGGATGTAGGCTAAAGATAGAATGATGAATTGATAGTTGACAAGGAGAGATCTATTGTTAGCACTCTTGCATGTAAGCCTATTTTTATAACGACACGTGGCTAATAATAGCATGCGACCTATTTTGGGATTAGATAAGCGGTGAAGGGAAAGTCCCCACCCTTATAAATATATAGATATATGTAGAGAGAGATAGCATAGTTATACATGTGAGAACTAGGGTTTAGTGAGATTATCTTTCTAGATCTGTCATGCGCATGAGCATATGTAATCATTATTATTGTAATGAATATTCTCATTGTATTTATTACAATTAATATAATGGTGATTGTGGACTGAAACAAGGTGTTATTATGGTTATAATTTAGTATTGCATGCTTGATTCATTTTTGGTTATTTGTTAGATCCGTTGTGTTCTAGATTCGTGTCCAATATGCATGGTATGGAAGATATATTAGATATAGCTCTACATGATTAAAGTATTCTTCATTAGAACATCCTGCAACAACAACCCTAAAGAGGGGCCTCGATACATTTGCACACTTCGGTGAGTGCTCGATCTAGGCTAAGTGATGTGCCAAGCACCTAGGATTGTATTGCCAAATTCTAGACTACATCAATGTCCATATTAGAAATTGAATCAGTAACTCAAATGTATATATAGAATTTGAACTATGTATAAAGTGTCCTAAAGAGATGAAAAACATGGAAGGAATATACTTGTTTATTTCGTAGAGGGAATAGATCTCGTTCCTTGCTTGTAGTTGAAGATTTGTTAAAATTGTCGAAGGATTAGGGGTGATCAGTCCCTAATTATTCTGAAGGAGAAACTAGAGTATCGTGTCCATGTGACCCAACACTAAATAGAAGATAAAGGGAGAAGGAGAGAGAGAGAGATAGAAGTACTAATGCACCTCGTGAAGGAAGAAGATCGTGTATCAAAGTTTTTGTAACCCTAATATCTTTCGCTTTGATAGAGGATTAAAAATACTACCTACGAAGACATTAGTTGCTTGAATACTTTTCATAACCCCACAAACCACACCAAAGAAAATGGATCCAGGCCAATTTTGTATTAAAGACAAGGTATAAAAGAGAATTGTTAGGTTGTGGAGCTGAATTGCTTCACAAAGGCATGCATTTGAGGTTTACTAGTTTACACAAAGATGTCGACGTCGATCGTGGGAACCAACATCGGTCACACCGGGAGGAATCGACATCGTTTATGGAACCAAGCACCAGTCGAGAATAGGGGATTGGCACTGGTCAAAGAACCAACATCGGTTAGTAAACAAGGAACTGACACCAGTTACCTGTGCGTTTATGTTTTTATTTTAGATGCAAGATTTGATCCGATAGTTGATTGTAAAGGTGATCTAAAGGTTGTAATTACATGCAAAGGTGCCCTAAGTTTGTATAAGATTATATAAGCTAGAAAACTAGGGTTAGAACATAAGGATTGAGGAAGAATGTTAATTCTCCTTGGTTGAAGATGAAGAAGAAAAAAAAAAGAAAAATGTTGCATGAAGATAGAGCTTCAATGGAGAGAAGTTGACAAAAGGAAATAACAGTACATCTAAATGGTGAGAAGAGTGTTATGTCTTCTACTATATTTCCTTTGTATTGTCTTGTCTCAATGTAATGGCTTGCATAGTATGCAAAGCACATAGTCTTTCATCTTGTAGATCCATAGGTTGTTGTGAGATCTTGTATTGTAGATCCATGAGATCATGTTATATTATTGGTCCATTGTAGATCTAGTATTGTAGCTTGGAGGAGAGCTTATGGGTATAGATAATATCTAGATATTGTAGAGGAAGTCTTCTTGTATGCACATGTTGATGTAGTGAGATGGAGGAGAGAATTACTTCTTGGTGCATAGATATGGTTGCACATTGGTAGACCCTTGTGAGAGGTCTTTTTGCATATTCACAGGAGAGCTTGGTTGCATAGTGGGAGATGCAATAGTTCTTGGTATGTGAGATTTGGTGGTGTTTGGAGGCATAGTTGTAGTGCACTCATGGAGATCCATTTAGAGATATGGAGGAGAGGAGGAGATACTCTTGGAGAGATGCATTGTACTCTTATATGGAAGATTCGGTTTGTACTCTTGTTTATTATATATATTGAGATCTCTATCTTTGGTGGACGTAGCCCGTATTGGGTGAACCATGGTACATGTTGTGTTATGTGTGTGTAATTTGTTTTGATTTGGATTATTCTAGTTTATACTTCCACTGTTGTAGATTTTGGGGAATTGTATAGATCAATATTTGCATGATTTGGTTTGTTATTGAATCATAGCACTATCCCGTAGTCCTAATTATCAACAAGAATGGGTGTCCATGTTCCACACAATTGAGTAGGAGTGTGTAATATGTTGAAATGATGATGGAGAAGGAGACTCATGCCCCAAAACCCTATATTTTACAACCGTAACTAAGTACTGAATTGTGAGGAGTGAAATATTCATGCCTCTTGTAAACTACTTTGAATTATGCAAACTAAATATGAGATAATACTTAAACATGTATTTATAAGTGGAAATATGTAATTTTAGAAAAATCAAGTATAACTCCCCCTAGGGTAGAAATGTGTATTAAATTCAGGGAATGTCCTCGTGGTCCCGGCCTTTCTGCATGCGGTCTTGCAATTGTGTAGTTTATGCCAATTTTGGTATCTAGAAATGTTTCGAGGATTTTTTCCTATTAAAACATGTGCCGAACTTGGAACTTTGCTTGCAAATGTAGGATATATCCTGATGAATACCCCCTCTTTTATGGCACGTGCGATAAAATATTTGAGTGCATGTCTCAAAAGAATAAATTTGTACCCATGTACTATATCACGTCTAATAACATGTAGGAGTGTGGGGAATTTTGAAGTGGTGGCCACATTTGGAAACTTGTACCTATAAAAGGGAGTAACGTGCGGTGAAGACCATGGCACACAAAGATACAAATAACCATGACAACAATAACAACACTAGTATTGATAGAAACAAGAGAACTAGTAATGCGGTTGTGATAGAACTAGTATAAAGACATAACAATATTCAAGTGAGAAAATAAAAACAATAGCATTCAAAGAAGAGTCACATCAAGGCATAAAGCCATAAACATGGGACACCCATGATGTCACAAGATAATCAAGGCACTTAGGTTGCATACAAGAGAAGCAATGTCACACAAGAAAGGAAATAAATCCATAAACATGGAACACCCATAGTGTCACAAGACAACCAAGAAATCAAGCCCCATAAAATGAAGCAAACAAGCAATGAATACAAGCAAGTAGAAAAAATGATAGAAACAATATAACAAGTAGTAAGAAAGCACATGAAGCAAGATATGTCGGTGTTGCACATAATACATTTGTTATTCTTGTTAGCTCAAAAGATAACATGTGCACCATATATGCAATTAAGCATAGCAAGGAAGAAGAAAGGAACTTCAATGAAACCATAACACTTGTATATGTGGAGGGATGTCCCAAGGGAAGAATGCGAGGAACCAAACTAGCTCCTATTAACATGTAACAATTTGTGTCTCATGCATCAAGCTCAATATACCTCGTGAACACATGTGTGTAAGGAGTAGAAAAGATATGTTATCAATCAAACCACAATTGACAAACAACATATGTAATGTAAAGCACTAACAACTCAAGCTATGCGTCTAGGTCCTAGTTTTGAATTTTTACAAATATTCGAGTGTTTTTGCATTTTTGAACTTAAGTTATGTACATGGAGATAGGTAGCACAAGAGTTTCCCGATGAGAGCCTCATGTGGAGGTAAAATAGATTTGGAAGAAAAGAGAGGCTTGGCCCCAATTATGCTAAAGAAAGATGATCATGTGTGAGTGGTACAAAGGTTGTAATATGACTAGGTGCATAGGATTTGTGAGAAGTAGTGTACGACAAAATGGTATTGGAAAAGCCAAATCAACTAATAAAATTCTCCAAAATACCATTCATGAATCACATAGTGATTAACATTTGAATTTTTATCTTGTGCTCAAACTTATCATACCATTATGTGTATTACTACTAGGGAAACCCCGTTCTCGCTTGTATATGGTGCCAATAAAATCCTTCCGCTCAAGGTGGAACTCCCCTCCCTTCACATTTCTCTCCACGGGGTCATCCTGGATGAGGAAATCCATGAGGTCTGTCTATATGCCCTTGACCTATTGGATGAAAAATTCTTTTATGTTAATCACCATAACTGAAAATACAAATAACAAGTTGATAAACAACACAAGAAACTTGTCATTTATAGGACATTTAAAATTGATGACCTTGTCTTAAAATTAGATTACACTCATTACAATGAAGGAAAATATGCCCAAAAGTGGTAGGGTCCTTATCTCATCAAAGACATCATTGGTCCGAGTACCTAACACTTACAAACCAATAAAGGGAATATATTTAAAGAACCCACATACGCTCAATTGATCAATAAATCATATGCTTTATGCTCCCACTTCCTCACTTGTACATAACCACTTTTTCTACAATATTTTCCAAATTAACTCCTCTATCAACCTACTATTCTACTCTATTTTCATTTCACGTGGGACTCTCTGGCCATTATCTCATATCTTGGATACTTTAGTAATCTATTTATCTACACCTACATGCCTGCTAACTCCATGACATCATGTCTTGGTTAGCACATTTTATCTAATTTTATCATAAGTATAACATCTACCCATTAGTTTTAGCACTCTTCAACATTTCTATCCACCCTCAGGATGTCATCCTCTTTATTCATCTTTATATCCATTTCAGTGATTTGCTTTATCTTTCCCATGGCCTCATAGTTAGGTGATTTATATATTATTTTACAAATTGTTTTCTAATGTTTCTTTTCAATCTCGCTTCTTCAGGGTTACAAACAACCATTGCCCCCACCATAGGCAATTCGAGTGATATTGAAAGATAAGTATGAGGTAGGTATATTTCATTTGGTTGGAGTTCATTATTTCTTTCCTACACTTACATTAATACTTCATTGCTAGTATTTACTTTTGATTTCATGTGTTATACTAGTCTTTTTCTAAAATGATCTCATGTTTTACTATTGTGACACATGATGATATTTGGTTGGGGCATATGTATACACCTCATTTTTACATTTGCTAACATTTTCTATTGTGTAAGGGAAAATGGTGGATTATCCTCCTAAGTGGGTGCCTCGGGGGCTTACCAAGTTTGGGGGTGATCAAACTTGGTCACATGGGCTAGACCACAACATTTGGAGAGATATCGTTATGTCATACTTTATACCATATTTACCTTATCCTCACTTTGTTTCGTCTCTTGTTCACATGTTATCATCATCATGTCCACTTATTTACACTCATTCCTAGGCTTCCCATCACTTTCACTCATCTTGGACCTTTATCGCACTTTCATTGTGTATTCAGATTTCATTTCTCATTCTTTTACACCCTTGATCTTAGGTTTCTCCCCAAGTAGATGCGATTGAACATGGTCGATCACATTGGGATTTGTTTTCCTATGAAGGATGGAATCAATCATGGTTGATCACGTTGGGAATGTAACACACACACACACACACACACACACACATATATATATACGTATCTTAACTTGTCATTTTAGTAAAAAATCAATTAAATAATCACATTCTACTTGCAAATTGGAAATTTGTGCACATATTCACATCTAGTTGTTAGACTTGAGGTTTTAAAGTTTTCCTTTTGAATTTGGGTCACCAAAATTATGCCTAGAGGTATTCTTCTTGAGATTTACCTTCTCCACCCATAACAATTCTCTCTCATAATTGTTGTCTTTGAGGAGGATCAATGCATCCACGGTCATACCACAAATAAGTATATCTAACCCTTCTTTGTCCTTTGTTTCATGTTTATTGTTATGTGGATGGTTGATCATTTATTGATATAGATTATGGTGGATATATATACATATATTAGTCTATTGCTTTGTCTTATTTATGGTATGCCCCTTGGCTTTGTCTACCTTTTGACCTACCTATATTTTGAATCCTAGTAGGATACATTTCTTTACCTTAGGTATAGGCCTTAGAAATCTATAGTTATATGAGGGTTATGACTACAACCATATAAAATTGTGACCCTTCCACTCCTTGAGCATATTTGGTATCTACATCTCGTGTTCAGGACTAGATTTGATCCCCAACAATAGAGAAAAGGCCGTGATCCATCTTATCTGTCACACATTTTATGTCATTTCATTATCCCAAAATGCCATGGACCCTGTACCGCTTTGGGATGATCCCATCTATCCCGATTTCACCTCAATCAATAATATCAACCATTGTAATTCCATCATGTTTGATCCCACATAGAATAATGTCCATCCCTTTCTTTTCTCACATTATGGGGCATCTACTGATACTTCTCCCTCTCCCACTTCAAGCTTTGGGGCATCTCTGGATGTTTACATTTTCCTTTTCCTAATACTAATAACCTTTTATTTTCATTATATTATTACTATTGGGGCAACTTAAAATTCCCATTCTCACTCATCCTCTAGATTTGGGGCATCTCATGATGCCTTCCATCTCTCATCATCCTACACTCCAATCAAGAATCTTATAATCATTAAATCCAAACAAATCCAACTCCAAGAAATCTTCAAAGAATAACATCTCTTTGAAAGCATACCCAATTACATGTATGTTCTCCTTGTGCACTTAAATATGCATGCTAATTCACCTATCATAAATATCTGCACTATCCTTTCATCACATTTATTTCCTTTTTATTCCGCATAGTTTTCTACCTCTCACTTCTATTTACTTTTTACAGGGGTTTTATTTTGTTGGAGCACTCCCTCATTTAACACCCCACATATGACATCATTCTCCAAATTAACTACTTCATCAACCTGTTATTTTACTCTATTTTCATCTTGTTTGGGTCTCTATAGTGATTGTCTCCTATCTTGGATACTTTGGTAATCTATTTATATACCCGCAAGCTCACTAACTCTATGATATCACATCCCAGGTTAGCGTATTTTATCTCACTTTATCATATTTATAACATCTACCCATTGGTTTTTTGCTCTCTACAATGTTGTTATCCACCCCTAGACTATAATCCTCATTTATCACACTTTATTTTCATTTCGATGATCCATTCCATCCTTCCCATAGCCTCCTAGCTAGGCAATTTATATCTTGTTTTACTAATTATCTTCTAATGTTTATTTCTAGTCTTGTTTCTTCATGTTTACATATAGTTATTTCCCCACCACAAGAAAGTTGGGTGACAACGGAAGGTAAGTATGAGGTAGGTATATTTCATTTAGTGGATTTCATTATTTATTTCTTGCACTTACATTATTACTTCATTCCTAGTATTTACTTTTGATTTCAAGTGTTGCATCAATCTTTATCCAAAGACCATCTTGTGTCTCACTATTGTGACACACAATGATATTTTGTTGGGGCATATGTATGCATGTCATGTTTTACGTTTCCTAAAATTTTCTCTTGTGCAAGGGTTGTTGATGCATTATCCTCATGAGTAGGTGCCTTAAGGGCCCTATTGGGATTGGGGTGATTGAACTTGATCGATGGGCTAGACCACAACATTCGAGAGATATTGTTATGTCATCCTTTATAGCATAGCTACCTGTCCTAGTTTTATTTCCTCTCTTGTTCACATGTTTCCACCATTAAGTCCACATATTTACACTCATTCCTAGTTTTCTCATCACTTTCAATCATCCTAGACCTTCGTCACACTTCCATTATGTCTTTGGATTCCATTCCTCGTTGTTTTACACCCGAGATTTGTTTTCTCTATGGTTAACGAGGTTAACCATGGTCGATCACATCGGGCATGTCATTTATATACACACCTTGTATTGTTATTTTAGTATCAATTAGTCAAACCATCACATCTTACTTTCACTTGAACATTTGCACACATAATCACATCTAGTTATTAGACTTGAGGTTTTGGAGTTTGCCCTTTTTATTTTAGTCACCATAGTGAATTAGAACTAGAGGTTTTCTTATTAATATTTTCCTTCTCCACCCATAAAAATCTCTCTTAGTGCTATTGTTTTTGGGGAGGATGAATGCATCAACAATCAGTCACACCATAGATAGGTATCTCTAACCCTTCTTTATCATTCATTTTATATTTATTGTTGTGTGGATGGTTGATCATTAATTGTTATAAATTATGTTAGATGCATGTTTGCTTTAGTCTCTTTACATTATTTATATTATGTCGCTTTGCTTTATCTACCTTTTGACCTACCTATATTCCAAATCCTAGTAGCATAACTCTCTTTACTATAGATAGAGGCCTTGAAAACCTATAACTATATTAGAGTTAGGATTATTATCCTCTATAATTGCGACCCTTGCACTCCTTGCACATATTTGGTATCTACATCTTGTGTGAAGGTCTAGATTTGATCCCCAATATTAGAGAACAAGTGGGGATCCATCTTAGCCCCTCATATAGGTCTTAGCAAATTGGTTTTCGGGATGTTAAGAAATAAATTGAAATTTCTATTGGAGATCCAATATTTGATTCAAATGTCCTTCAAAGTAGCATCAACATAGTAACAAGTCAACAAACTTCATGAATTGAAAATCATCTTTGAAGTCATCATTACAAAAACAACAAACCTTGATATTATTATAGGGAAAATTGTTCTCAAGTTAGGTCAAATTTCTACTATAACTTGATCCATGCTTGTAGTTAAATGTCGATATTCTCGTTATTATTGATGGTAATCCAAGAGTGATGAAATTTATTAAATGAAAACATAAAGACAATTATATTCAACACTTGGGTCCTAACAAATTAGGTTTTGAGAGATTTGATTGAAGAAATAATGAACATTAAAACATGATTAGGAGATCGGGTGCATAAGGATTTGATGAGATTGTGATAACACATGAGATGCAAGTGGAAAATGTTATTATCCCTTTGTGTGAAACTACCAAAGTTTTGATTGAAATAGTAGAAATTGGTAATCCAAAGACCCATCATTCCTTTCATTCGAATAAGACAAGTGGTTGAAGAATGCATCATTTTAGTTGAAAACCATTTGGTTTTAATTTTGAAGAGACGTTTTTGATGCAACATAAAGCTCAATCCATTGCAGGTTTATTTTAAGAGGGATCTAACATACTCGACATCCTTCATTCTTTACATTGACCGAGGACCAATGAAATCAAAAGGGCGGACTTGTAATGAGCCCAATACTTTTAAAGTGTAAGTTTATTCTAGAAATTTGGGATGGAAGTAATGCATAACTTTATTAAGTTGATGAGATGTTCCCTTTTACTAGATGAAGGGTCATTGCAGTTTACATATTGTAGAAAAAACAATGGTGTATATGTTTTATTTGTTACATGTGTTGAATATGTTGGGATTAGCACAACGGTTGTACGAGATAATATATCGAGATCTAAGCATACATGCAATAAAAGAGGATATTATACCGGAAGAAATATACAAAACAAGAGATATAAATGAACACCGATTTAACATGGTTTACCCAATGTGGGCTACATCCACCAAGAAATAAGTCGATCTATTATCCAAAGCTTTCAAAGATATACGATGAAGATTTATAATCTTCCACACCTCTCACGATGTGCAATAATTTATTTCTCTCAAACTTCTCTTTCTTCTCTAAGAATTCTCTCTCACAATTATTTTCACAATAATCATTAACTCTCTTCTAACCTAGTTTTCTAACTTATAAATAACTTATACAAACTTAGGCACTTAACCATGTAATTACAATCAATATATTTGCTTTAATACTAAAATTAGATCTAATTCTCGTGAGTTAAATAAAACACTCACGCACAGGTAACTCGATGTTGGTTAGCCCTAATCGATGACGGTTCCTATTTTCCTAACCGATGCCGGTCATAGGTGACCGATGTCGGTCCCTTCATAACTAATGTTGGTTATTGTGTTTTCCAACAAGTTGATATAACATGCTAAATTGAAGTAATTGAGCTCCACATCTCAACAATCTCCCACTTGGAGATAAATTACTGCACTATACCTGTACAACGTCAGTCTTGGATCCTTTCCTTGGCTTTGTTTATTCCTCTTCAAGTCTCAAACGTGAATACCAATAAAAGTGGAGTGTAGCTCCAACTTCTCTTTTTCTAATGGCTTCGTTAACATATCCGTAGGGTTTTCACTTGTATGAATCTTCTCCGCCAAACTACCAATCCTCCAATACCTACCATATGAAGTGATATCTCAACTGAATGTGTTTCGTTAGAATGAAACACTAAGTTCTTTTCCAAATGATTTGCACTCTAACTATCACCAAATAATTTACATTCATTTTGTTCCTTTCCCAACTCTTCCATGAACTTTATCATCCATATCATCTCTTTGCTAGCCTCTGTAGTTGCAACATACTCTACCTCTGTAGTAGAAAAAGCCACAACCTTCTACAATCTCGATATCCACTAACTGTCATCCCATATCCGGTGAGTGCTCCTTCTACCATCCAGATCTCCAGCCATATCTAAATCAACATAGCCACATAAAGAAATATCTCGAACCTCCATAGCATAACTGCATGCTAGATGTCCCTCTTAAATACCTGAGTATCCATTGGAATACTTTCCAATGCTCTTTACCTAGATTGGCCATAAATCTACTCACAACTCCCACTACCTGTGTAATGTCTGGTCTGGTAAAAACCATAACATACATGAGACTCCCAACTGCTGAAGCATATGGTACTCATGTCATGTATTTGACCTCCTCATGTGATGAAGGACACTGATCTTTGCTCAATTTGAAGTGTCCAACCATAGGTGTACTTATAAGTTTTGAATTCTACATTTTAAACCTTTCTAACACCTTGTAGATATAATCCTCCTGAGACAAATATAATTTCTTGTTCTTCCTATCTCTATGTATTTGCATGTTAATGATTCTTTTTGTAGCTCCTAAATCCTTCATAACAAATGTGTGAGCTAGCTTTCCCTTAAGCTCACCAATGTCCTGCATACTAGATCTTGTAATAAACATATCATCCACATATAATAACAAAATAATATAGCTCCCATTTTCAAGCTTCTTGAAATAAACACAATGGTCAGATTCACATCTCAAGTAACCATGCTCATGCATGAAACTATCAAACCTCATGTACCATTGCCTTGGAGCTTGTTTGAGTCCATATAGGCTCTTTTTCAACATGCACACTAATTTCTCCTTACCCTTGACTTCATAACCAAGTGACTGCTGCATATAAATCTCTTCATCCAAATCACTATGAAGGAAAGTCATCTTCACATCTAGTTTCTCTAAATGCAAATAATATATATTGTAAATAAACTCAATACAATACATATGGAAGTCATTTTAACAAGAGAAAATATTTCACCAAAGTCAATGCCTACTTTCTGTGTAAATATTTTTACTACAAGCCTTTCCTTGTACCTTTTATGTCTACCCTCTTCTTCCTTGATTCTATAAACCCACTTGTTTTACAATGTCCTCTTACTTGCTGAACTTAACCAAATCCCAAGTCTAGTTTTGTTCCAAGGAGTCCATCTCCTCATCCATGTCATGCTCCCATTGTACGTGGGTCTCATCCTACATTGCTTCTTCAAAACTTTCTGGTTCACCATTATCAATCAATAATAAATAAGATAGAGAAGGTGTAAATCTTTTTGGAGGTTTACTTACCCTTTGTGACCTTCTCATAGGAGTTTGGGGTACCGAAGGCTCATTCTGGACCTCTTGGACATTTGTTTCCAATTATGACAGGTGGCGACGTCGGTCACTTGTAGCCGATGCCGCTTCTGCTAACCGATGCATGTTTGGCTCTTACGAACTAATAACAGTTTAGGTGATGATGTTGGTTAGGGGTCAACCGACACCTACCATTCTTGTGTAACCCTGTAGGTATGAGTTTTAAATACGAGAGTTCATTTTCATTCAAAAATTTTTCAATCGGTTCATCCTTGGGTACCAAAATTTGATCCATGTACATTCTCTTTTCATTCCATTCAATGTCACGACTCCTAATAATTTTAGAATTCTCTAAATCCCAAAAACGAATCCGAAATCACTAGATTCATAACTAATGAAAGTGCATCTCTTGGATTTTGCATCCAACTTTTTCTATTTTCCTTATCAATATGCACAAAATCTTCTGAACCAAAAATTTAAGAAAATAAAGATCTACCTCTTTTCTAATCCAAGCTTCCTCTGGTATTCCTCCATCCACTGAACTTAAAGGCCCACGGTTAATCAAATAAACAGATGTATCAACTTACGCTTCGCCCAAAACTGCAAGGGTAATCCAACATGTATCCTCATACTTCTAGCACATTCCATGATTGTCCTATTCATTCTTTCTGATACGAAATTCTCTTGTGGTGTTCCTAGAACTGTCCTTTCTCTACATATTCCATTCACTAAATAATAATCATTGAAAGCCTTGCTTCTCTGATATTCACCACCATTTTCAGATCTAAGGCACTTTAACTTTGAATTTGATTAAACAAGGGCTTTCCATATTTTAAAAGTCTTAAAAATAAGCTTTATGTTTAATACAATAAACCTATACCTTTCTTGTAGCATCATTAATGAAAGTAACATAATATTGGGATCCTCCATGACAAGCTACCTGGACTGGTCCCCACACATATGAGTGTACAAGCTCCAATTTATGCTCCTTCTTAGTTACCCCGACTTTGAGAAATCTCACTCTCTTTTTCTTTCCAAAGACACAATGCTCATAGAAATCAAGATCTAAATCTTTCAAATATGATAACTTAGCCTTAGCCTTTAAAATATGCATTCCTTTTTGACTCATATGGCCCAACCGATTATGCCATATGCATGCATATGAATATGAAGTAGATAATACAAAAAAAGAATAAGTAACATAGGTAGATAAATCTAATGTTCCTATCTTCTTGCCTCTTGCCACAACAAAGGAGCCTTGGTGACTTTCCAAGAGTCTGCTATGAATGTAACCATGTAACCAAACTTGACCTAGTTGCCTGCAGAAATAAGATTCCTCCTAAGGATTGACACATGCCTCACATCTTTCAATACCCATGTATTTCCATTCTGAAATTTTAGATGAATTTATCCTTTACTAGCAATCTGCAAGGTTCATCATCACCCAAATAAACATGCCCAAAATTGTCCCAAACATAATTTCTAAAATAACCCTTATTAGGGGTTGCATGAAAAGAAGCTTTTAAATCTAAAACCTAAGATTCTATTCTATTATCCAAATACAAAATAAGAGCATCTTGTATTACCTTTGCTGCAATATTTGCCTATTTACATTTATCTGGGTGTTGGTTCTCTTTATCCTTTGACCAAAAATATTTCTCTGCATGTCCTTTCTTTCCATAATTCCAACCGATAATTCCCTTACCTATGGATTCGATATGCCATTCCTTGACTTTGATTTCCCATTATTCTTACTCTTGGATCTCTCCTTCTACCTTCCTATGCTTTTTACATTCAAAGAATTTCTAGATGATGATTCCTTTATACTTTTCATCCAATTTCTTCATTCAAGATTATACTAAACACATCATCAAACTTAAAAATATTATTAGCAGATGTTGTATTACTTGCAACCATTATCAAGTTATCCCAACTATCAGGAAAAGAACATAAGAATAAGAGTGCTTTCACTTCATCATCAAATGAAATATCAACTGATTTTAACTGATTTACAATAGATCGGAAATCATTCAAATGACTAGATGCAAATCCACCTTCATGCATCTTAGAACTAAATAGTTTCTTCATCAAATAAAATTTATTTGAAGTACTAGGTTTTTCATATAAATTAGCAAGAGATTTCATTAACTCTACCGTAGATGTCACTTCTTTAATATTATAGATCCCTAAGCCTTAAATGTTTCCAGACTCAATCTTATAAATCCCAAAGCCTTTACACAAGAATCTTCCATTTTTCATCAATCATCTTCGTAGGTTTAGACTTCTCATCCAATGGTAAGTACAAATCTCTTTGATACAGATAATCATCAATCTGCATCTTCCATAATTGATAATTTCGGTTGTCAAACTTCTCTACTTTGTATTTGTTTTCTTCTGCCATTGTTGTAGCTCACACTCAATCAAAAAACCCTCTGTGAGTAAATTTGTCAACACCCAAAACCCTCAAACAAAGTTCGATACCAATTTTTGTGATTAACACATAGGTTGTACAAATAATATATCAGATCCAAGCATACATGTAATAAAATTAGATATTCTACCAGAAGAAATATACAAAACAAGAGATATAAATCAACGCTAGATTTAATGTGGTTCACCCAGTGTGGGCTACATCCACCAAGAAACAAGTCAATATATTATCCAAAGCTTTGAAGATATACAATCTTCCACACCTCTCACAATGTATAATACTTTCTTTCTCTCAAGCTTCTCCTTCTTCTCCAAGAATTCTCTCTCACAACTATTTTCACAATAATCATTAACTCTCTCTTCTAATCCTAGCTTATAAATACCTTATATAAACTTAGGGAACTTATCCATGCAATTACAATCAATAGATCCACTTTAATACTAAAATTAGATCTAATTCCTATGAGTTAAATAAAACACTCATGCACAAGTAATTGATGCCGTTAACCCTACCCGATGCCGGTTCCTACTTTCTTGAATGAT
The DNA here is from genome assembly GCA_018340775.1 of Taxus wallichiana var. yunnanensis. NCBI lineage: Eukaryota > Viridiplantae > Streptophyta > Pinopsida > Cupressales > Taxaceae > Taxus > Taxus wallichiana. The sequence continues at coordinate 569,447,034 of CM031244.1, forward strand.
GCCAGTCATAGGTGACCGATGTTAGTTATTGTGTTTTCCAAAAGTTGATATAATATGCTAAACTGAAGTAATTAAGCTCCACATCTTAACAAAATATGGTTTAAAGCTATATGTTGATGCTTTGCGAAAAGGATGACAAGGGAAGTGTTTACATGTTTGACTATTGTATTCCAATATAGTTGTCAAGGAAATGCATGTCTATCGTGCTTAACAAAAGTTGATGGCGAGGTCTATTATCTAGATAGAATGCACCTATGCCCATAAAATTACTATGTGCCCATCCCAGGGCAAGTGTTTGCATGTTTGACAATTATATTCCATTGTAGTTATCATGGCAATTCATGTCTATTGTGGTCAACAAAAGTTAATGACGAGGTCTATTATCCCGATAGAATGAACCTATGCCCATAAAGTTACCATTCACCCATCCCGGTCAAGTGTTTGCATGTTTGACTATTATATTCTAGTGGAGTTGTCAAGGCAATTAATGTCTATCATGCTAAATAAAAGTTAATGACGAGGGCTATTCTCTTGATAGAATGCACCTATGCCCATAAAATTACCATGCACCCATCCCATGCATACATGTCGCACACACTTTTACGATTTTTTGGTTGAAAACGGTTTTCAATAACAATGTTGAAAAATAACATAGTGCATATTCCATTTAATTACGATTTTGGGATTGACCCCGCGACACGAAGTTCACCAATGTATGGTCCAACCAATTGAGTCGCATAGGAACATATGCAACCATTTATTGTCAAACTCATATATTGAAAAAATAAGACACGTGATGTGACAACCGACAACATGACCCGCCCATACACAGGCATGTATAGATTTAATATGCGCACGTGTATATAAAGGTGCATTTTATTGGGAGTTTAGTCATTGGCCAAGTTGATGGCCTTGGTGTCCCAGGATTTCACCTGAAATATGAGACTACCCTTGTTTAATTTTTTTCGTTCTTTTTAAGCGACAGGTCATGTTTTTTATGATTTGTTTTGCTGCGATTACTCGTAAATGTTCTCAGGAAGTTATAAAGCCATGATCGTCAAATACCCATGCGCTAAAGCTCATTCAATTCCCTTCCTAGACTTTGTCTAATTTTATAAAAGCATTTTATTTATTAAAAAAAAACAAATAAAGTTCTTTTAAAAATAAATTGAGCTAAAATTAGACAATTTGGGTTATATAAGTCACTTCACCCCATCTTTGTTACCACACCAGTATTACTTTCACCTCTAAGTGGAGCATTCACCTATGGAATAGTTTTTACAGACTAGCTAATTGGAAAATTATTTTCAAGCAATTGTCTGCAGCTTCTGTTAGGTATTTTGTTTTTATTTATTTCTTGTGTTTGGTTTTTGTCTTTCTCTGTGATCTCGTCCGACAACTCCCCATGGATTTTCCTTTCATCCTACTTAACCAATTCCCTACCCTAGGGTTTTAAAAGTCATCCATGGCCTCGACAAAGATGTAATTAATTATGAATTGTTGGTTTTTAATGCAACAGCTTAGATACAAGTTTCAATTTTTGGAAGGAATGATTTCTTTGTGTAAAGTCATGAATTAAAGCTAACCCCATCATCCGAGAATCCACACAATTACCGAAAAGAGAATTCTTTAGCCAAATCATGGTTTTCTGGTGTCTTGTCTTCTTGTTGCAAGCAGCCTTCCCTCTGGAAATTAGTGCAATTATCTTAAGGAGCCAATGCAAAGTCATTTAAGTGCAAATCGTGGTTTTCTAGTGTCTTGTCTTTTTTTTGCAAATAGTCCCTAACCGTAAAAATCCATGAAATTCCTAAAGGGGGAAATATCACTTAAATGTTTGTCTTGAAATAGAGTAACCCAGTCTTCTAATTTCCACACACTTTTTGAAGTAGAAGTCATTAAAGCCAAATCGTGAATTTCCATGTCTTTGTCTTCCGCTAAAAATAAAGCAACTTTTTCTTCTAATTTCCATGCACTTTTCACTGAAGTGATTGTCGTGAAAATTCAACTTGTTGTCTTCTACTTTAAAAGGATCCTCCACCTTGCAATTTTACACAATCCACACAAGTGTTAAAGGGAAATTATAAAGCAAGTTGTGGTTTTTAATTGTTCGGTCTTCTTTTGTAAATAAGAAATGCTTGGTAAAATAAATGCAACCCTTTTGTTATAAGTTGCATTCACTCAAAGTTTGTCGTGAAAATCCATGAGCTCGTCTTCCAGTTTTAGTGCAACTATTCTTCCTGAAATCCACACAATTTTAAAAAGAAATAGAAGTTATTCAAAGGGATTGCATGGATATTTATTACCTTTTCTGCCAAATTTCCTTCATTCCACTCTTCTAGATTAAGCGCAAGTGTTTCCTCAATAAGCCCAAACTCAACCCATGTAAAAAATGCAAAATTACACGAAAAGTCTCCCAAAATCCCTCCCAAAGATCATGCATGTTGATTCCAATCTCCAGTTTGAAATCATGTTGAGCCTACTTATATTTGCTTACACCCTAGTAATTCCCAGATTTCAAAGTTGCCCACATGCTATTAAAATAAATAAGAGGGTGATGAATTGCATATTTGTCTGAATTGATTATAGGAATACTTCACTTGTGCCAATATTTGTGAGAAGAAAGTAGAAGTCAATGTTTGATACATTGAATATATCTTCGAATTAGGGGAAGCAATTGTAGCTTCTGCACAAATAGATCCAACTCTCACAATTGCAAAAGTTCCTGGTAAAAGTGGAAAAAGGAGATCTCAGACAAAAGCTGGTTCAGCAGAATGAAGGGGGATGACAAAGGTAATCCAACAAAATCATGCATAGTGTCCAGACTGGCCGAAGTAAATGATACAAACATGGGGCATGAGTCTATCACTGATTTGATTGACAGATACAAGGAAAACTACAGGACATCCTTCATGCGGGCTATCAGGGACAGTGGAATTATCCAAGCTATAGCATTTCTGACTACGGACAGATTACCCAAATTTGTTTTGGAATGTGCTAGATTCTATCATCCTTTATCCAGAACAATCAGAGATGCAACAGAAAGGTGGTGGTGAGACTGGATACTCAATACATCAACTACTGCCTCAAGATTCCCTCCAGATCCAAAGTGATTACAATCAACATGCAAGAGGCTATTGATTGGTGGAAGAACAACACGATGGACTGCATAGGTATTATGAACAAAAGCTATATGAGGAAATCCAAACAACCATCTAAATTTCCATGATCCCTTCCTAGATCGAATTTGATATATGAGGTTGATGATATCACCGGTTGTTGAGTAGAATTAATGGAGAAGGTAACATGAAGAACTTCTATTCATGGATGTATTACTTCGTGCGGACAATCGAGATCAACAGGGCTAATTCTATGATCAATTGGGCAGAGATCATTAACAACAACATTAGTGAGCAGCTCAAAGTGTGAGGCAGACATTCAATTTTAAAATGACTTCATACCTTGTGTATGTCGCAACCTCACAGGGAGTATTCTCCAAGCTGGACAGAAGAGGGATTCTTTCAAAGGATCCTATTTATGAGTGCTACCCATAGTTGGTGATTCCTGAGTACTACAAGGATTACATGGCAGTGAATGATGGCTTCTTCTATGGATTCATTTATAGGCTAAATGGTGATTTGAAGGCCAACAAAGTAAGAAAAGAAGCTTGGGAAGTTGTCTCCTAATACGGCTGTATCTTCATCCAATTTTTGACTTCACATATCTCAGGGTTAGTGGCTTCTTAGGTGAACCAGTCAAGCTGCCAAGGTACCCTAATGATAAGTGGATTATCATGGAGTTATGCAGGCAACTCGTAGAGTTGCAGGACTTACAATCAAAGCAACATAGACCGACGATCAGCTTCCCAATCATAATGGGCCATTATAGTTGTCAAACTATTCACAAAGCCAGAGGTATTGAAGCTGAAATGTTTCTTTACTACGAGCATGAGTCCTTCCTAGCTTGGATGAATTTTGATCCTTATGGAATAGCAAGGAAGATAGTCTCCCAAGAATACTCACACATCCCTTCATTGGAGGATTTTTGGATGAAGTGCGGAATGAATACAAAGTCAAAAAATGAGATTTCAACAAATTAACAGATTCAACAAGGTTTTGGCTTTGGTCCGTAAGGATACCTACAAATCTTTTAGACGATGGGCATGTGGTACTTGACACATATCATCAAATGGGAGGAGATAAAGCTGCTCTTCAAGCTAGTATAGGTGGTGGCCAGACAATCGAGGAGAGGTCTTCAACAGTCCTAGTTAACACCTCAAATTGGTTGTTAACAAAAGGATATTGTTTGGATGAGGCTTTGATGAACTAGATCACAGGGAATTTCAGCACGGGGAATCTCAACAAAAGAAAGCATGATGGTGAGAGTAGCAGAAGACCGAGAAGCTAAAAGTGCACAAAAAGTCTCAAGCATTGGAGAAAGGAAAGTCTTCATCTATTACACCAGTGCCACTTACTAATGAAGCTTCACTTGCATTAACTCACAACACTTCATTAGTTCCGACACCCCCAGTGGAGACATAGTTATTATGTCGTTTAAGTCAACATCATTCATATTTGCTCCTCAACCACCTAGTTCTCCACCTCCTCCTATAGAATAATTGAGGGCACAGATGACAGAGTTTGAGAGAGCACTTTCCCTAGATGGCATGGGAGGAGGCAGTCATGATACAATGTTGAATTCTAATACTACAGGGCCCGAACAAGAAAAGGTAATGCAAGTTGATGCCTCTCATTCCCGAAGAGTAAATTCTCATCTTAGTTGGCTTTGCAAACAGTTCCAGAAGCAAGAGAAGTGATTAACCTGGAAGAGGAAGACCTTCACTGCTCATGAGCTTGGGAGGAAAAGGCAAAAGGTCTAAAGTTGCCAAAGTTACTTCAAATCGTCATCGAAGAATCAGGGCATAAGTTTGCAGAACTATCTATTTTGGTTGAGGGAAAGCAAAAGGGAGAACTAACGACAACAAATATATCAATGACCAGAGTGTCATTGGGGAAAGTCACCACTAAGGGACTGAAGCAGGATACCTAGATGTTGATAGATACTTTGTTCCTCAAGCTTGACAGGGAGAAAGCAGAGAAATCCAAACTTCATGAGCAGATCTCCCAATTATGTGAGATTATCACTAAGGTTACTAAACCTTCCTTTGATCCAAACGCTAGTACAAGAAAAGCTGAGCTATCATATAATCGAAGAGGTTGAGGATGTAGGTAATAAAGTCAAAGCTATTGATGAATGGGAGGAGCAAATCATCCACCAAGCGTTAGAGCAATTCAAGGAAGTACCAACTAGCTTGGAAAGTATGCACAGGACATTGTCTCAGTTGAAAGAATTGATGACAAGTATAAAGGATGAAAATATAGTTGTTGAGAGCCACTTGGAGATCTTGGCCAAGATAAATTCACTACCGGAGAGTGTATTGGTTATAGAGCAACTTGGGATCGATAGAAAAAGGGTAAGCATTAGAAATGACAATACCTTTCCGTATAGATATTCTCAAGCATATGTTGAATAAATATAGTTCTTTGGAAGACAAGATGGAAGAAGTGCTAGAGAGCATAATTTATTTCACTATAGAGGAGGAAATTGATGGTATTCATTATTATACAAGGTACATTCCAAACAAGTTGCCAACTTCCCTTAAGGAATTTCTTCCAGGACCTCCGTAATAAGATTGATGAAGTCATCATGCCTTTCACGTTGGATTCAATTGGCAAACTAGTAAGACTTCATGTAGATGTCAAAGGATTTGGGCCTAGTTTAGAGAAGGTGAAGGCAAACATTGATATTCTATCCAGGGAATTATTGAGGTTCAAGACTGAAAGAGAAGCTATTGCTAAAGCAGATGGGAAAATAATGAATCACATGCTTGACAAGTACATTCAGTATCAGAACAAAGGGAAAGCGTGAAGTGTAGCAGCTGACATACCTTCTTTCTTCTCCTCTTTCTTCTCTTCTTTTTTATTTTCTTGGAAAAAATTGTAAAACTAAAGTAATTGGTTAAAATCCATTACTTCAAGTTGTTTGAAAAGGTCCTTTAATTAAGAATAGGTGGCAACCATGTAGGACTTTGATTTAATCTTCAGATGCATGTCATGTAAAGAGGAATTCTAGGAGAAATATTTCAGTTGTTTCCTTTATAGCTTCCACATGCGGGAGTTCATTTATAGTTTCCTATTTGTATTTGCCCTCTATGCATTATAAATAGAGGAAGAGCCTACGGGTTAGAGATCATCACAATTTGTTCATCAAAATTTGTTTAGTAGAGGTTTTTGTAGCTAGAGCATTCTTGAGTTTTCGAGTCTTTGTGTTGGATCCTTTGATGTAATTTATATGAAAGTCGGGATTGAATAAAAGGTAGGTTTCTAGATAACTTTATGTGTACGATGCTTTTTGATAACTTCTATTTAAGGTTTTAGATGAAATTTGTGTTATCTTAGATCTAGGTTAGAAGATGTTTCTTTCCCTTCTTCTTTGAATGTTGTGATTTTTCTTTGTTTATTTAATTTTTATGGATGAGACCAACTCGATAGCTATTGGTTAATTCAACACATCTTTTTTTCTTCTTTCTTTACTTTTGTTTTTCCCACTTCTCCAAATATTCCCAACACAATCAACTTTTATTGCCAAATTACTCACCATGGTTCACGAGCTAAAGTAATTAAAGTAAAACCCTTGAAGTAGTTATTAGGATTCACCCCTAAAAATAGATAAACATCTTACATGGGAGCTTCACCATTAAATGAAGGAGATTTATCTCATGACTACCTAGGTTTTACGCAGTACATAAAATATAGCCAATAGTTTTTTTGACCCTATTGGGGACAATAGTTTTTCTTGTAGACCAAAGCTTTTCTTACCAGTTCCCATCTATATTAAAACCTCAAATCGGCAGAATGCCCATTCACCTAGTCTAACAAGGATCAAGGAAGGACTGATCATTTTTATAGATTACAGGAGCAATTTAATTTCAATCATCCTCATCAAGTTAGGAGCCACAGATCCAATCTTTCACCAAGAAGAAGAGTGCAAACTCCTCTAGATCTGGATCATTTCTGCATAATCCAACAGCTTGAATTATTCACTAGGTCTATTCTCAAAGAAGACATGTTCCTCTTATAATGCAAAATCGACCACTTGCCCTTATGACACCTTTTCCATGGGGTGGAGCCTTTGGACCTTTGAATCTAACTCCTTCTATGCATGATCTACCTATAGGGATGAGAAAGAATTTTTCAAAATTCTTTGGAGATGGAAATCAAAATTCAAATGACCGCTTGGTTGTGTTCTTTATATCCTATGGAGTGCTTGCAGTTGAACATGAAGATGTGTCTATCTCGCTCTCCATAGAAACCCCGCATGATTTGGCTAGAGAATGGTTCTACCAGCTTAGCTCTTGGTACAATAACCAACTTGGATAGTGTGCGTGATGCATTCCTAAAAATATACAAACCAGATGAAGATTCTAGTACCTTGATAACTCAATTGACTCAGCTAAAGAAGGAGCCATATGAGCACATGCGGGATTTTATTATAAAATTCAGAGAATACGTTACAAATTTCCAGCTTTTTCTTCTTTGAGTGAAGAGAATCAAAAGGTATTATTCATCAATGGATTACTTCCTGAAGTAGGTTATCAATCATGGAGATCACATCTTACTAAATTATTAGCAATTCAAAACATGGCAAATTGAAATAGAAGATGACCTCATCATGGTTGGAAAAATAAAAGGTAGTACTTCTAAAGCTAAAAGTTCACCTGCTACTACTTTTGATTCACTATTGCAAAAGCTAGAAAATGATATGTTACAGACGAAGAAACAAATGGCTCAGGGCAGCAATCATCGCCTTGCTCGGAATTTCAACAACAATCAAATGCACAGTGCTTAGGTCCTCAAAGGTTAGAAATTGAAGCTGCCCCGAAACAATGTTGAGATGAACAAAGAAGATCAGGAAGTTGTCACCGATCAACTGGACAATGATGATTTTGTAGATCCTGCTGGCGACTCCAATATTGGTTACATAGACTACGAATCTGAAAATGACTATGAAAAACTTCTCGAAGATGATCATGGTCATACTTATGCAAAGATATTACAAGATCAAAAACTTGCCAAGCCGAGGCATTAGTTGATGAATAAAGAAAAGAGTCCGGATCTAATGTCAACATTTTCAAGAGGGGAAACCCTTTACCTTCTTCCTTAGCTCCCAGAGATAAGTATGTGAGCTCTTCATCTCAACCACAAAAGGCATCTCAGGTATCTAAAGCTAATGCATCTATACCTTCTTTTGACATTATTGATCATATCAAGTAAACTAGAATTCAAAAGTCAAAAGCTGAATACTTGAGATCTTTTCCCACCAACTAAATAGGCTAGTTAAATACGTGTAATCACCAGGACCATCTAATGCATCAAAAGGCCTTTTTCTTGACCCAAAGATACTCCTTCCCAAAACAATGCTACGATTGTTAAATCCCCATCATATTTTGAAAGAATATAAGCTTTATATGTTTCCTTATTGATTAATGGTTTCAAGTTAAGCAACCACATTTTATATTCGTGCTTTTGACAATGTCATGCCAACTAAAGTTTCAGATGCTCTTGGGCTTACCTTGACGAAGACCATAGGAAGGTGTTACTCCATGGAAAGAGAGGTCCCTTTAATTGGACAAATCAAAGATGCACAAGTTTTTTTGGTAGTTTTTCCTAACAAAAGATAGAAAATGACAATATTAGTTGCAATATTCTGTCTCATATGGGATGTTGCTCAACATAAAATTCTATAAAGAACTGGGAGGTGAAATAAAGATGGATTGGTCCTATGATCATATCCCCATCAAAGGAATAAACTAGAAGCTAGAGACGGAAAAGAAATCTAAGTACACAATTATGAAATCTGAGGATCCTAGATCTCGATTATTTTTTAGGAATCTAACCACTGAGTCTATTACTTGTAAATGATTAATGACATTCCAAAGTTGGCACCTCAATGAGCACTAGAAGAGGATGACAAGGTTTGGACTCAGGAGTTTGATGGAAGTTGTTGCTCTTTTAGATCAAGAGTTGGTGTTCTATTAATATCTCTGGACGACGAGATATTCCCGTACTCCTACAAGCTGATGTTTGAGAACACCAACAATATCGTGAAGTATGAAGCATTTCTTCTAGAATGGAACAAACAAAAAGATATGAGTAAAACTTTTCAAATCCCAAGGAGATGTTGAGCTTATAGTCAAGAAATTTTGAGGGCAGTATCAAGTTAAAAGAGACAAGATGTGACACTATAGAGAGAGAGAGTGCTTTCGCCACACTTGATTTTGCAGCCTTCTCTATCAATTTCGTTCCAAGAGATCTCAATTCGTGGCTAACTCTTTGGTAGTCACAACTGCATTATTAAATCCAGATAGACCATCGTCCATATTCACGCAAGGAAACTATAAGGTGGAAATGGTTTACCATCCTAAAGTCCCTGATAATGTTGAGCAGTGGCAGATTTTTAATGATGACAAGAAAATAGTTGCATTCTGGAGTAACAAGATAACTTTGACAAGTTGTATTTTGAAGGGAGTAACTCACTACCATGACAGACAACCACAGGTGAAACAAATCTAGAGCATGGTGAACGTAGTGGGATAATCCAATTGAAAGGTAACAAAATCCCCAAGGGTTTAGTTTCCTTAGAAGAGATTTTTGACAAGCATGACCAATACCTAAAGAAGAATTGATCAAAAATAATCGATTATTACTACCGATCTCTAACCCTTATAGGCTTTAATTATTTTCCGATGATTTTCTCCTTTTAAGTAATCAATTTAAAAATTAATGCAAGACAATAATGACAATTGCACGCATTGATTACGGAGTTTGCAATTGCCTACGTCTCTCCAAGGGTTCGTGGTCAAACCGTTCCACTAGTCAAAACTTGTAAGTTACAATAGTATTTTCACAAGAAAACCTAATGGAATTTTACTTGCCTATCGTACACCGGACACCTGGATTTCGTGACAAGGGTGAAAAATAGCACTGACTTCCACCTTCTGGCATACATCTCCTTGGTGTGATCGGCCTTCCCGCCGCAAACAATGCGAAGCTAGCACTCCTGGCCGACAATCCAGGATTTGTAAGTAATTGGTGTGGCTCAATGGGCCTGTTGGGTAGTTTATAATTTAATCCCAATCACAAATATTTCATCTACTATTGCCTAAAATAATAGGCCAATAGACAATACCTGTTCACACATCCCACAACAAGCTTAACAAATAATAAGCTTGAGTTGTGTGTGTGTTTCCGTTGCACCGGTGTGTGTCCATTACAATGAACTAGGTACCCTATTTATACAATTTTAGGGCCCTACAAATATGCATTCCATATAATCCTTAGGCTAAAAATACCATAGCCCGTAGCATAGAAATTGGGATAAAATATTCCCATTTGGGCGGATTACATGTTTAATGGGATTAATTCCCATTTGAGTGGCATAGCATTTGGTAAGATGGGATTAAAACCCAAATTTGGCACGTAGCATGATAAAAATCCCATAAGGGGCACATTTGGATAAGGTCCCACATGTTGGGCGGTGGGAGAAAATGTCTAAGGCTTTAAAGCCTTTCCACGCATATAAAGTGGTAGACTTAACCGCCCCCATCTCAACCGCTTCATCCTCCTTCTCCACGTGGAAGTTTCCACGCATGGGTCTAATGCCCCCTAACAACCACTTCACCACCTTCCACGTGGTCAAAGCATATGCATTTGATTTGGCGGTTTATACTAATGTTTTAAACATTAATACGTATATATGTGGCATTTGGAAAGTGGACTTACCAAGTAAATATAATTTCGACCCCTGTAATGTGGTATGAAAATAATTAACTCAGTAAATAGCATATAGCCCACTTGTCGTCTCCCGATAGGAAAATCGAGTGAATTCGACGAGTGGTGGCAAGCCACGTGTCACAGTGTGATTAGTCCAATATTGACCAGTTGACCATAGTTTGACTTTCCGATGTCTGAACTTTGACCGAACATATCTAGAGCTCCCGATGTCCGTTTGTCGCGTTCTCACAGTCGTTGGAAATCTCTTAAGATGATATTCTATACTTGACACAATTTAGGGATGTTTAGGGACTTTTGAAAATGATCCCCTGATCAAGAATAAAGAATATGATGATAGTTCTTCCTCTGAAGTGCAACCGTTAAATATGGGTACGAAGGTTGAACCCAAGATTGTTAATCTTGGAAAGTGCTACTCAAAACAAGAACAATAAGCATTCTATGAACTTCTTAGAAAGTATATTTATGTATTTGCATGGTCTTATAAATACCTAAAGACATATATTCCGAAAGAGCTGCAACACTACATTCCCTTGCAGCATGAGCAGAAACCTTTTAAGAAAAATCTCAGGCATCAAAATCCAACCATTTCAGGAACCATTTTTGCTGAGGTTTAGAAGCTTTTAGATGCAGGTATTATCTATCCCATTCATCACTCTAAATGGTTAGAAAATATTGTGCTTGTAACAAAGAAAAATGGTGAGGTCTGCATGTGTGTGTGACTTCTGCAATTCAAATCAAGCTTCCCCGAAGGGAAACTACCCGCTTCCCATCATGGATCACACCCTAAAGGTAGTACCTGGTTAAAAATTATCTCTATGCTAGATGGTTATTTTGGATACATTCAAATCTGAGTGACAAGATAAGATCAATACAAAACTACATTCATGACACTATGGGGTACATTTGGATATCGTAAAATGCCTTTTGGATTGAACAATGCTAGAGAAACCTTCCAAAGGGAAATGGTTCGGTGTTCACTCATTCAAAGGATAAAATTATAGTGGTATACCTCGATGACCTGATAGCCTTTTCTAAAAAGAGAGGTAATCACATTATTGATCTGGAAGAAGTCTTTATTTAGTGTAGGAAGCATGGGATTTATCTAAATCCCAAGAAATAAATATTTGTTGCTTCAAGAAAAGCTTCTTGGACACATCATTTCAGAACGTGGAACCATAATTGATCCTGAACGAGTGCAAGCCATTCATAACTTACCCCTTCCAACTTCCAAGAAAGAAGTTCACTCATTCTTTAGAAAAGTGAATTTCCTCAGAAGATTTGTCCCTGATTTTGCTGAGTTAACTAGACACATCTTGGACATGACGAAGAAGAAGCGGGACTTTAAATGGAATGAGGAAGGGAATCAAGCCTTTGAAAGGATCAAAGAAGCCTTAGTAAAATCACTAGTGCTGGTGTCACCGATTTTTGGTAAAGAATTTATTCTTTACTGCTATTATTCCTAGCACATAATGTCAGCTATTCTCATGTAGAAAAATGAAGAAGATATTGAAGCTCCCATAGCTTTTATGAGCATGCCTTTGAAGGCATACGAGCTGAAATACACTCCCATGGAAAAACATGCCTACGCTGTTGTCAAGGCATGTAAAGCATTCAGGTACTACATTTTATCCATGCATACAATTGTTTATGTACTTGATACAACAGTCAAATCCATCCTAACTCAGCAAGAATTGGGATTGCTGCGAGGCACTTGGGTAACCAAGGTGCAAGAATATGACTTGGACATAAAGCCTACAAAGCTAGTAAGAGGTAGAGGTCTATGTGAATTGATGACAAAGAGAAGATAAGATGATCCACCACGAGAGGAAGTTGATGAGGACTTGCCCATGGTTCTTTTTGTAGATCTGATTGATGAATGGTATAGCAAGATTGCTTACTTCATGACCTATGGGGAATGCCCAGATCATCTTTCTCACAAGGATAAGCGCACCATTAAATTAAAAGCAAAATAATTTGTCCTTTGGGATAATGGCTTGTACAAAAAAGAAATTGATGGTGTATTTCTCCGATGTGTGGATAAAGCTCAACAGGATCAGCTATTGAAACAATTCCATGATATGGCTTGTGGTGGTCATTTCTCAGCCCGAGTCACTACACACAAGATCCTTTGAGCAAGGTATTATTGGCCCACTCTTTTTCAAGATATTATAGATTGGGTATTAAAATGCCAAGCGTGCCAATAGTTTTTGGACAATTAAAATTACCAAGATCTTGCCCCTAAAGCTAGTCGTAATTGAGGAGCCTTTCCAACAATGGGGCATTGATTTTATTGGTATGCTAAATCCTACTTCCAGTGCTAGTCACCATTACATTCTAATGGTAACTGACTATTTTGGTAAGTGGGTATAAGCCATTCTGTCAAACAACTTTCTTTTGAGGAGGTATGTAACTTCATCAAACAAAACATAATTGTGAGATTTGGTGTACCTCACAAAATAGTCACAGACAATGTTGCAAAATTTTCCTCTGAGGAGCTAATGAATTTTTCTACACTCATGGTGTCCAGTTAGTGCATTCTTCCAACTATTACCCTTAAGGAAATGGACAAGCGAGAATCTAATAATAAGAATTTGATAGCAATCATCGTAAACTGGTAGAAGAAAATCACAAAACTTGGCACAAGAAACTCTTTGATGCACTCTGCGGAACACGATTACACTAAAGAAAGCAATAGGTATGTCTCCTTTTCAACTGCTATATGGGATAAATGCAGAAATACCTATTACTATTGAATTGTCTGCCCTACAATTATCCAAGGCCATAGAAGATGTTACATACCAAGATGCCTTGGATGTTGTAGACACCGAGTTTTTGTATCGCTCCTCCCCTTCACCTCGCATTTTCTCTCCTTCATCAGGCTTAACCATTTGAATCCCTTTCCCCCTAAATTTGAATAAATCCCATTTCCCACCAAACCTATATATTCAATTAATCAATCTTAATTGGTTAATTGGTCTCCTTTAAATCCCTAAATCTTGTTATATGCTAATATCCAATTGATAATTAAATATTCTAAACTAATTCATATCACCCCACCTAATAATTAAATACTCCAAAATAATTCAAATCATGCACCCTACTCATGAATTAAATAATGCAAAATAATCCACATCAAATCCATTATTACACCTAATCACTCAAATCATGTCCCCCACTCACCTAATCAGGGTTACTTTTTCAAACCTAGATTACCTGATAACCCCTAAATTAACCCCATCTCCAGGCTATAAATACAAGATTTCCCCCTCTTTCAAACAAGAAAAAGAGTGATAGAAAACCTCTAACATTATAGCCCCTCACTTATCATAATATCATCATGCCCTTGTGTGATGCCACTTGTATCACCATAATACCATCCTCATGCCTCTTGTGGTTCTCTTAGTTTGGTTTGCTTTACATTTACTTTGATCAAATCAGTAGCTCCTCTATACATCGGCATTTTTAGGTTCTGTTATTTATCAGTTTCTACATGTTATCCATCTATCTTTCATTTATATCATTTTATCTTATCAAACGGGGGTTGACATCTGCATAAGGAAGCTTGTGCTTCTTGGAACCGACTTCGTCAGGCAGCCCCCATATATACCATCTAATCCATTTTCCTCTTAGTTGCCTCTATTTTGCAAGTCTATCCAGCTCGCAAAGAGAGGACATTCACTTTGCTCCCATCCTTTTGCATCCATAAGCTCCACGTGTACTTTAACCCCGCATCTTTGAGGTTGCTTGATTTTCTTTTTTAATCTAGCTCACTAATTTGGACAAGGACGAAGAAAATTCGATCAACATTCGCACGCTAGGTTGGACTATCCCGAGATTTGGTCATTTTTTTATTACTTTACTTGTCTTGTGTAGGTTTTGGAAATATAATGATTATCTTGATTCACAAATTGTCAATCCTATTTAGATATCTTTTGCGAATATTTTGTTTTTAGACTCACGTGTTTGTAGGGTTTTGGTGGTGGTATTCTTGTCACTTTATTATTTATAATGTCTCAGTTAGTCATCTTCAAAAGGTTAGTGTTTGGTGCTTTATAGTTAGGATAAAGTTTTATATTGATTAATATTGACTAATTAGTTTGCCGTTTGCATTTGGTGGTTCATAGTAATTTGTGTTGGTTTATGGTAATTTAGTTTTTTTGGTTTATAGTTCGTATAAAGCCTTATTTTTATTATTATTAAATAATAATGATAATTTAACAAAAATAAATAATAATAACAACACTTTTATCCTAAAAATACCCCCTCACCTATCCCCTAATTCCCTTAATTCGACCAACTAGGTCTAGCTATTCCACATCTCCCTTCTACCCAACTTGACTCCCTACACCATCTCCCTCCACTCCCCGAGCTACTCCCCTCTCACTCATGAGCTCCCACATCCCTTTGCTCCCTAAGCCCCTAACTTCCCTACCCGCATCCATCCTCTCGGCCATTCAAATTTAAGAGCTCTTTCCTCATCCCCGCGCACACACCCAACCCTCCAACTTACCACGTCCTCGACCAACTCCCTACCCAATTCTGAGCTATTCCCTCACCCTCGACCAAATCTCTACCCACCTCCCCGAGCTACTTCCCTCACTCACTATTCAACTCATCCCCAAATCCACACAACCCTCACTCCATGCCTCTTCCTCCCACTTCACACAGCCTCGACTCCTCACTCCCAACGACTTGGACTAACTATTTGGCCACTCGGCCAAACCTCGAGCCCCCACCCCATTTTACCTCACCCTACTCCCAAAAATAGAGAGAATGAACCCTCCACATTTCTCAACATCGTGGGTTGAGATGTTGATCTTCCTTTACAATCGTAGTAATACCCATGCACCAATGCATGTCTGTGGCCAAATCTCTCACATCACTTATTTTGTGCAGTATAATCTTGCATGTATCCATTAACTTAAAGGTAAGCTTTCGGGAGGGAGCATCAGATTGTTCCAACCATTTGTTCTATTAGACCAGTTTCGAATGGTAGGAGTTGTGTGGTAGCCATTTTGTAGATGAAGAGCATCAGGAGATGGTGTCACGACTTTGAGAGATTAGGAGACTATACCTCCTGAACAGAACAACGCCATCAAAAATACCCTTGATATGAGCCTCATGAGTTTACCTAGCTCAGTTTAAAGGCCTCCTCCATATGCCGAGAATTGAAATTGAAAATATCAATTGCCCTTTATTGGCCGAGCTATTTTATTAGTAAATTGATTTAGAGGTCTTAATATTGATAGTAAATTATGTGTTAATAACGCTCTCCACTCACTCGTCGATCCCTCCTCGCGAGCTCCCTACACTACGCAAATTTTATCCCCATTCTCACAAACCTTGACACAAACATACCCATTTCCTGAGCCCCATCGCTGATCTACCTTACATTATCCATTCTTTCTCCTTGGCTCATTCGAATCCCACAGATCTTTCACATCCCAATTTCACGTAAATTTTCTTCGTCATCTCACTAAATTCATCCTTCACTTCCGACAAGTTGTTCGTTTGATGCTATCTCGGTCCTTTTTATAATTCCAATGCACTCTACATTCTCGTAACACTGAGATCTAAGTTTGCACCATTGCAACTGTCTTTGATCCATCTAAACTATCCTTTACTCAATCATTCATATTTAATATACCTCCCTCATTTTCTTTCCCCAATCTATTTCACCAAACTTAGCTCCAATTTGTTGCACATAGATCCATAATTTCACATACTATGGTTGAATATGTAGTTCAATGCTTATCTAAGACACTAAGTAATGCTTACTTTATCAATTATTCCACCATTTACCCACCCATCCCCACAAAGTATGTGGTAAGCAATGAACTAATCTGCTTTGGTTGTCGACGGATACGCATCACATCTCCCACAATGACTCGAGCCACCATTACCACAACCCATCGTAGGGAGTATTGAGGATCCCAATGTCTTAACACACTACCCCACCACGTTATTCACACTTCCCACACACATTCTTGAGTCAACCTACCATGTACAACACCCTCCCACCAAGCCCCTCCACGCACTTCCTCTGCCACACACTCCTAGTGTCCAATACTCAAACCATTAACCCATCACTAGTACTATTGGCATATTGCATTCCTTTATGATCTTACTTTATCTTTCTCTATTTTAACTTCGCATCTATTTTGTCATTTCCTTCAACACTTCGGTCACTACGTATATTTTCTAGTTGACAATTCACATTCATTTTTTTACGACCACACCTTAGGTCGCTAAGATATCTACTCTAGTCACCCTCATATATAATATACCTGCCTTAATATTTTCCATTCAATTTTTCTTTTTCCTTATTTGAAGTCCACATTTGTGTCATACAAGTCTGCATTTTTGTCTTCAACATCTACACTTTCCAGTCACCTTTTGGCTTATCCTCTTGAAATCCACATTCAAGTCCTTAAAGTCTACTCTCCCCACCCACTTTTTGGTTTGTCCTCTTCCCTTAGTCAACACACTATAGTCCTACTCGCATCGACCCAATAATTATTCATACTTTTTTATCGATTCGAGCTTGCTTATTTTGTTGATTAATTTGTTTTTATTAGGCATTTAGTTCACTTCTTATTTCAATTACGTCTTTACACGCCTATATCACATTTATTGATACATTTAATTCCCTAAAAATACATTAAATCTACATCATTTCTTGGGTCGGTTAAACATTTTCGTTGCTTTAGGTAGATTTGTACGCATCATTAACAATTTTAACAATTAATTTTAATTTCTCACGATCGATTTTGTGGTTCTTTGTGCAGGATAACTTCTCCTTGTAGCTCTTGCATGCTTATATTCATACAAACGACACACAACACACTAACCAATTTTTTTTTGTCACTAATGTCTTGTGAAATCTATGAACTTGCGACCATCGAATTATGCCGTCAAAGATCAATTGTTGAAACATAAACATGCCTAAAATATCTTTCACCAGGCCCCTTCTGTAATCGTGAACGGTGCAACTTTAGGGTCCTTAGACATTCTTGGTCACTGATTAGCACCTCCAAACACCATGTAACCAGATAAAAAGGAAAAGTTCTCTCTAGGTATTCCTCATTTCCCTATTTTCTCCTTTCTACATTGTGATTTCCCTTTCCTGGGTGATTGTCTACATCGAACTTCACATTTGGGATTTGGTCTAAAAAGAACCTCGTGCATCCTGCTTGCTCACATAGTTTAAATAGGGGTTTAACCTTCGCATCTCACATTACCACACACAACCTAGACTCACAAGACAAAATCAACACATCAAACATCTCCTTACCTGGTTTATTGTTTGGGATTTCATCACCCAATAGGAAGCCGCCTGAGACTATCCCTAGCCAAAACTACTAGAAACCAACCTTAGAATGTCATTCCTTAGGTGCCTTTGTTATCCACTTTTCTTTTCTTTTCACATCTT
This sequence comes from Taxus wallichiana var. yunnanensis, assembly GCA_018340775.1. NCBI lineage: Eukaryota > Viridiplantae > Streptophyta > Pinopsida > Cupressales > Taxaceae > Taxus > Taxus wallichiana. The sequence goes on from CM031244.1 coordinate 569,465,316, forward strand.
CTAATTAATCATGATGATAAGAAACTTGTTTCTTGATTTGTTTGTTAATAAATTACATAAACAAATGTTCGTCTATTTCATGCCTATTGTCACTGTTGAAACAAAACAACAATCTGCTCCATCCAATGACATCCCTTCCCCTAATGATCTCTCCCAACAAGATTCCACACTTGAGACCACACCTTCGGTTACCCAACCCCTGTCTTCATGGTATCACTTTATGAGGACCATGTTATCCAAAATCGTCCTATCTTGAAACCAATCTTTGTATCTCTCACCAGTATAACCTTTCTAGACTAACTACACACCCATCTCCCAAGCTCTTTTAGAAATTATTGACCTCCTCCTAACCCCATATATGATTTCTTATTTTGTAAATCCCCCACAATCCTTCAATCCTATCAATATACTCAATTAGTGGATCCTATTCCCCCCACGTATTTTTTGTCAACTCTATTCCATCTGCTACTAGTATGCCTATCCAACCATCTCAACCTCTTCACACTTACATTCCTACCCACCATATGCTCCAACCATCTCAATCTCGTAACACTCATATCCCCACTTATCATTTACCACAACAACCTACCCAATCTCAACAATCACATCACGTCCCTATTTCTCAACATCAACCTATGTAACAACTTACCCAATCTCAACCCATGACATATATTAATCCTTATCAAATGATTCCCCAAACGCTCACACATCCACAAATTAATCAACCACCTTATCAAACAATTCCACAAATACCCCACCCACAAACTTATCAACCACCTTATCAAGCTACTTTTCATGCCACACAACCACAATCCCAACCTATCATCACATCGAATGATCCTATTCATGCCTTAATGAATAGATGGCTAGTCTAGAAGCCGCTACCTTGGCACCCAAGGTTACTTTATCCTATGAAAAAATCTGTAATGAACCGATTCATCCGTTGGTTCCTATCAAACCTTACCCTCCTCATTGGGAGCTTCCCAAGTTCATTAAGTTCAATAGCAAGGAAGATCCCCAACAACATCTTCGTGTGTTCAAACACACATGTTATCTTATTGCACATGATCAAGACCTAATGCTTTGCACTTTCCCCATGTCCTTGGCCAGTCCCGTGTTAGATTGGTACAATAGTATACCTCAATACTCGATATTTTCCTTCACCCAACTCACGTAGTTGTTCTTAGAACACTTTTCGATCAACATTGCACACAAAATCACTATCACTGACCTATACACCATCCGATAGTTTGAAGATGAGTCCATCACGGAATTTTTCACATGATGGCATGGCATTATAAACCAACTATCCTTCTCTCTTCCACAAACCAAACTCATCGAACTCTTCTCGTGTTCATGTGCGAAGCATATATCATCTACCTTGCAAATCCAATCATTCTGAACCTTTGACGAAGCCTTCACCATGGCTCACAAACTCGAAACCCATGCCATTGAGCAAGGTCATCTTAAACTCAGATCGACCAAACCTAAAATTGAATTTACTAAACCATCTACACATAACAACACATTTAAGGGTGTGGCCAATGTCGTGGTTGTTAATCCTCATCTGCACCTACATCTAGCACGTGGCCTCAACAACAAGCCCCTAGACCATCTCCTAACTATACCCCTTGGGGAATCCTATAGTTTTGTATTTGACAAGTTGATGACAATACACTCCATCCAACTTCCTCCCATTGACCCATGGACAACTCGTGACCCAAGCCTATTTGGTATCACGAAGCCCACTATTGTAAATATCATCAAGTCAAAGGTCATGACATTGAGAAGTTTCGTTCCTTCAAAGATCGTATCCAACAACTTATAAATCAAGGGGATATCCAAATGGATAGCTCCACCACTTCACCTAGCCAACCCCTCGACAAAATTACGCAACCTTTTCCTAATCAACCACAAAAAATCAAGCCACCCCTTTTACATCTCAACTATCAAATGCTTACATTGTTAACACTGTCAATCAAGATCTCATCTCATCACCGACTCCACATGTTCCTACCTTAGACATTATTCCCACTCCTTATTCAAAACCTATCATATCCATAACTATCACACCTATATCAACTTTTACTACTTGTCCTATACCTATACCTACTCCTACCCTTACCACATCCACATCAACTTTGACTATACCATCTACTTCATCCACTTCGATCATGCCCCAATCTATCACATCAGATTCATCCTTAGCACCTATTTTGGCCCCATTGATATACACACCTATCCCTACATCTCTCACATTTGTTCCTTCACCCACATCTACATCAAACAAACCTATCCATACATCCACACCTACAACATCAACCCCATTTGCAAACATATCATTCTTACCCCTCGAAACATTTATGAAACAACCATTCCCACCTACTTCTACACCCGATATTACTCCTACATTTATTGCATTACCTATCATATCTACTCCATCGGTTACCACATCCCCTTCATTAGATTTGACTACCTTACCTACATCCATTCCACCTTTACCCATTATACCATCCTTAGAGTCAATCCTAGTTCCTCCTTCCACACTTTTTCCATACCAACCACACCAACTACCTTTACCACATCCACATCAACTTCAACTATACATACCACTTCATCCACATCTATCATGCCCCAACCTGTCATATTCAACCCCTTAACCACATCTATATCAAACATACCCATCACCACATCACTTACATCTCCAAATATCCCAATTATGCCCACCTCCCTATCCATCCCAACTACCCCTATATCTATCATATCAACAAATCCACTTACCCCTACCTTGACATCTTTGTCACCTATACCTATATCCTTTCCCATGGCCACATCACCCATTTTATCCCAATATTCTTTACTTAATCCTTCTATCACATTGACCAAATCCTCTCGATTTGCAACTCTATCAATGATACCCCTTGAGAAATTTATAGAACAAACACCTCCACCTAGGAAAACACAAAGGGGATTCACAAATCAACTATTTCCACATTGACCAAACCAAAACCTACACAATCCAAATCTCACATAGACCTTATTAATCACATCATACAAACACCTCTTTCTCCATCAATATCCACCCCTACACCACAATATTTAGATCCTCCAGTTGAAATTATTGTCATCCCTGCCAAGAGTAAATTGTCTTGATCAAAATCTACGACTCTTACTAAGCATCCTAAAAGTCTCTTGCATATCCTCGTAAGAAGTTAGGTCTTCCTCTTTTTCAACAATCTAATGTTACAACATCTATTTTAAGGTCATTCCCTTCATCTAATACACCTCGTAATGATAAATCCCAATCCAAACAATCTAACCCTCCTCTCAAAATTGATTCATATTTTAAGACATCTAATTCACCCATCCGATCTAACTCCAAACCAAAATATTTTATCAAAACCCACAAGAGTTGCCTTCCCCATGACACTTTGATTGGGTCCTACGCAGACATCCTTCGACATTTAATTCAAATATTTTCCATCACGCTTCCTCCCATTAAATATTTTAATCCCTATAGTCCAAATCCATCGTGGTTCAATCCCAATTGCATTTGTGCTTATCATCATACCCCTAAGGTCATGACATTGAACATTGTAAGGCCTTTCAGATAATCATCCATAACCTTATTGAGAAAGATGATTTCCTCATTCAGGGGAACATCCTTCTCCATCTACATCTAATCCAATTTGTATCCCATCCGTCAGGTTTCCCATAATTCCTCCATCCATATCATCCCTTAACATCTCTCCACACATGACATTCCTCCTAAGGAAGGTCCTTCATTGTTCATCGATATTGTTTATCTTTCCAATCACCCTTATGGTCTTCAACCGTTATCCAATCCAAATCCAAAACAATCCTATCTAAACTCCTTCGACATCCACTAACTCATCCACATCTAATATAATCTCCCTTGCTAGGGGACATCCTCCCCTCATCCTTAGCATCCCTTCCGCATCAATTCATCTCTTATCCATCCATACAACTTCCTTGATGCTGGGGGAATTCACTTTTGACATCGCCTTATTTAATCTCATCTAATCCATCTCATCTAATATTAAATCCAAATTAATCTTGTCCAAATCTTCATCTCTTTTTAAAGCCCACTTTTGTGGCCATATTCATCTCTCCCTTGAGGGACCATGTTTTTCATTTTAAGTCCACCATTGTGGCCATATGTGTCCCTTCCTTTGGGGTGCCATATTTTCTTTGCTTCCTCAAGGATAGCACATAATTTTTATCTTCACTCATCTATATCATCATATCCTATCGTATCCTATCTTCCTCCCCTAAGAATTTATCCTATCTTTTGATCACACTCTAGAAAGGAGCCAACGTGGAATTTTTTCTCCCAACTGGATTAGACCTTACATTATCACGCATAAGTATGGGTCTGGGGTTTATTGTTTGGCTTCCCTTGATGGTAAACCAAAGACTAAACCTCTTAATGCATTACACTTATGGCCATTCTATTGTTAGCATATCTACCAATGAGAAAATAGTCATATCCTTAGATCATTCCTCCATCATGAACCTCTTCCATCTATCACTATAATGATTTGGAATTATGTGGTCTACCGTCACTTTCCTAGTCATGACCTTAAATATGGGCACCACGGCTCTGTCCATAGCATTGTTCTTATGGATAGGTTATCCCTTTTTGGTGAGAACTCCATGATCATTACATCCATCACCCTCCTATCTACCTATTGAACCACACAAAGGGTCCAAGGGTGTCACTTGTATGATCATCATCCCCTCCTAAGTGGTCTACCTAGCTATACCCAACTCTTCCCCCAAAAAAAAAAAAGAAAAGAAAAGAAAAGAAAGTAAAAATTATGGATGCTCCTGTCTCATGCTATCTTATCCAAAAAAATATGATCCATCGAAGGAAAATTGTTCATAAAGAGCATATAATAAGTATAGACTGTTCCCCCAAAGTAAAAATACCATGCATATCTTATCCTCGCCATCGAAAAGTAAAAGTCAAAGCCAAAGCGAAAAACTAGACTATACCCTCGAAGGATGGATACTCTCTTATCATGGCCGCGAGGGCTTCCCACATTGATCAACCTTCTACTGTATTAACATCCTCAAAAAGCTTCCTGCTTTAATAAACTTTCTCTTAGCAAACTTCTCGCATTGATTAGTTTGCTCTCTTTCCCCTACATAGAGATGGGGCATAGTCCTAGGAACAACCACCTATAGAGAACCATTTTCCCTTATACAAATTACATCGTAAATCCCTTTATTGTGTTGACATTAAGTTTATGAACGTATTTCATCTATTTCCCTCATGATATTTGGTATAACTAATTATTGTTGACACCTATTATTGGCTGCAAGTGCAATGCCTTGAGTGGTACCCTTTCTTGTTTACCTCCAATCCGGTTTGAAGCATGGTTTCCCTATATGCCCCTTGCTATGAGTAAGTGTCATTTATCTTGTTACGGTCATATTTTATCAAGATCACATTATTCCATATCTAATTTCAAAGTATTAAATCTATATCCATATGTTTACCTTTAAGGATGACATATCTTACCATCATCCATAATTCCATGAATTCTGTTAACATCTATGAATGTTCTCGCTAATACACTTTTCAGTTTGGGAATTCTACTTGATCTCTCAGTAGTTTGCAAATTCTACTTGAGGATATTTCTCAAGTAGCATTCACTATCCAACAAATCCTTATCCCCCACCATTGTCACCATGTATTTGATCCATTAATCCTCGCTCCTCATTTCTACTCATCCACCACTTATCCCCACGTTACCCTTCTCACCATTCCTGTCCCCTTTCACCACTCTATGTTCTTCCCTTTCACTCTTCCACTTTCAGCTTGACAATCTTACTTAATCACCCCTTCCATGTGGGATTCTTGGTTGAGGTATACCCTCTTCCTAAGATATTCCCGCTGTAGAAACTTCTCCACCATCTCCTCTTTCATTAGACAAAACCACCACCACACACATCTTTCCACTCCACCTCTTCCACTTATCATTCTTACCTCATCACTCTCACCACATGGGAATCCCAGTTAAGGATTCCCCTCACACTCTCCATCCTACACCGCATATGTTCCTCCATCCATTCATGTCACACTCCTTTGTTTCATTATTTCCTTGTTCACTCATTTTGACCTCTTCAATTTTATCTTCATTCCTTTCTTCTCTACCTGTACCCCAATCATTATCATGGACTTCTCCTAACATCCCTTCATTGGCGTTTCCTCTTCCATTCCTCATTTAATTTTTCCTCTTCTCACTTTTCCTCCCATCCTTCCCTACCGATCATTATCGGTGGACTTCTCCTAACATCCCCTCACTAGCATTGCCTCTTCTATCCCCCATTCTCTCTTCCCTCACATCCCTTTTCTCCACCCCCACCCTTTCTTGTCGCTTCTTCCCCACCTCTCCATCTTCCCTTCACCATCTTCAATATCTTTACTATCTTCATCATACATCCTTTGTCTATTGTCTCGTAATACTTGTATCCTCATCTCATGCATCTCCACATTTTTTCCAATCCGTATCATTCCTCCCCTCTAGCTTCTCTTTACGTTCCTGATTCGCTCACTCTTCACTAAATATCTTCGTTCTTGGTTTCCTTCCTTCTACATCATTTTCTTTGTTTTCCTCTCCTCCTTCCCACTCTTTATCTTGTTTTACTTCCTCTGTATCATCTTCTTCCCCTTTTTCCCCTGCATTTCCTTCTTACTTCCCCATTGATCACCTAGCTCTTCAAGGTTATCCCATCTTTCTTATCATCCCACCCTCCACATGCATTTCCATGTGGTCTGTTCCATATTCTTTACCTTGGTTTTCCTCATGGTAACTGGGCCCTTCAATCTTCTCCCTATATCCACTCTATCATCTCTTCTTTCCCCATCATTTTCACCTTCCCACTACCATCCCCTTCCTTTCTCACCCCCACCTTTTCCCTCATTCTCGTACTGCAGTTTCTTATTTTCTCGATCTTCTCCACATATTTCTAGTCCCTCATCATTTCTTTCTTTTCTCCATTCTACCTCCTCTTTCGTCTTCTTTAAATTCTTCATCGTCCTCATCCCCTTCATTTTTCCATCCTTCTCTCCCTTTTTCCTGATTTTTCCCCTACTCTCATCTTGTCTTCTTGTTCATCTTTCCTCATTCCCTTCTCCTATCATCCTTCTCTATTATTCTCTTCCACCTATTTTTGTCTTCTTCACCTCCTACTTCTATAGTTTATTTCTTTTCTCAGCTCTATCATCTCTTTCGTTTTCCATCATTTCTCTCCCTTCATCTCCTTCACCCTTCTTCACTCCCTTCATTTTGAATATCTCTCTCCCTTTTTCATAATTTCACCCTCTGCTCTGTCATTTTCTTGTCTTCTCCTTGTTTTTCCTTCATCATTTCCTTCTTCCCCTATCATCCCTCTCTCTTATTCTCTTCTCCCTCTTTCATTCCTTTTTTCTCCTCCTCCATCTCTGTCCACTCTATTCCATACCCTTGTCTCCTTCACCTTTGACCTTTCTTTCTCTTCTCATAATCAACCACTACTCTTGTTCATTCCTTTTTTACCACTCTTACTCATTACATCCTTCAACACATCCTCACACCTAGCATTCACGGTTGATTATGATATTTCTCCATTTGTGCACCACCGTCGATCCATTTCATTACACCCCATTCTCGTCCTCCTCTCTATGTAGCATTGACCTCTCCTCTTTTTGAGAGCTTTGTCGCCTCTTCTATCCTCATTAGCCCTCTCAAGGGGGCATCATCATATCCATTTCTAAGCATTTCTTCCCATGGTATTTTTGTCTTTGAGGATACCATAACAACCATCAACTATCACATTTTCCCTCGCAAGTGCTCTCTCTACTTTTTGCTTGGAAAACATTGATCGTAATCTTCCCCCATTTCCATGAATCAAAGTTTGTTCTACTTTCTTCTTCTAGTCTTTTCTTGTCAACAAAACATATTCCTTAGGAAATCTCTCTTCAATACTATTCACCCCCTCTCCTAGGGCATATTACCTCACCATCCGTATTCCAACTCACCTTTTTGGCCACTCTTCATGTCCTATGCTAGGACACCTTTGTTTTCATCCTCGTCCTTGTGGATGCATAGTTTTCACTCAATTCCTTGTGTATGAAGGATTTAACATAATTTTTGCATTTCATTGCACATACTTTGGTGCTTTCCTATGACCCATTGGTCATCCTAACCTGCATACATTCTGTAATGGTCTTCACCCACTCACTGGTCCATAGAACGTTATTGCCCATCTCCATTGAGACCGCAATTGTCCTCTATTGATGTGATATTGGAGTCACCGCCATATTTTTCATTATTATTGCAATCCTTTTTCCCGGGGCATCTTGCCTTGGTTATGCATTTTACCCATATTTTCATCACCCACACAACCTTTAACATCTATCTCTTTCAAACTCATGATTAACTTCCTTTATGTCATCAATCCCAAGTTTGAGGGGGAACACTCAATCAATCATATTTTTTAATACTTCATCATTTTTGTCTCATGTCTTGCCCAACACAAACCACTCATCAAAAAGGGGAAAATGTAGACACCAATTTTTGGTATCATTCCTCCCCTTCACCCCACATTTTCTCTCCTTCATTAGGCTTACCCATTTGAATCCCTTTCCCCCTAAATTTGAATAAATCCCATTTCCCACCAAAACTACATATTCAATTAATCAATCTTAATTGGTTAATTGATCCCCTTTAAATCCCTAAATATTGTTATATGCTAATATCCAATTGATAATTAAATATTCCAAACTAATTCATATCACCCCACCTAATAATTAAATACTCCAAAATCATTCAAATCATGCACCTCACTCACAAATTAAATAACGTAAAATAATCCACATCAAATCCCTTATTGCACCTAATCACTCAAATCATGTCCCCCCACTCACCTAATCAAGGTTGATTTTTCAAACCCAGATTACCTAATAACCCTTAAATTAACCCCATCTCCAGGCTATAAATACAAGCCTCGCCTCGCTTTCAAACAAGAAAAAGAGTGATAGAAAACCTCTAACATTATATCCCCTCACTTATCATAATATCATCACAGTGCCCTTGTGATGCCACTTGTATCACCATAATACCATCCTCATGCCCTTGTGGTTCTCTTAGTTTGGTTTGGTTTGCATTTAATTTGATCGATCTCAGTAGCTCCTCTATACATTGGCATTTTTAGGTTATGCTATTTATCAATTTCTGCATGTTATCCATCTATCTTTCATTTATATAATTTTATCTTATCAAGCGGGGTTGACATCCGCATAAGGAAGCTCGTGCTTCTTGGAACCGACTTCATCGAGTAGCCCCCACATATACCATCTAATCCATTTCTTCTTAGTTGCCTCTGTTTTTCAGGTCTATCCAACTCGCAGTGAGGACATTCACTTTGTGCCCGTCCATTTGCATCCATCAGCTCTACGAGTACCTTAAACCCCACATCTTTGAGGTTACTTGATTTTCTTTATTATCTAGCTCACTAATCTGGACAGGGACGAAGATAATTTGATCAACACATGTATCCGACCGAGCTACATGAAGTATGTACCCAAGTGGAAGATAGGTTGGTTGAGCATCAAATTGAAAGTCTAAAAGGTACTTGATAAGAAGGCCGGAGAGAAAGGAAGTTTGAGATCAATGACCGGGTGTTCTTATGGGACAAGAGGTGCGAATCAAGGGCATACATGACAAATTTGATTTACTCTGGAAAGGGCCCTTCATGATCAAAAGAACTGCCAGAATGGATAATTTCATCCTTGCCTACCAGGATGGAATTGAGTTACCATTGCCTTTCAATGGGAAACATTTGAAGCTTTTTCAGAACTGAGAGACAAGGTAAAACCTATTTGTACATAAATAAAATTCTCAGTTATTTTCTTTTCTTTTCTTTTTGTTTGTTTTGTGTTTCCTTTGGCTTGACCCCGAACCCAATAGACAAGACACGAAACCAGAGATGCTGGGATCTCATTTTGACAAAAATAAAGATGTCCACAGACGGAGCCAACTGGTGTCCCTAGGATTTCACCCTTAAATAAGGGACTACCCATGTTTAAAGTTTTTGTTCTTTTTAAGTGACGAGTCATGTTTTTATGATTTGTTTTGCCCACAGTTGCTCGTAAATGTCCCCAGGAAGTTATAAAGCCATGATCATCAAATACCCACATGCTAAAGCTCATTCAATTCCCTTCTAGACTTAGTCAAATTTTATAAAAGCATTTTATTTTTTATTTTTAAAAATACATAAAGTTCTTTTAAAAATAGATTGAGGTAAAATTAGAGAATTTGGGTTATATAAGTCACTTCACCCCATCATTGGAGCATTCACTCGGGGAAGAGTTTCTACAAACTAGCTAATTGGCGAATTATTTTCAAACAATTGTTTGCACTTTCATCGTATTTTATTTCTATTTATTTCTTTTGTGTTTGGTTTTTGTCTTTCTCTCGTGATCTATCTGGAAACTCCCCGTGGATTTTCTTTTCATCCTACCTAACCAGTTCCCTGGCCTAGGGTTTTTAGAAGTCATCCATGGCCTCAAACAAAGATGTAATTAATTATGAATTGCTGGTTTTTAACGCAACAGCTTGGATACAAGTCGCAGTTTTTGGAAGGAATGATTTCTTTGTGCAAAGTCATGAATTAAAGCTGCCCCCATCATCCAGAATCCACGCAATTACCAAAAAGAGAAGTCTTTAGCCAAATCGTGGTTTTCCATGTGTCTTGTCTTCTTGTTGCAAGCAGCCTTCCCTCTGGAAATTAGCGCAATTATCCTAAGGAGCCAATGCAAAGTCATTTAAGTGCAAATCGTGGTTTTCCAGTGTCTTGTCTTCTTTTGCAAATAATCCTCAACTACCAAAATCCACGAAATTCCTAAAGGGGGCAATATCACTTAAATGTTTGTCGTGAAATAGAGCAGCCCAATCTTCTAATTTCCACGCACTTTTTGAAGCAGAAGTCATTAAAGCCAAATCGTGGATTTCCATGTCTTTGTCTTCCACTAAAATAAAGCAACTTTTCCTTCTAATTTCCATGCACTTTTCACTTAAGTGATTGTCGTGAAACATCAGCCTGTTGTCTTCTATTTTAAAAGCATCCTCCACCTTGCAATTTCACACAATCCTCATTATGCAAAATCCATGCAAGTGTTAAAGGGAAATTATAAAGCCAAGTCATGGTTTTTGATTGTCTGGTCTTCTTTTGCAAATAAGATATGCCTAGTAAAATCAACACAACCCTTTTGTTATAAGTTGCATTCACTCAAAGTTTGTTGTGAAAATCCATGAGCTTGTATTCTAGTTTTGGCGCAACAATTCTTCCTGAAATCCATGCAATTTTAAAAAGAAATAGAAGTCATTCAAAGGGATTGTGTGGGTATTTATTACCTTGTTTGCCAAATTGCCAGCATTCCACTCTTCCAGATTTAGTGCAAGTGTTTCCTCAATAAGCCCAAACGCAACCCATGTAAAATAATGCAAAATTGCATGCAAAGTCTCCCAAAATCCCTCCCAAAGCTCATGCATGTTGATTCTAGTCTCCAGTTTGAACTCATGTTGAGCCTACTTATATTTGCTTGCACCCGGAGTCATTCCCAGAATTCAAAGTTGCCCACATGCTATTAAAATAAATATGAGGGTGATGAATTGCATATTTGTCTGAATTGATTACAGGAATACTTCACTTGTGCCAATATTTGTGAGAAGAAAGAAAAGTCAATGTCTGATACATTGAATATATCTTCAGAATCAGGGGAAGCAATTGCAGCTTCTGCACAAATAGATCCAGCTCTCACAATTTCAAAAGTTCCTAGTAAAAGTGGAAAAAGGAGATCTCAGACAAAAGTTGGTTCAGGCAGAATGAAGGGGGATGACAAAGGTAATCCAACAGAATCATGCATAGTGTCCAGACTGGCCGAAGTAAACGATACAGACATGGGGCATGAGTCTATCATTGATTTGATTGACAAATATAGGGTAAACTACAGGACATCCTTCATGTGGGCTATCAAGGACAATGGAATTATCCAAGATGCAAAATTTTTAGCTACGGACCCAGTTACCCGAATTTGTTTTGAAATGTGCCGATTCTATCATTCTTTATCTAGAACAATCAGAGATGCAACAGAAAGGTGGTGGTGAGACTGGATACTCAATACATCAACTACTACCTCAAGATTCCCTCCAAATCCAAAGTGATTACAATCAACATGTAAGAGGCTATTGATTGGTGGAAGAACAACACGATGGACTGCATAGGTATTGTGAACAAAAGCTATATGAGGAAATCCAAGCAGCCATCCAAATTTCCATGAAGCCCTTCCTAGATCGAATTTGATACAGGAGGTTGATGATATCACCTGGTTGCTGAGTAGAATTAATGGAGAGGGTAACACAAAGAACTTTTATTCATGGATGTATTACTTCGTGCGGACAATCGAGATCAACAGGGCTAATTCTATGATCAATTGGGCAGAGATCATTAGCGAACAATACTAGTGAGCAACTAAGGAGTGTGAAGCGACATTCATTTTAAATGACTTCATACCTTGTGTATGTCACAACATCACATGGACTATTCTCCAAGCTAGAAAAAGAGGATTCTCTTAAAGGATCCTATTTATGAGTACTACCCACAACCAAAGGTGATTCCTGAGTGCTACAAGGATTACAGGCGGTGAATGATGGTTTCTTCTATGGATTCATTTATAGGCTAAATGGTGATGTGAAGGCCAACATAGTAAGAAAAGAATCTTGGGAATCTATCTCTCAATAAGATTGTATCTTCATCCAGTTTGTTGACTTCACGTATCTCAGGGTTAGTGGCTTCTCAGGTGAACCAGTCAAGCTGCCAAGGTACCCTAATGATAAGTGGATTATCACGGAGTTATGCGGTAACTCATGTAGAGTTACAGGGAATTATAATAAGAGCAACATAGACCGATGGTCAACTTCCCAATCACAGTGGGCCATTATAGTTGTCAGACTATTCACAAAGCTAGAGGTATCGAAGCTGAAATGTTTCTTTGCTATGAGCACGAGTCCTTCCTAGCTCGGATGAATTTTGATCCTTATGGAATAGCAAGGAAGATAGTCTCCCAGAATACTTACACATTCCCTTCATTGGAGGATTTCTGGATGAAGTGTAGGAATGAATACGAAGTCAGAAAAGGAGATTTTAGCAGATTAACAACTCAACAAGTTTTGACTTTGGTTTGGCAAGGATACCTACAAATCTTTTAGATGATGGGCATGTGGTACTTGACACATATCATCAAATGGGAGGAGATAAATCTTCTCTTCAAGCTAGTGTAGGTGGTGGCTAGACAATCGAGGAGAGGTCTTCAACAGTCCTGGTTAACACCTCAAATTGGTTGTTAACAAAAGGATATTATTTGGATGAGGCTTTGATGAACCAGATCACGGGAATTTTAGCACGAGGAATCTCAACAAAAGAAAGCATGATGGTGAGAGCAGCAACAAAATACCAAAGAGAAGCTAAAAGTGCACAAAAGTCTCAAGCATTAGAGAAAGGTAAGTCCTCATCTATTACACTAGTGCCACTTACTGATGAAGCTTCTCTTGCATCAACTCAAAACACTTCAGCGAGCTTCGGCACCCCCAGGCGAGACATAGTTATTCCATCATTCAAGTCAACATCATTTGTATTTTCTCCTCAACTACCCAGGTTCTCCACCTCCTCGTACAAAATAATCGAGGGCACAAATGATAGAGTTTGAGAGAGAAATTTCCCTAGATGGCACAGGAGGAGGCAACCATGATACTGTGTTGAATTCTAATATTACTGGTAGGGCTCAAACAAGAAAAGGTAATGCAAGATAATGCCTCTCATTCCCGAGAGTAACTTCTCATCTTGGTTAGCTTTACAAAAGTTCCCAGAGTGAGAGAAGTAAAAACATGGAAGAGGAATACCTACAACTTCTCATGAGGTTGGGAGGAAAAGGTAAAAAGGTCTAAAGCTACCAAAGTTACTTCAAAGTTAGTCATCAAAGAATTAGGGCAGAAGTTTGTAGAACTCTCTATTCCAGGTGAGGGAAAGAAAAGGGAGAACTAATAACAACGATATATATCAGTGACCAGAGTGCCATTGGGGAAAGTCACCACTGAGGGACTGAAGTAGGATACCCAGATGTTGATAAATACTTTGTTCCTCAAGCTTGACAGGGAGAAAGCAGAGAAAGCCAAACTTCATGAGCAGATGTCCCAATTATGTGATATTATCACTAAGGTTGCTAAACCTTCCTATGAGCCAGTGCTAGTAAAGGAGCAGGTGAGCTGTCATCTGATTGAAGAGGTTGAGGATGTAGGTAATAAAGTCAAAGCTATTGGTGAATGGGAGGAGAAAATCATCCACCAAGCATCAAAGCAATTCAAGGAAGTACTAGCTAGCTTGGAAAGTATGCACAAGGCATTGTCTCAGTTGAAAGAACTGATGACAAGTATAAAGGATGAGAATACAGTTGTTGAGAGCCACTTGGAGATCTTGGCCAAGATAAATTCACTGCCGGAGAGTGTATTGGTTGTAGAGCAGCATTGTACTGATGGATCGATAGAAAAGGGTAAGCAATTGGAAATGACAGTGTCTTTCCACATGGAGATTCTCAAACATATGTTGAATAGAATACAATTGCTAGAAGACAAGATGGAAGAAGTGCCAAAGAGCATAATTGCTTTCACTACAGAGGAGGAAATTGATGGTATTCATTATTATACAAGGTACATTCCAGACAAGTCGCCAGCTTCCCTTGAGGAATTTCTTCCAGTCCTCTAGAAGAAGATTGATGAAGCCGTCATGCCTTTCACGTTGGATTCAATTGCAAACTAGTAAGACTTCATGCAGATGTCAAAGGATTTGGGCCTAGTTTAGAGAAGGTGAAGGAAAGCATTGATATTCTATCCAGGGAATTACTGAGGTTCAAGACTGAAAAGGAAGCTATTGCTAAAGTAGATGGGAAAACAATGAATCACATGCTTGACAAGTACATTTAGTATCAAAACAAAGGGAAAGTGTGAAGTGTAGCAGCTGGCATACCTTCTTTCTTCTCCTCTTTCTTCTCTTCTTTCTTATTTTCTCGAAAAAATTGTAAAACTAAAGTAATTGGTTAAAATCCATTACTTCAAGTTATTTGAAAAGGTCCTTTAATTAAGAATAGGTGGCAACCATGCAGGACTTTGATTTAATCTTCAGATGCATGTCATGTAAAGAGGAATTCTAGGAGAAAGATTTCCAAGTTGTTTCCTTTATAGCTTCCACATGTGGGAGTTCATTTATAGTTTCTTATTTGTATTTTCCCTCTATTCATTATAAATAGAGGAAGATCCTACGGGTTAAAGAATCACAACTTGTTCATCAGAACTTGTTTAGCAAAGGTTTTTGTAGCTAGAGCATTCTTGAGTTTTCAGACTTTGTGTTGGATCCTTTGATGTAATTTCTGTGAAAGTTGGGGATTGAATAAAAGGTGGATTTCGGAGAACTTTGTGTCTACGGTGCTTTGCTTTGATCACTTCTATTTAAGGTTTTAGATAAACTTTGTGTTATCTTAGATCTAGGTTAGAAGTTGTTTCTTTCCCTTACTATTGAATGTTGTGATTTTTCTCTGTTTATTTAATTTGTGTGGATGAGACCAACTCTGATAGCTATTGGTTAATTCAACACATCTTCCTTTCTTCTTTCCTTACTTTTGTTTTTCCCACTTCTGCAAATATTCCCAACACAACTGCTTACTTGTTGCCAAATTACTCAGCTGTGGTTCACGAGCTGAAGTAATTAAAGTAAAACCCCTTGAAAGTAGTTATTAGGATTCACCCTTGCAAAATAGATAAACATCTTACATGGGAGCTTCACCATTAAATGAAGGAGATTTATCTCATGACTGCCTAGGTTTTACGCTATACATGAAATCTAGCCAACATGCCTTCTTTGTGTTAGTAGGTGTTGGAGGGTGCGATACCAAAGTTGTTGATGTGGAAGAATATATCCATGTAGAATTCGTGCATTATCCAAGCCATTAGTCGGGTGTTGCATCATTATGGTCACAATGATGTGGTTGGGCTGCTGTAGATTCCTGTAAGGTAGTCCACCCTTGCTCAATCTGTAAGGTACAATTGGTGATTTCTGCTATTAGCAACTTGATCAAGGTGACATTCTCCAACCTATAGTGCCCACCCATGTGGGTCCCAAACACAAGACCAAATAAACCAAGATATATATTTTTACTTTCATTTACTTAACACAACTATACGACACCACTTAGGTTCATAAGAAAGGATCCACGTCACATAAGACTTTAGTACAAACATGAACCCACTCATACAACATGAAGACCATGTAAATAACAAGATGACACAAGATGCAATTCAATGCCACACTTTTATAATGAACAAGTACAAAACCATGACCTAACCATAATTTTAACATCACGAGTAGGCACTTTCTAGAGTACCACATATGCATGGTTTAACCTTATTATAATCATATTTCATTATTTAACCTTAGTGATTTGAAGAGAACTTAACTTATAATGGTTCCATCTAATTTAGTTTGTTTATCTTGTTACAAATAAATTATATAACTCGATTGTTAATTAGAAGTATCTTAACATTTACACATCATAAGTTTTGATTCCCAAATTAGAAACTATGTTTTCTCGATTACTTGTTCTCACGTGGATCAATTCACATCTACTTTCACATCATAAGAAATATTTATTAAGTTACAAGTAATCTCCACGGTACTAAAATTCTTAGACCAACATCACAAGGGTACATTCTCAATAACTAAGAGCAAGTTAAAAATTTCCTTTACAATTAGAATCTTAATGGTGCATTAATGCATATCCTAATTGTCCTTGTGATCCCAAACACTTTACATCATAAACTCTTTCTAATATTGTGTAATTTATAGGACAACCATATGATCACATGTAAGACATTTCAACATGTATGTCACAAAAGTGACATTATGTCTTGCATCGAAGCATCTTACACACTTTCATACCCACATGAATGCTCTCTACTAGGTTCCTAGGGAGGAAAACACAACTCTTATGGTGCCCCTAAGTCTTTATGACTATGAAATAAGTTTAGATCCGAACATAACTCAAGACTTAGCAAAAAATGACCATCCAGTTGTCTTATGGAATAACATCCTAACAAAGTTGACCCAATATAATTAAAAAAGGTGGTTTCATCTATTTTGATTTCAAGAAAACATGTTCGTACGGTAACATAGATTTGACGATCTTATCTCCTCTTATGTAAACAAAATTCTATAACACAAAAATGACTGGATGCATTTTTAGGTACACATGGGTGGAATAAGTCTCATGTTCGAGAAAGCAGTCATAATGCCAACATACATGCTCCCATAAGGAACAACTCATCTTATCATTTAAAACATGAAAGGGATTACTAATGAGTTGAAAGGAGGTGGTTTCCATGTTTCACTTTGCTCCTAAGCTCAACATTCAAGGGACACAATTTGATAGATAAAACTCAACATGGGTTTCGTTCGCCAATCAATCTCTCAAAATGGTTCTAATTTTACTTCTTTCCCTTTAGAACTCAAGGGATCTACAACTTGATACAAGTTAACATTAGAGCAATCCAACCTATGAAAGATCAATTAAATATGAGAGGGGAGGTTAATGGAGTCAAACATAAGGGTTTAATGTGTAGGTAAACTAGTAAACCACTCCACTTATGTCTCTTAGATATCTAAATGAGATCATTCAAAGCGTAAGACAATAATGACATGTTATAGGTTTAAGTATTTTCTTAAATGATATGGGTATAGTGAAACCGAACAAGACTTGATAAAAAGGGGGAAATTCAACAAGGGTTAAGGACACCACTAAATTTGACAATATAGGAACAAGAAGTTTCTAACAAATGATACACGTATTAAGAAAGAAAAATAATAATCGAATGGTGCATGACTGCTTCAAATATCTAAACCATAATAGAAAAATACAAAACCGTACTCTAAATCACTCCCAAAATAGAATGCCCATTTTCCCCAATATACCAATATGCTACCATTTCTTACTCATCACGAAAATCAATAAATAACATTCTGTTTATAACCGTAGTGCTAATTCATCCATTTAATATTACATGTATTTCAAAGATAATTCTATATTGCAAAAGCACAAATAACGCTATTATTTTCTTCTCATCCCACGCACTTCAGCAACCACCACATGGTCAACACAAATGTTAGCATGACATCTACCTACAATCTAGCACAAATTACGATTTCATAGTTTTCCAATAATAATAAAACAATACTTAACACACTTTTAGGGAGAGTAAGAAATACAAATTCCATTTCATTTCATTTTCAAAGCCAAAGAGAGAGATAGAGAGAGGAGAGAGAAAACACCATTTTTCCACAATCAATTTCTTTTCAAGAAAGCATCAAAAGAAGGTTTCCTATAGTCATGTGTTAGTGTTTACAAGGTTTCTCATTCATTATTTTTCTTGGATAAGGTCATATAACAATTTTATCCATTTAGTTACAAGTTTCCAAAAAACGTCAAATTTAGACAAGTAGCTCAAAATCAACGTTCAAAAACAATCTCTGAGACTCAAACACACACAAAAATCAATCCCTACTTACTCCCTTATATACGAGAGAAATAGTTGAAGGCGTGTAACCCCCTAATTGGTGAGTTTGGATCAATTGGAGCATGTCTTTCTAAAGCTACCAATCGTAAAAGCACCCGAATGGCCTCATTGCCCAATGACTAGAGGCCTACTAAACCCTAATGGAAAAATAAATTGCAAGATAATTTTCTCCAAACTAAGGATTGATAGTGATTATCACAGAGAAATGCTAGAGGTGTGCGGAAGCCAAATTTGATTTATCCACCCAGGGCCTAAATTGTGGGTCAAAACCAAACTATATTTTAAACTTTCAACAACTGTCTAAAGCTGCGAACAAGTCCACTGGGATCCTAAATGCATGACAAAAAGGGTTAAACTACCATTGGAGGAACAACCCAAAGTTTAGTGAAACACTCCATGTGACAAGGAACACGGTCAAAGTTTAATTTTCTCATTTTGGGGTTTATAGAGATATTTTGCGCCTCATTGAAAACAAGTTTTATTAAGATTTTACAAGGTCACCAAGAAGTAGTTTTTTTACTAAGTTTCGAGTTTAACCCACCAACCGTGTGGTTTCTATATCCAAAACTAATATCGTAGTTTTTCCAACCATCTCACGAGGTAATTGAGAGTAGTGTTTACATTCATGGTTACTTGTCTAGTTGCATACAAAACAAAGGTAAAATTTGCTATTAGATAACATGTCTCGTTTAATTCACCTAAAAATTATTCTTCTTTAGTTTGATTAAAAACTCCATTAAAATTAGGAAAAATAGAAACATTAAAACCATGCAAGAAGAGGGTAAGATGGCCATTCCTATTGACCAGATTGGAAAGGTACAAGGATTAATCGAGCCAGTCCACGACCATCCAAAAGATCAAGCTTTTATTAATAACTCTTGTGCCTTAAAACCTTTCTCATTTGTTCTTCTTAAAGAATAATCCACTCCCGATCCCTTTGTAATTTCGTTCCTTGTTCCAATTGTCCATGGTTGGAATAAGTTGAGAGGGTGGAAGGAAAGATTATTGAGTTGGCTTACACTTTGTCAATGACAATTGTTTAAAGTTTCCAAGACCTCTTCACTAAGCTCTATTGTGTGATTCTGGAGTAGTAACATCTAAAAGAGAACATCTCTTTCAAGGCATTTTATCAAATGGGAAACGTACCTTGAGAATAATCCTGAATTCTATGTTAACAACAAACCTATCTTGTGCCTATTCTATAAACATTTGCATTCCAACGACCTCACTTCTTTAAGACATTTTGTCAAAAAGATCACATGCCTTGGCTCAAAGCCCCGATTTTGGCACAAATAGGGGGTGTGCTAGTAAAGGTTGTGTGAGTTTAGCTTTACTATTGCCAACATCATTTTCTTGAGAGTTCCTAAATCCTTTTTAACGAACCCATTTTATGAAAACCCTAAAATCATCGAGTCCCTATGACCACATCACATTAAGGCATTTTATCAAATGTTTCATTGGCCTTGACAATGTTACCACACTTGCATACATGTCCAAAGAACATTTGCAACTACAACATCAAACAAACACTTCTTTCCATAGCTCTCCGTTTGGCACTGGTTGGTAAAATGTTCGAATGGTTGTGGTGTTTGGATTAACACTTGTCAATTTTCATTTTCCGTAAAGTTTCCAAAGTATTTTCAACGAACCATATTGTGTGCATCCCACAATCATTGTTGGCTTGAGAGGTCGCATTCCTTTAAGGCATTTAAAAAAAAATTCAAATGCCCTATGTTGTCTATGCTAAGAAAAAGCTTCCACGTTTGCATATTTGAACACTAGGGTGCTTACAACAAACAACATCTCGCCAGTGTGTTGGCGTCAAAACAAAGGCTCCCATTTTGCACGGGATAGGAGGAAATCGAGAAAGGTTGCGAGAATCGGGCTTTGCCCATGACACACACAAACGCTTGCTTTAAATCCTCCATGACTTGTTAATGAATGCATTTTGTGTATGTATTACAATCATTGTTGTCCAAACCAAGTTCTAAGGCCCCCAAATTTGGTATGACAGGGAAAATGCAGAGAAATATAGTGAATGGTGGCTTTACATCTAGTTAAAGCAAGAAACCACAATCTAATAGAAGTGAAAAAAAAAAACCAACCATGTCAATGTTGTCCATTGCCAATCTCAACTCAAAACAGGGCCATTCAAAGCAAAACACGTAATAACACTACCTTCACCATGAGAAGCTTCCACACCAAGCAAGGAACAATCTAAAAACATTCTCTGACAAATTGACAAATCCCCAAAATCCAAATTTGCTAGAATCCTCTTACGCATGCACAAAAATTTCATTAAAAATATCCTCACATCAACCCAAAATTCAATTATTTCATTCCTTGAAATGGGGTTGTCACTAGCCTCAAGCAGTTAGAACAATTTAGGAAAGTTAAGAATATTTTATGATTTATTTAAATTTATTTGAACTCCCTTTTATTATGTTAATTTCATCATTTATTTTATTATTTTAAAAATTTGTTTTAACTAGAACGTCAACCGTTCTCCAATACAACACTAATTTTATCACATAATTATCGTCATCAACTTTAATTACAATAAAAATGATACAACAAAAATGACCTTGTTATTGGTGAATGCACTTTGTGTCAAAGGTCACATGGATCCTTCCTAAACACCACAAAGGTGGTATTAACCCATATTGCACGGAGAGACTTGACTCCCACCAAAATAAAGTGTCTTGGAGGCTTGTATTTTAGTGCTTTCTTAAATATAGATAATTGTGCTCTTGACCTTATAGGAATGATGAGACACCCAAGATAAAAATCCATACAATTACTTTTATCCTTTATCAACATCTAATATTTCAATTTTAGAAAGGTAATACTATTTTTCTTATATTGTATTTAATTGTTTCATTTTCCAAATTATCCATATCATAAGCACAATGCTTAGAACAGCAAACCCAATCATACCAAGGCCAACTCAAGCTCACACAACTAAAGATGAAAGGGTAGTAATGGGAGGGGTATTACAAAACCACACCGCCACGTGCATCTACGTCTTCCTCCTAACCACGTCCATCTTGTTAAATAATGAAGAGAAGGCATTCACTTGTTAATGTTCCTCTGCGATTCCTCCTTGGGCTTGATAGACCACGAGATGTGACAGATTGGCTGACAAGAACTCCGCCCATGTATGGGCATGCATAGATTTAATAGGGGCATACATGTATAAAGGTACATTTTATCAAAAGTTTAGTTGTTGGTGAAATTGATGTCCTTTTGGGTGTCGTAGGAGTTAGAGGGTGTGATACAAAAGATGTTAAAGTGGAATAATATCTCCATGTAAAATTTATGCATTAGCCAAGCCATTAGCTGGTGTCACATAATTATGGTCACAATGACATGGTTAGGTTGGTCGTAGATGTATGCAAAAAGTCCACCCCTTCTCATTCTATAGGATCCAGTTGGTGAATTCCACTATTAGCAACTTGATCAAGGTGACATTCTCCAACCAAACCGCCACGTGCATTTACATCTTCCTCCCGACCATGCCCATCTTGTTAAAAAATGAAGAGATGGCCTTCACTTGCTAATGTTCCTCTCGATTCCTCCTAAGGCTTGATAGCCCCTAGGATGTGACAACTAACAACAAGAATCGCCCATGTAAAGCCATGCGATAGATTTAATGGGGGCATGTATGTATAAAGGTGCATTTTATTGGAAGTTTAGTTGTTTGGTGAAATTGATGGCCTTCTTGGTATCGGTAAGTGTTGGAGGGTGTGATACAAAATATGTTTAAGTGGAAGATGATCTCAATGTAGAATTCGTGCATTATCTAGGCCATTCGTTGGTATTGCATAATTATGGTATCAATGATGTGGTTGGGCCACCAGTAGATGGATGCAAGGTAGTCCACGCCGCTTAATCTATAAGGTCCAGGTTGGTGACTTCCACTATTATCAACTTGATCAAGGTGGCATTCTCTAACCAAACTTTCATGTGCATCTATGTCTTCCTCCCGACCCGTCCCTCTGGTTAAACAATGAACATATGGCCTTCACTTGATAATGTTCCTCTGTCAATTCCTCCTTGGGCTTGATAGCCCATAGGATGTGATAGCTAACAGTAGGACCGCCCATTTATGGGCATGTATAGATTTAATGGGGTTGTGCACGTATAAAGGTGCATTTTATCGAGCATTAAGTTTGTTGGTGAAATTGATGGCCGTCTTGGTGTCAATAGGTGTTGGACGGTATGATATCAAATCCGTTAAAGTGGAAGAAGATCTCCATGTATAATTCATGCATTATGATGGCCATTAGCTAGTGTTGCATAATTATGGTCACAATGACGTGGTTAGGTTGCCTATAGATTTTTGCAAGGCGGTCCACCCCTATTCAAACTGCAGTTTTAGTTGGTATTAAGGTGGAAATCTCCAAGCACACCGCTACGCATGCACATCTAAGTATTCCTCCTAACCACATACATATTGTTAAACAATGAAGAGATGGCCTTCACTTACTAATGTCTCCATCGATTCCTCCTCGGGCTTGATAGCCCCTAGGATGTGACAAATGACGAAGGACCCACCCATGTATGGGTATGCATTAATGGGGGCATGCATATATAAAGGTACATTTTATTAGGAGTTTATATGTTGGTGAAATTGATGGCCTTCTTAATGTTAATAGGTTTTGGAGAGTGTGATACCAATCTTTGTTAAAGTGGAAGAAGATATCAATGTAGAATTCATGCATTATCTAGGCCATTAGGCTGGTGTTTCATAATTATGGTCGAATGATGTGGTTGGGAAACCCATAGATGCACTGTAAAGTTGATCCATAGGGATCCAAAATGAATCTACTTCATCAAAATAGTCAACACGAAGAAGGAAAAATGATACATGGAGGTTCTGTCTTTTTAGTAACAAGACCGCCGCTCTGTGCAGAGTGGCGGTTACCAAACTGCCGCCTGCCCAACCAGGGTGACGGTCCTGGGACCGCCGGTCTGCATTGGGCGGTGGTCCTGGCTCTTTTAGATAGAAAATGAAAATATGAAATGAACAACCCGAATTTGGACAATTGTTTGTATCTCTTCTCCTCCATGACCTTTCCCATTCTCCAATGCACGAGAGGACATGGGAGAGGCTATAAATACATGTTTGTAGAAGATAATAGGATCATCGAAGCATGAAAGCAAGTGAGCAAGAAGTTCTTAGTGCTGGAATTGTGTTTTGTAGAAGAAATGAGTGTTGAGACAGAGCAAGTAAGTATTTGGGAGGAATTGTGAGATATTATCTACTTCTCTCATATTTATTGTAAATTTTGTACTTGTTATTTTGAATTGGCCAATAAAAGTGGGAAGAAAGAGCAATTGCCCTTCTCGACTGGTTTTTCCTCCTATGGAAGTTTCCAGGATAAAATTGGTTGGTGTTTATGAGCTTAAATTCTTTCCTTTCCTGCAATTGTGGATTCTAAGCATAAGCATAATTCATTCACTAGATATCTCTGTCATTTTCTAATAGAAAGTAGAACAACAACGTTTATTTGTGTTTCTATGGATAATTCCAAAGTTGAAGAGTTTACGGATCAAAAGTAGTCAAACCACCGCTCAATCTGCGGGGTGCGATTAGTGACTTCCACTATTAGTAACTTGATCAAGGCGGTAGTCTCCAACCACACCGCCACAAACATCGACGTCTTCCACCATGTCCCTCTAGTTAAAAATGAAGAGATGGCCTTCACTTGTTAATGTTCCCCCATTGATTCCTCCTTGATATTCATAGCCCCTATGATGTGACAGATGACAATAGGACCCACTGTGTATGGACATGCATAGTTTTAATGAGGGCGTGCATGTATAAAGGTGCATTTTATCGGGAGTTTAGTTGTTGGAAAAATTGATGGATTTCTTGGAGTCATTAGGTGTTAGAGGGTGCGATATCAAAGCTTATAAAGTGGAAGAAGATCTCCATGTAGAATTCATGAATTATCCAAGACATTAGTTGGTGTTAAATATTTATGGTCGAATGACATGGTTTGGCCACCCGTAGATGTGTGCGAGGCAATTGACCCTACTCAATCAACAGGGTCCAGGTTGGTGACTTCCACTATTAGAAACTTGATCAAGGTGGCATTCTCCAACCACGCAAGCACATGCATCTACGTCTTCCTCCCGACCATGTCCCTCCTATTAAACAATGAAGAGATGACCTTCACTTGCTAATGTTCCTTTGTCAATTCCTCCTTGGGATTGAAAGCCCTAGAATATTATAGTGACAACAGACCCACCAATGTTGGGCATGCATAGATTTAATGGGGGCATACATGTATAAAGGTGTATTTTATCGAGAGTTTAGCTATTGGCAAAATCAATGGCCTTCTTGGTGTCGATGAGGTGTTGAGGGTGTGATACCAAAGTTGTTAAAGTGGAGGAAGATTTACATGTAGAATTTGTACATTATCCAGGCATTAGCTGGTGTTTTGTAATTATGGTCACAATGATGTTCTTGGGTCACCCGTAGATATCTGTAAGGAAGTCCATCCCTACTCAATCTACGGGGTCCACTTGGTAACTTCCACTAATAACAACTTGATCAAGGTGGCATTCTCTAACCACACTTCCACGTGCATCTAAGTCTTCCTCCCACCACCTCCCTCATGTTAAACAACAAAGAGATGGCCTTCACTTGCTAATGTTCCTCTGTCGATTCCTCATGTTTGATAGCCCCTAGGATGTGATAGCTAATAGTAGGAACTGCCATGTATGAGCACACATAGATTTAAAGGGGGCATACATGTATAGAGGTGCATTTTATCGAGAGTTTAGTTGTTGGCAAAATTGATGGCTTTTTTCGTGTTAGTAGGTGTTAGAGTGCGATACCAAAGCTGTTAAAGTGGAAGAAGATATCCATGTAAAATTCATGCATTATCAAGGCCATTAGCCGGTGTTGCATAATAATGGTCACAATGACGTGGTTGGGCCGCCCATAGATCCTGCAAGGCACTCCACCCCTGCTCGATCTACAAGGTCTAGTTGGCGACTTACACTATTAACAACTTGATTAAGGTGACATTCTCCAACCACATTGCCACATGCATCTATGTATTCCTCCCGACCATGTCCCTCGTGTTAAACAATGAAGAGATGACCTTCACTTGCCAATGTTCCTCCGTCGATTCCTCCTTAGGATTAGGATGTGACAACTGACATTAAGACCCACCCATGTATGGGCATGCATAGATTTAATGGGGGCATGCATGTATAAAGGTGCATTTTATTGGGATTTTAGTTGTTGGCTAAATTGATGGCCTTCTTGGTGTTAGTAAGTATTTGATGGTACAATACTAAAGTCATTTAAATTAGAAGAAGATCTCTATGTAGAATTAGTGTGCATTATCTAGGCTATTAGCTAGTGTTGCATAATTGTGGTCACAATGATGTGGTTGGGCCGCTCGTCGATGTCTGCAAGGCAGCCCATCCCTCCTCAATCTACGGGGTCCAGTATATGTGACTTCTGCTATTAGCAACTTGATCTAGGTGGTATTCTCCAACCACACTACCATGTGCATCTACGTCTTCCTCCTCGACCACGTCCCTCTTGTTAAACAATGAAGAGATTGACTTCACTTGTTAATGTTCCTTCGTCGATTCCTTGTGCTTGATAGCACCTAGGATGTGACAAGCGATAGTAGGACCCACCCATATATGGGAATTCATAGATTTAATGAGGGTATGCATGTATAAAGGTGCATTTTATTAAGAGTTTACTTGTTGGTGAAATTGATGGCCTTCTTGGTGTCAGTAGGTGTTAGAGGGTGTTACACAAAATTTGTTAAAGTGGAAGAAGATATCCATGTAGAATTTGTGCATTATCAATGACATTATATGGTGTTGATTAATTATGGTCACAATGACGTGATTGCATCACCTTTAGATGCACGAAAGGAATTCCACCCTTGCTCAATCTGTAGGATCGAGTTGGTGACTTCCGCTATTAACAACTTGATCAAGGTGGCATTCTCAAACCACACTTCCACGTGCATCTACATCTTCCTCATGACCACGTCCCTCTGTTAAACAAAGAAGAGATGGCCTTCACTGTTAATGTTACTTCGTCGATTCCTCCTCGGGCTTGATAGCCCCTAGGATGTGACGAGTTACAAAAAAATCCACCCATGTATGGGCATGCATAAATTTAATGGGGGCATGCATGTATAAAGGTATATTTTATCATGAGTTCAACTATTGGAAAATTTTATGGCCTTCTTGGTGTTAGTAGGTGTTAGAGGGTGCGAGACCAAAGATATTAAATTGGAAGAAGATCTCCATGTAGAATTCATGCATTATGCAAGCCATTATCTAGTGCTGCATATTTATGGTCCCAATGACATGGTTGGGCCACCCATAGATTCTTGCAGGCGGTCCACCCCTACTCAATCTACAAGGTCCAGTTTGTAACTTTATCGAGGTGGCATTCTCCATCCACACTACCACGTGCATCTCCATCTTTCTCCACCCACATTCATCTTATTAAACAATGAAGAGATGACCTTCACTTAGTAATGTTCCTCCTTTGATTCCTTCTTGAGATTTACAGCCCTTTGATATGACAACTGATACTAGACCCGCCCATACGAGGTATGCATGTATAGAGATGAATTTTATCGATGGTTTAGTCATTAACTAAATTGATGGCCTTCTTGGCATCAATAGGTGTTAGAGGGTGCGATACCAAAAGCTGTTAAAGTGGAATAAAATATCTATGTAGATTTCACGCATTATCCGTAATTAGCTAGTGTTCTATAATTATGGTCACAATGACATGGTTAGGAAGCCCGTAGATTCCTACAAGGTATTCCACTACTTGCTAAATCAGTAGGGTTCGATTGGTGACTTCCGTTATTAACAAATTTATCAAGGTGGAATTCTCTAACCACACTTTGCCACGTGCATCTACATCTTCCTATTGAGCACGTCCCTCCTATTAAACAATGAAGAGATGGCCTTCACTTCCTAATGTTCCTCCGTTGATTCCTCCTTAGGCTTGATAGCCCCTAGGATGTGATAGATGAAAACATGACACAACTATGTATGGGCATGCATAGATTCAATTGGGTCTTGCATGTATAAAGGTGAATTTTATCGGGAGTTTAGTTGTTGGAAAAATTGATGGCCTTCTCGGTATTAGTAGGTGTTGAATACCAAAGTCATTAAAGTGGAAGAATATCTCCATGTAAAATTCATGCATTATCCAGGCCATTAGATGGTGTTGTATAATTATGGTCACCATGACAAGGTTAGGCTGCTGTAGATTCCTACTGAGGTAGTCCACTCTGCTTAATCTACAGGGTACAATTTGTGACTTCTGCTATTAGCAACTTGATCAAGGTGACATTCTCCAACCACACTACCACGTACATCTATGTCTTCCTCTTGACCATGTCCATATTGTTAAACAATGAAGAGATGTCCTTCACTTGCTAATGTTCCTCCATTGATTCCTCCTCAGGCATGATGGCCCCTAGGATGTGATAGCTAACGTCGGGACCCACCCATGTATGGGTATGCATAGATTTAATGGGGGCGTGCATGTATAAAGGTGCATTTTATCGGGATTTTAGTCGCTGACGAATTTTATGGCCTTCTTGGTGTCGGTAGGTGTTGGAGGGTGTGATACCAAAGCTATTAAAGTGGAAGAAGATATCCATGTAGAATTCATACATTATGCAGCCATTAGGCTGTGTTGCATAATTATGGTCCCAATTACATGGTTGGGCCACTCATAGATGCTGCAAGGAAGTCAACCCCTGCTCAATCTCTAGGATCTAGTTGGTGACTTCCACTAGTAGCTTGACTTTATTGAGGTGGCATTCTCTAACCACATTGCCACATGCATCTATGTCTTCCTCCTAACCATATTTATCTTGTTAAACAATGAAGAGATGTCCTTCACTTTCTAATGATCCTCCATCTATTCCTCCTTGGGGCATGATAGCCCTTAGGATATGACATCTCGACACTAGGACCCGCCCATGTATGGGCATGAATAGATTTAATGGGGGCATGCATTTATAGAGGTATATTTTTTGGGAGTTTAGTGGTTAGGGAAATTGATGGCATTCTTGGCATCAGTAGGTATTGGAGCTTGTGATACCAAAGACATTAAAGTGGAAGAAGATCTCCATGTAGTATTCATGCATTACCCAAGCCATTAGATGGTGTTGCATAATTATGGTCACAATAACATGGTTAGGTAGCCCGTAGATGATGTGTGGGTATTCCACCCCTATTCAATCTACAGGGGTCCATTTAGTGACTTGCTCTATTAGCAACTTGATCAAGGTGGCATTCTCCAACCACATTGACACATGCATCTACGTCTTCCTCTTGACCACATCCATCTTGTTAAACAATGAAGAGATGTCCTTCACTTGCTAATGTTCCTTCGTGGATTCCTCCTTGGGCATGATAAACGCTAGGATATAACAACTTATAATAGGACTCACCCATATATGGGCATGCATATGTTTAATGGGGGTATGAATGTATAAAGGTTCGTTTTATCGGAGTTTAGTTGTTGGCAAAATTGAAGGCCTTCTTGATAACAGAGGTGTTGAAGGGTGAAATACCAAAGATGTTAAAGTGGAAGAAAATATCCATGTAGAATTCTTTCTTTACTAAACCTTTTCTTTGGTGTTACATAATTATGGTCATAGTGACTTGGTTGGGACACTCATAGATGCTGCAAGGCATTCCACTCGTGCTTAATCTGTAGGGTCTAGTTGTTGACTTCTGCTATTAAAAACTTGATCAAGGTGAAATTTTCCAACCACATTGCCACATGCATCTACGTCTTCCTCTTGATCGCGTCCCTCATGTTAAAATTGAATATATGGCATTCACTTACTGATGATGTTCCTTTTTGATTCCTCCTTGGGCTTGATAGCCCCTAGGATGTGACAACCGACAACAAGACCCACTGGGCATTCATAGATTTAACGGAGGCATGCGGTATAAAGGTGCATATTATTGAAAGTTTAATTATTAGCAAAATTGATGGCCTTATTTATGTCAATAGGTGTTGGATTGTGTGATACCAATGGTTTTGAAGTGGAAGAAGATATCCATCTAGAATTTGTGCATTATTCACGTCGTTAGGCTAGTGTTGCATAATTATGGTCACAATGATGTGGTTGGGCTGCCCATAGATGCATGCAAGGAATTCTACCCTTACTCAATCTGTAGGGTCCAGGTTGGTGACTTCCGCCATTAACAACCCAATCAAGGTGGCATTCTCAAACAACAAGGCCACATGCATCTACGTCTTCCTCCTGACCATGTCCCTCCTGTTAAAAAATGAAGAGTTGGCCTTCACTTGCTAATATTCTTCACAATTCTTCCTCGGGCTTGATAGTCCCTAGGATGTTACAAATGGCAACATGACATGCCCATGTATGGGCATGCATATATTTAATAAGGGTTTCATGTATAAAGTTTCATTTTATCGAGAGTTTAATTGTTGGCAAAATTGATTACCTTGTTAGTGTCGGTAGGTCTTTGGAGGGTGTGATACCAAAGTCATTTAAAGTGGAAGAAGATACCCGTGTAGATTTCATGCATTATCTAAGCTATTAGATGGTGTTGATTAATTATGGTCACAATGACGTGGTTGGGCCACCTTTAGATTCTTGGAAGACTATCTACCCTTGCTTAATTTGCGGGGTTGAGTTAGTGACTTCATTTATTAACAAGATGACTAAGATGGAATTCTCCAACCAAACTACCATGTGCATATACATCTTCCTCCTAACCACGTCCCTCTGTTAAATCATGAAGAGATGGCCTTCACTTCTAATGTTCCTATGTCGATTCCTCCTCGGGTTTGATGGCCCCTAGGATGTGACAGTGATAGCGAGGACTGTCCATGTATGGGCATGCATGGATTTAATGGGGCCATGCATGTATAGAGGTGCATTTTATCGGGAGTTTAGCTATTGGTGAATTTAATGGCATTCATGGTGTCGGTAGGTATTGGGGTGCGAGACCAAAGCTATTAAAGCGGAGGAATATCTCAATGTAGAATTCATGTATTATGTAAGCCATTAGATGGTGTTTCTTAATTATGGGCACAATGATGTGGATGGGACACTTGTAGATGCATGCAAGTTAGTCCACCCTTGTTTAATCTATAGGGTCTAGTTGATGACTTCTTTTATTAACAACATGATCAAGGTGGTATTCTCCAACCACATTGCCACGTGAATCTACGTCTTCCTCTTGACCACGTCCCTCCTTTTAAACAATGAAGAGATGGCCTTCACTTGCTAATGTTCCTTTGTTGATTCCTCCTCGGGCTTGATATCCCCTAAGATGTGACAGTGATAGCGAGAACCTAGCCATGTATGGTCATGCATAGATTTAATGGGGGCATGCATGTATAAAGGTGCATTTTATCGGGATTTTGGCTATTGGCAAATTTGATGGCCTTTATGATATTAGTAGTTGTTCAAGGGTGTGAGACCAAAGTCACAGTAACATGGAAGAAGATATCCATGTAGAATTCATACATTATGTAGGCCATTAGATGGTGTTGTATAATTATGGTTACAATGATGTGGTTAGGCCACCCATGATTCTTGAAAGGTAGTCTACCCTGCTCAATTTGCGGGGTCCAATTAGTGACTTCCACTATTATCAAAATTTCTTGTCCTGGGATTGAGACCTGCCATTCTTGGATCTCCCTCGTGATTTCCCATGACCTCCAGGATGTTTTCCTCTCTCTTTTGATCTTCCCCTATTTTCTACATTCAAAACATTACCCGATGTGGAAGTTTCACCAGTGCTTTTCCTTCAAATTTCCTCACTCAAAATCACACCAACAACATCATCAAATTTCAATGTATTTGAACCAGAAATAGAATTACTAACCATCATAACCAAGTTATTCCAGATTTCAGGAAAAGAACATAAAATCAAGAGAGCTCTAACTTCCGTAATAGAGCCGCCTTCTACCAATTTCATATTAAATAAGTACTTCATCAAGAATACCTTATTTGAAGCAAATGGATTTTCATACAGTTTTGCTAAAGATTGCATCAATTCATCGTTGTCTTTGCTTTTGAAATATTAAATACCAATGATTGTTCCAGGAACAAGCAAATACTTCCTAGTGCTTTTTTGTCTAAAATTTCCCATTCCTCATATGTCATTGTTGACAATTTCTTTGCTTTCCCTTGCAACGTAGACACAAATCATTTTGATATAAATAATCTTCCATCTGCATCTTCCATAGTTGATAATTTTGGCCATTAATTTATCAACATTTAATTTTCCCTCTTCTGACATTGTTCCCACTCAACCATAATACTTTCCTGCTAATCAAACAAACACCACCACTCTGATACCAGTTGTTAGGCGTTACCAGCAGAATGAAGAGACAAATTTAATATGTAGATATTAATTTACAGAATAAAGAAAATATGAAATTACACAAAACAAAAACAACGACACGGATTTAACGTGGTTCACCCTTTCTTGGGCTATGTCCACCAACAACAACAGTCCCTTTTATTATTTATCTAGTGAAAATATAATTACAATAAACCTGCGAAATACACAACAAAACATAAACTTCATGCACAAATCTACGCTTTCAAATATGTAGAAAAACTTCTCTCCCTCTTTCTACCTCGCACTCCCTTCTTCTCACGCCACTCTTATTCTCATGTTTTTATGTTGCCATATCTTCAACATAACCATCAACGTGTATATATACATTCCCACACCCCTTCCTCTTCCATCTATTCATTTTTCACAACAAGAAGAACTAACTCGGTTATGTAGCGATTCTGACGTTTTATTCCAATGCATCAAGTATCAAAATATAGAGAAACAAATATAACACCTTTTTAAAAATCCAACGCATGCTATTTAAGGAATATGCAACAAATAATTAAAAGAAAAATATAAATGCCTTTGGTTTGATTGGTCTCCACAACCAACATCTTTGTCAATTCCTCCTCGGGCTTGATAGCCCCTAGGATGTGACAACTAAAAACATGACCCACCCATGTATGGGCATGCATAGGTTTAATGGGGGCATGCATGTATAGAGGTGCATTTTATAGAGAGTTTAGTTGGTGAAATTTATGGCCTTCTTGGTGTCAGTAGGTGTTGGAGGGTGCGATACCAAAGTTGTTAAAGTGGAAGAAGATATCCATGTAGAATTTATGCATTATCGAGGCCATTAGGCCGGTGTTACATAATTATGGTCACAATGATGTGGTTGGGCCAGCCGTAGATGCCTATAAGGTAGTCCACCCTTGCTCAATCTGCGGTTCTAGTTGGTGACTTCCGCTATTAGAAACTTGATCAAGGTGGCATTCTCCAACCACACTGCCACGTGCATCTACGTCTTCCTCCTGACCACGTCCATCTTGCTAAACAATGAAGAGACGTCGTTCACTTGCTAATGTTCCTCCATCGATTCCTCATCAAGCTTGATAGCCCCTAGGATGTGAAAGATGACACCGGGAGTTTCCCATGTATGGGTATCCATATATTTAATGGGGGCATACATGTATAAAGGTGCATTTTATCGGAGTTTAGGCTGTTGGTGAATTTGATGGCCTTCTTGGTGTCGGTAGTTGTTGGAGGGTGTGAGACCAAAGTTGTTAAATTAGAAGAAGATCTCCACATAGAATTCACGTATTATGTAGGCCATTTGGTGGTGTTGCGTAATTATGGTCACAATGACATGGTTGGGCCGCCCATAGATGCCTGCAAGGTAGTCCACCCCTACTTAATCTGCAAGGTCCAGTTGGTGATTTCCACTATTAATAACTTGATCAAGGTGGCATTATCCAACCACACTACCACGTGCATCTATGTATTCCTCCCGACCAAGTTCATCTTATTAAACAATGGAGAGATGGCCTTCACTCGCTAATGTTCCTCCATCGATTCCTCCTTGGGCTTGATAACCCCTAGGATGTGACAGATTGATAAGCAAGACCCACCCATGTATGGGCATGCATATATTTAATGGGGGCATGCATATATAAAGGTGCATTTTATCGGGAGTTTAGTTTTTGGCGAAATTGACGGCCTTCTTTGTGTTAGTAGGTGTTTGAGGGTGCAATACCAAAGCTATTGAAGTGGAGGAATATCTCCATGTAAAATTCATGCATTATCCAGGCCATTAGGTGGTGTTGCATAATTATGGTCACAATGATGTGGTTGGGCTGCTCGTAGATGCTGCAAGGCGGTCCACCCTACTCAATATGTAGTGTCTAGTTGGTGACTTCCACTATTAACAACTTGATCAAGGTGGAATTCTCTAACCACACTTGCCACTTACATCTACGTCTTCCTCGACCACGTCCCTCATGTTAAAGAATGAAGAGATGGCCTTCACTTGCTCTTGTTCCTTCGTTGATTCCTCCTCGGGTTTGATAGTAATTACCTCCTCTAACACTAACAACCTTGCTATTATTCACTTTAGTGTTGCATGCGGGCCGAATTAAAGGTCGGAAGTGCCCTAGGCAATAGTTTGAGTGGACACCCTCCTCACAAATTTAGTTAATATTTTTTTCCATAAAGTAAATAAATAAAATATGTCTATATTCTTTTATTTTTAAATTTACATCATGGTCATAATAAAATAATAATAATAATATATTAATAAATTATCACATAAGGATGAAAAATATTTCGTGGATGGAAAACATTAATCGTAGCAGATGCTCATAATGTAAAAAAATCAATATTTTATACAAGGATTCTTACAAGTCTGATTTAGCCATATCAAGTAGGTGACAGAACTCTATCTTGAAATAAAGCACCATTTCTTTGCAAAGAAACAAAAACGTTTATGTAGCTCCCATGGTTTTGTGAAGATTCATATTTGGACCAGGCCTACGAATTCCTCCATAACAAAATAATAGAATTTTTCCCCAAAAAATTAAGAATAGAAAATAAAATATTTTTTTCCTTCAATTATACTCACCTCTACTAGATACACCAGTGACATTACAAAAATACATTAACCTTTTTATAGAACAAACTTCACACCTACATAATCTGGAGCTAGATTAGAGAATGAGTAACAATACCAACAAAATAATATGTGCTTATAAATATGTGATATTTTCTTTTACTTGCAAAAATATTACAAAACTTTTTTATTTGTATGTGTGAAATTTATGTTACTAGACAATAATATATATAAATGGCTTGATTAATATTAAATCTTCTAATAAATTATTTTAAAGTTAAGTTCTAGAATTAACCGACAATTTTTTTTTTTTTTTTTTTGAGATTCGGCGTCCTCGATTGTTGGCGCCACTAGGCAGCTGCCTAGTTTGCCTAAGGCTTAATCCCCCTCACGGTTGCATGTACTTTTGAGCAACAACATAGTGGTCGGAGATCGTGGACATACTAATTTGGGATTCATCTCGAAATTTGGAGCAGTGGATCCTTAACTAAGGGTGGGGAATGAAGTTTCAAATCCATAACATATGGGACGATAGTTCAACAGAGGGACCTTGAAGAACATGTTGGTGTTGGGAGAGGTGGCACTTATAATGCAAAATTATATTATGCAAGCCCTCACCTCATCCCTTGCGGGGATGTATGTGGTTGAGGCGATGGAGTCGGTAGAATAACGCAACGTCGCGGTGGTGGATTATATATCTTTTCCCTATTTATATTATATGGAAAAATGACATGCAATCTACATATCTTGGTAATTATAGATTCACTTTTTATTCTTTCCCTCTTTGTTTTTTTCACTTGCTTGGCTTGAGGTTCATTTAAAGTGATCTCACACATTGTCATTTTATAGTCTATGTTCACCTCATTCGAGAAGGTTATCACGTCACATCTCGTATGTTAGTCCTTCGTGTTAGGATGGGCTTCATCTTGTAGGTTCGCCTTGTGGATTGTTTTTTTATTAAAAGGATATTATATTATATTCAATTAAACATGATACAAGATATTTTCAACAAAAAGTGGGTGGTATGAGAGCATGCCCCAAAGCCACAAACAAACTAGGCCTAGCCTAGGAAAACATCAATAAAACATAGAGTCGAGCTTAAGTTGCGGAAACAAAAAGAGCAGAAGGAGGAGGATCATGATCATCTCGGCCGGCCAAGACCGTAAGTCTTTTCCGGCATCTAATGCTCCAAATCAGATCCCGGGGGGGATTCTTCTTCATACTCAATAGCATCCCACATAGGAGAGATGGCCATAGCTAGCCGAGGGAACTTATTAGATGGAGGTGGAGGTGGGGGTGGCAGGCCCCACCCATCAAGGGTGTGAGGCTCGGAAACACTAGGTGAGCCCCATCCAATGAGCCAGGCGGGGGGAGAATAAGCCGAATTGTTGAACCAGCTTGGGAGCCCCAACCGTGGTGTCGAGTTGGGGGGAAAGGATTCTCTATTGATCGCACGGTGATCAACAAACACAAATTGAAAGAACTCTGTTGTGAACGGCTCTAACGACCTCCTTTGGGATGACCACCATAGGGCGAGAGCACCTTGAGGGTGAAGGTGGCTCATGAGCAACATTGCATGGGGCATCACCCCAATGCCGCAAAAGGGTCTAGAGGTGCTCCACCTCGAGAGCCACCTTGTTGGCTTGGACTTGAATCTGCAACAACACATTGGAGATAACCATAGATTTATTATACAAGGAAAAATGTTGATCAACCTCAACATTAGCAAAAAAAATAAATTCCTTTCTTTCCATAACCAGAATATAATTTCCCCTTTGAAAACATGCCAAATCTAGGAAAACATGTGGGGCAATATGGGATTATCTCCTAGAAGAATATGTTGCCAGGTGAAACATTCTGTTCGAGAGGAAAAAAGAAAAAATGAATCCAATTCTAGGCCTGTTGGGATTTGGGATAGAACCAGAACAAATGTAATATAGTTTCCAAATGCCCACAAAAGGGACATTTGGGAGCAGGAACACCAATATGAACCAGTCAAACCCCAATTGGAAGACCTTGATGTAAAATACACCATAGGAAATGCACGATTTTAGCTTCGAGATAAGCAGACCAGGGCGTGTCGAATCTCCTTCTCCAACAAGACAGAGAAGACTTAAGCCCCCACCACGAACCACTTCCAGTTTTTCCACCAAGGACGAGAAGGAAACACAGAGATCTTATGAAGCATATGATCATGAACGATGACAATAATTGTCGTGATAGAAGTTCGATTAGGCATATCAAGGATGAATCGATTTTTAGCTCAGTCCAAGGACACCAAGATTGAAGGCGTTTATTGTAGAGGTCTTGAATTGAGTGAATTCTGCACTTGAATAACTTAAGTGCAAGAATGTCAAGGATCTCTGCAAGGCACCTATCTTGGATTTGAATGACAGAAACCACCATAATGAGTCTTTGGTTGACGGAAAGTTCATTGCGAAAACTATTACCTTTCCATTGTAACAATGGTTTGATACCCTCCCATGCTTTTCGAATACTTTTTAGCATAAAGGTGCCCACAACTTTGATGGGAACCGAAGCAATGAGGAGATTGGAAAATCCTAATCCTTTCCAAGTAGTGTGGTCGTAAGGGGATCCCTCCTCAATGCCATGTTGAAAAGCACTTTCCAAGATTCTTGGCCTTCGATGTAGCAAATTATCCATTTAGCACAAAGTGATTGGCCTTGCACCGGATATCAATAAGACCCATTCCCTCAGATTCACGGGGAAAGCAACAAGTTTCCTAGGCCACTTTGTGAAACCCTTTACCGGAAGAGGCATTGGCCCAGAGAAATTCCTTGAGAAGTTTCTCTAATTTGTGCACAAAAGCCATAGAGGGCACCCAACAAGAGGAATAATAAACGTGGGTGGCTTCAAGAACTTTAGAACAAATATGGAATTTTCCCACTAAGGACAATGGTTTGGTGATCCAATATTCTAGTTTTTTGGCCACACATTGAATCACATACTGCCAGAGCTCCTCGGGCGATGCTTGAAAAGAAAAAGGAATGCCTAGAAATTTAAACATCTCACCATGGCCTAACATCTTCCAATCATAGGAATCCAACCAAGAGGGTGTCGGTAGGAAGGATTGCCTGTAACACTGCGTTTTCCGCCATTGAATTGAAGAGCCGAAGGCCAAACAGAAAATATTGAGGTAGTGCATAGCATTGCGGATATTGCTTTCTTCCTCAAGTAAGGTAAGGAAGGAATCATCAGCAAAATGGTCGTTGAGCAGTTGGGAATTATCCGTAGAAGGCAACGCAATCCCTCGGACAAGCCCTTGGGATTTGGCTTGGGTAAGCAGATACCCAAAACCCTCCGCCGTGAGAACATAAAGCGCAAGTGCAAGAGGACAACCTTGATGAATGGAATGAAATAGGTCAAAAGGCATTGAGTTGTGGCCATTAATGGTGATTTGGGTCGAGGCATTGGAAAAGAGCATTTAAACAGATTGAATAAAGACAAGGCCAAAGCCTAAGGCATGAAGCATGACAATGATAAAAGGCCATTTGATCCTGTCATAAGCTTTTTCAAAGTCAATTTTAATAAACATAGTAGGTTGGTTGGATTTGCGGCCCATTCCATGCCCTCCCAAATGGCAATAATATTGTCTAGAATGTAATGCTCCCGAATGAAACCAATCTGTTCCTACTTAGATGATAACAGGGAAGAATATGTCACATTCGAATCGTAAGGGCTTTAGAAATGATCTTATAAGAGACATTAAGCAAGGTGATAGGGTGCCAATTGGTAATTTTCTCAGGGTCTCCCTATTTGGGAATGAACTTGATATTCCCTTTGTTGATGTGAGCGCCAAACGAATGGTTCTAGAAGCCTTCAAGATAGACTGATAGAGGTTTGGGCCAACAGTGTCCCAAAGCGACTTATAGAACTCACATGGGAAACCATCACCCTGGGGCTTTATCATTAGCCATTTGCATGACCGCTTCATGCAGATCATCAAGAGTGAGCATATGGTCACATGCCATGACCGTCCTCTCGAGTCGGACCGAGTTTGTAAGGCACGACAACCAAACATTTTTCAAGAGCTCCATGTCGCGCTCTTTAGAGGGAGCTTGGGCTTGAAAAACCAGCTTGTAATGATTGACAAAGGCTTGTAGCATAAGTTGGGGATTCGTAACCCTAGTTTCGCCATCCCGAATGGCGAAATTTGTTGGGAAGGTTGTTTGGATCTGAGAGAAAGAAAAATTCTTTCAAAACACGATCCCCCACTTTGAGCCAATGCATGCGAGCACAAATTTGAGCTCCCCGAACATTGTAGTTATCTACGATTTTCATTTGTAATAGCCAATGAACAAACCTTGTTTTGGGATTCATGAGCTCGTCATGCTTGAGGCGATTCTTGCATGTAATTCACACTCATTGTCACCTACTTGTTACTTGGTGGCTTCTCCCCGCATGCTTTAGACTAGGCGGGTTTGTGCATTGAATGCATTCATTTTACTTGTAGCTACCAACACTCCAAAATTTATCGGCTCATTTTCTTCAACCACTCGAAACCATCCACCATTCTCCCCATTATTAATAACTATTAGATATCAAACGATTGCGGGGATTTTTTTGAAGTCCCTCATATTTAGGGCATGTGTGACATGCGAAGGTGAGTCATCAATAAATCACTTGTTCTACATGGTAATTCTTGTTAAATTCATGGTTTGATGAGATCACGAGAAATGGACCGATGTGTAACTTGAAATAAAACCTCGATTATATGTGGCATAAATGGGAGACTCAAGTGCAACTCGAAAATTAATTACGATCTTTACAATATGTGTTGAAAGTTATTCTCAAAATATCATTTTTTCCTGTTAAGTATTTTCTATTTCCATTGCATTTCCATATTTATTTAATTGTATTACTTCAATGTTTATATTACTAAAACACATAATATTGTAGTTGTAGTAATCCAAAACGCTACACGCAGTGATGATGTTCCTATGTTTCAATGTGTGTGATCTATATTTTATTAATAATATTTAAAGTTATCTTACAATATGTGTCAAAAGTTATTCTTCATATACCTTGTTTTTTCTATTCTTAAGTACTATATATTTTCATTACGTTGGCAGCTTTTTGTTGTAGTGGTTCAACACTTATGCTATTAACACACAATTAATAATGTGATTGCGGTAATCCTAAAAGTTACCTTGTGATTGTCGCACAAGTGATAGAACAAGTCGCTTAGTGAAACCCCTCCACCGATGGAAGCAACGAAAGAGAATTATTTTCCTCAAGACTTGGGCAAATTCCTCCTCTCAAAGATGTGCTAATGTGTACATGAAATTCATATGAGGCAACCCTATTGAGAAACTTCCAAACATTTGTCACTTGT
This sequence comes from Taxus wallichiana var. yunnanensis, assembly GCA_018340775.1. Lineage (NCBI taxonomy): Eukaryota > Viridiplantae > Streptophyta > Pinopsida > Cupressales > Taxaceae > Taxus > Taxus wallichiana. The sequence goes on from CM031244.1 coordinate 569,505,322, forward strand.
GAACTATCTCTCATCAACAGGGTTTGTCCTAGCACTATCTTCTTCTTGCCAACTACTTTTCAATATGCACAATATTTAAGCACATTTCAATGATTGGGAGACATTGATGGCTCATACCGACTCATTTTTGTCCCATGAAGAAAAGAATTCCTTTCATTACCCCATTTACTCACTTTAAACAATTTCGTTGACCACCACAACAAGGCAATGTTGAGGTTGTTGAGTGTGTCAATTACACATTGTAATGCCAATTACAAACAACACTTGTCTTCTGTTAATCCCGATTCCAATAAATTTCAACTTAAAATTTCTTTGCATGGGGAAAAGGGTGATGGTTCATGTAAACCTTTTGGTTAAAGGTGGACTTATCAACGAGAGCAATAGGTCATATCATTTCTATCATATACAGCCTCATTGTATTGTCGGCCCACCTACAGTGTCGCTTTCCATGTAAATAAGATTTGACAATAACATTGGTCCCAAACGAGATGTTCTACAACCCCCGAATGTACATGTACTCCACATTTCACATCGTAATTGCAGAAAAATTCCTTTTAAAATGGCTCGTGATCTTCCAATACGTACATATCGGGGTGTGACTTTGGACAAAGCAAATAATGATACGAAAGGTGTAGAATGTTAAGGTCTTATTTTCACGAAGTATTGTGAGTACGCAACATCTAAGACTTACCCATCTAGCCTCCTTTCTTGTTCAAATGGATCTCCATATTTTCTCTAGGGAGTACGTTCAATTTCTAAAAGTGCCTAAATTTACTCCAATCTTTGGATATAGATATTACAATGAAGACCAAATTGTCAATATTGTAATATTGTTGCTATTTATAACAATTCTAGAAATTATATGTCTATCACCTTGTATGTTTTTCTCGTCCTTTACATCACAATCCCTCTTACTCAAGGGATGCTTGCAATGTTGTTCAAAAAGAGAACTATGTCCAATTTGATCAATGACGACGTTAGTTCCACCTCCAAGTCTATGCCATCAACTTTGACTTGCCATCTTTTCTCTCTTATAGAACAAAGAAAATAGCATCCCATATTTGTTAGCAATTTTCCTTCCGCTTAACAAGGGACATTCATCTTGAATCAATGCAAAGAGCAACCCTCTTTGCATTCAACTCTCTAAATCTACTCCCTGCCATCTTCTCCTATTGTCTAGCATGCACTTGCCCCTCCCTTGCCATAGGTGTCACGAACCTTCACAAATCCACAATTTGATTCAAATCTCACCCCATCGGTGTGTCCATTGCACCTTCTCAATGTGATTGCTAGTTATAGGAAAATACAATAAGAATAAAGCATAGGTCTATTCTTGAAAAAACAATAGAATAATGAATCCATGCCAAGCCCAAAGCTTGCTTGACGAAAAATCAAGTAAATCCATGCAAATGCCAAAGATTCCTTTACAAGAATTAAGGATTGCGTTAGTTATGGAGGGAGCCTATTTATCTATAGGAGAGGGTTTCCTTTTCGACAAGTATGGCAAGACTTATTGTGTGCAAGGAGATCTTATGCAAAATTTTGTATCAATCTGACTAACACATGATACATCTTCATCAAAAATGGGATTGGATCACCGGATAACATTTCACCATTATGTGTATTGGCAATGTTAAGAGCATGGTTTTATTGTTCATTTACCATTCAATTTTATTTGTTTCAATAAATCAATTTAGAACATTCATACAATATTGGTTCCCAAAATTTTAGATTCAATTTTGTTTTTTTAGCCCAATGAATATAAAAAGGATTAATGTAAAGAGCAACATCAAACAAGTTGAGAAGCAAAACACAACAAAGAAAAACTATATAAGATCTACAAAATGGCTGGCCAAAAACATGATACGTAGAGAGAGTAGAGCAAAGAAAAACTCATGAGAGCCGGGAAACAAGTTGCTAAAGGAAAATGTGGAGTTCGGTTCTAGGTATTTGATGGATTTCTTGAAGTCAACCAAAGCTAGAAGTATTAACTTTGTAAGAATATTGTAATCTGATGAAGATTGTAATGCCGCGAAGGAATCTACTAAGCTCCTCTTTATGATACCTCTGTGTAGTTAGTCTTTGCATTAGACTACAAGTCCATCTTTGAATTTGGTACCATTGTTTAGTTACTCTTTGCATTTGACTACAAATCCATCTTTGAATGGTATAAATTTGTTCAAATGAGTTGTTAAAGGACTTTAAATCTTGTCTTTTGTTGTTCATATTTGGCAATTTATATATAGGCAAGATTCTTCATAAAGAGTGGTTGGAGCTATGAGGGTGTGTTTGCGTATTACATCTTTTACAACTTCCAAAAGTAAAGGTGATAGACAATGAAGGAGATGGAATTCCATATTTCCTCCATTCCCCGCCCCGCGCCGCCCCCCCCCGCCCGCCCCCTCTCACAAAAAACATAGTCATGTATCAAAGTAATCTTAAAGATCTTGGTATGTCCCTATAAATCGCTTGTCATAAACTAAGTGGTATACTTCTTCTAACATTAAAAGAAACCATATTCTTCTCAAGACAAACGAATACATAAAACATCCCCTAATATTCTATAATAAGAACGAAATATTCCCTATTATTACCACCAATAATCTTTGAGAGAGATGGTAGATTGATTTCAATACTATAACAAAGCAAGTTACCCATGCAATACATCCCCATGAGAAAACATGGACGATTGACAATTTTAATTAGTATTTAGATTTATGTTAAGTTAATCAACGAGAACCTTCTTCACATTAGCAACACATGGCCTAGTGGCTCTACTCGGAGAAGGAGGACCTTCAACAAAGGATTGATAACATGGAAAAGGAGATGGAAATTTTAAAAAGAGACATTAAACAGTTATCAAAGCAAAAGGGTAAGAGGAAATTGGATGAAGAATTTGAACTTGGTGAAGGTCAGATCAATGAAATCTACAAAAAGTTGAATTCTCTTGATAATAGGTTGGGGAATTCAAAGGATAGACATGATTGCAACATTTATGCTCTCAAAGCTATCTACAATTTCATGGAGCAACATGTTAAGAGTGTCTGCATGCTTAGTGATATTCTTGCTGCTATTTGGGAGGAGGATTCGAGCATGACAAAGTGTTTTTTTTCAACTGGATAAAAAGACCCCTCTCAAATGATTGCCTTGGCTCTCTTCAGCCTCTACTGATCGGTGAAGGCCAAAATTGACAGAGCATCTCAAAAGTAATCTTTTGTGTGATTGCCTTGTTGCTATTTAGTTGCTGTTTTCTTGCTGCTTTTTTTGCAATTTTGTCTCCTTTATGTAGTTTCTTTTTACTACAGCTGAGCTTTAACTTTGATGTTTTCACTGGATTATCTGGCTTTTGGGCCCCTATGTAACATGGTATAGTCTCTTCAAAACTATTTGCCAATAATTAAAAAAAAAGTTAAATCAACTAGAAAAATCAAAATAGCCATATTGTTTGAATATGAACTTCCACGACTTCCAGCAATATGTCTTAAAACATCAAGTTGGAACGTTTTCTAATAAATACTATAAGCGAAAATTATACCCAGCATGGAAGCAAACACTAACATCTCTCCACTAACATCTCTCGGCTTGACCATAAAAAGCTATATTTTCCAAATAATGAGCAGAAATAAGCATAAATTCATGCAGCAACAATAGAATAGGGCATGAAAGATAACAGCAATTTAGATAGAAATCTAGCATTTTCACAACGTGCAAAAAGGAGAAAGATTCAAGAATGCACGGATGACAATCACCATGACAGATTTCCAGAAAAGGGCAGCAAAGAATGAAAAAGAAGCAAGAAATATTGGACTAGAAGTCTCTTTTTTCCCGCAGTTCATCTTTCAATGATTTGGAATCCTCTAGCTCAAAAAAAGCACTTTGAAAATGTCTTTCTTCATTGGTATCCCATTTTAGAGCATTCGTTTCACTTGCCCTGTGATATGTCCCAATGCTTAAAATAGGTTGCAAACTAATTACCATTGCTTTCAACCTTTCCCGGCAAAAATATTACCTTATAATCCATTCATTGAATCTTATAGTGAAAATCCTTCATTTATATTGTTTAGTTTCACTCAAATTGCAAGTGCCGCCTCCATGCAAAAAAGAAATGAATATGCTTTTCAGCAATATCACCTTCAAACAAAATAAGACTACATTAATGAATAATTATGTGGAACTTTCCGGGCATCTTGTGAGTGACGAAAATTTGACAAAGATAATGTAGGGAACTATCATCCTGAAAAACAAATTGAAATTATATATAAATAGAAACATGCCAGCGTTTTCAATGGACGTAAAAATGGGTGTCAACTCAGGTCAACAGTATCCCTCCTTTGCAGAGTAAACAACACTCACATTATTGGGCCATCTTCAAATAGCCATTAATTGAGCCAAGTGCCACCTTGACACCGTGCCCACTTTACACATCATGCTGAGCTGAATTATTCATCTCCACCCACAGCTGGCCAGACAAGGCATATGGCACAGCTCTAAAATGCTCCAATTTCACATTTAGTTAATCAAATAAAAATTTTGATTCAAAGATAAGGTTGCCTGAAGATATTTGCACTTACTGAATGCATTATTGCACTTACAAAGCATTAAAATCTTGGCATCCTATGTGACAAACTAATCCATGATGAACTAAATTTTATAGTTTAAAAATAGAAGTGCAATGAATATGGAGGATTTTGGATAGGCAGACCAGGGAACCTGTCTCAATATCAGTTCATATGTCATTCTCTCCTCTCGGAAGATGACAATAAATGCAAGATAAATGGATATAAAAATCCCCAACAACATAAAAATGCTCTCAAGGTGTCGAATGAGTACCATGCAGGAAAATGCAATAGCTATTACATATCCCCATTCCAGCTGTAAGGCTCATTGTACTGATCAGCATATCCATAGCCCTCATCATAATATTCAATCTCGCCCTGTGTGTCGTGTAAAGTATCATCTCCATTCCTAGAAAGTATAGAATCTGAATTGGCATATTGTCTGTTTTCCACACTCACTTCTGCATGATAATCATGCCTTGTGGGGCCTTTGAAGAATGGTACCGTGTCCTTTTGATGCAACTGAATTTGAGAGTGACTAGAAGTAATACGTTCCTCCTCCCTTCGAGAATCTAAATCATCTGCATGATAATGAGACGCCCAAGGTCCTTGCCGTGTTGCTTGACCGTACATCTGGCTGTTATTAACCTCTGGAATCACAGTTAGGCCAGAATTTTCCCACTCATTTGGTGGTGAAGTGTATTGATTGTATGGAGAAATCGCCATCCCAACTGCTTGAGGATTCTGATATGTAAGTGTCTTTATCTCTTGACAGGCGTTATCTGTAGGCATGCTTGCTTCAGTAGGTGTAAAAACAGACACTGGAACATTTCCATCTGAACCATATGAGGCAGAAATATTCCTGTAGCCAAATCCTGCTGGATCTGAATATGATGCATTAAAGTTATTGCTAGGTTTTGTGTCACCCTGATTTCCAACTCCACTCTTGCCATGGAAGGTTCCACCATACTTTTGCAATTCTGTGCATGTCACAAATAGTAGGTGATATATATGGTCAACACTTGAGTAAAGATATACCCACACAGACAGTAGATTGCACAAACAACAAACAATATTGAGGAGAATTGAATCATTTGTATCACGTAGAGATACCTAAAAAGGACAAAATTTAAGTTTCCACATCGATACATTTTATTGTAATGACTAGTACAGATATCTTAAATACATCTATCTGAAAAATGCCAAGAGATATCAATCTAATGGCTCCAATCTTGGAATTTTAGCATGCCACAATTATTACTAACTGTATCACCTTATTCAAAAATTTCCTACACCTTCAATTTTTCTGCCTCCTTGTACTCAAATTGCTTTGTAAAAATACAATTTCTTTCATTCTACAGTGCCATTAACTGCTTTTTGTTAGTATGGAACATTACTAAAAAAATGTATTTATTTTCTCGTCTTTGCAAGTAACTTATTATATTTTTTTGCAATATCCTATTATAAAGCCTCAATAATAGGGGATTTGACAGCAAAATCCTCTTTTGAAGCTTTTGTCTGAGAATTTCCTAATGGCTCCAATTGTTACAATTTTAGAAAATACAGACTATCAAATCTGTTTTCAGGTTTCAGATATAGATAATAGCAAAATTGTGACAAACACAATCTTCAAGCGGGTATTGTAATAAGTAATGAGCTTACAGCAAAGATCTTGAATTTGAACTTAAATCTGCCCTACGTAAAACAAATGTTGGCATTTATCACAATTTCCAGCCTTAAAATCACTAATTCGATTCATAAATCCTAAAGAACTTAATCTCAAAAAGAATTATCAAAGCTAATGAAAATATTACAAGTAAATTTTGCCGTTACCTGTAAAATTTATAGCTATATGATTTCATTGTGCTAGTTCTATAGCATTTAATTAAATTTAATTTATAAAAATGTTTTGAAATGCCCGCCATTAAAAGTGAACACACTCTCAAACATTACAGGCCTCCACGACATCCCAAATGTCACTATAGGAATGCCTCTCAGTGTAACGACAAAAGCTGAAGTGGCAATCAACCCCTAACACAGCCAAACTGTAATCAGCCATTAGATCAATCTAGCCCTCTAGAAAAATAGCTCTTGCTATTTGCAGCTAAATTTTTGAGTTGATTACTTTGGGGCTTATCAATCTCTAACCCCTGAACTAAAAATAGCTCTTACTATTTGCAGCTAGTCACCACGTTTGAGTTCATTACTTTGGGACTTATACCTCTATTTCAAGGCAAACCGGCTTGCAGGAAATCAACCGTTGCAAAGTTCACAGCAGACCTACAACAGCAAGTCTTTAACATGTTTTTCAATTCTAGCTTTGACATTAAACTTTTAAAGTGAAGCACTCTCCTCCTTGCTCTTCATTGTCGAACCTTAAATTAATTTACTATGAAAATTTATGCTTGATTAAATTCTACTATTTTTCTGCTTATATCAGGTTGGAAACACAATTCTTTCAGATTAATGAATAAATCTGAATTTTTCTATGAGAATAGAAACTAATTCATTTTAGACTCATGAAAATTTTAAAATCCGAATATTCTTTTCCAATTTTAAAGCCTAAATTTCACTTTTACAAAAGAAGGCTAAATCCTAGTTATTTCCTTAGAAAAGTAGAGTTCTTCTGGGACTGCTTGGAATTTCGTCAAACAATTGAGGACCCTATGGAGTTTGGTCGGTATTGGTAGACATACCTCTCTGTGATGTGTGTGTATGTGTGTGCGCACGTGGTGAGTGCGTGAGTGTGTGCTTGTGCCAAATGGAATCCAATTCAGCAAAAGATGATGCTTTATGAACTCCAAAGGAGTGTAGAAAGTAAGGAAACCCTCGAAGATGCCAAATTAAGTTTAATTAACTAATAAAAAGTAGACGATTCAGAAATATCCTATGAGCAATCCAAAATGATCTGCAAACAGAAACCAGAGGGCACTGCTTCTGAAGAATAGAAATGGATGGTGCCAATAAGAGGAAAAGGAAAAAAAAAACTTAAGTACTTACTGCTATCGGCCTTGCGTTCACAGGTAGAAGGTGATACAGGCTCCAGCTGATGGTCTCTGACTCTCTTGCATAAAGGGTTGTATCGTTTCCCTGTCTTGTTATGTGTTAGCAGTTTATGAGCAGACGTTTTCCCACTGCCTGCAGCTATAGTTTCATGAGCAAGGAACTGATGTAGGCATCCCCAGGATTTCACCTATTGTTCAATGATGTAATCCCGTGAGAATTTTCTGGTTTTACCGAATTTTCTTGATCTCCCCAGATTTAATTCATAAAATACCTAAGCAAAAAGAAATATCTGTCCATCAGGCCATGGTCTAGTGGTAAGGCAAAGCAATTGCATTGAAGACGACCCAATTTCAAGTCCTTTTGGCATGTTACCTGTGTTAAAGCAGTTGGGTTAATGCAGACCACACTGGAACAAGGCTTGGTGCATGTCCCAGAAAAAACTCAGAGGGATATCCTTGGATATGGCTTCTAATCTGAAAGGTGTTCTAAGTTTGATTGTGCCTTATCCTGTGTTAAATTCACATATGGCGAGGGTTATAATTTACCAATTATAAATTTAAGATTCGAGAAACAGATAGCAGAGTTGCTAGTACCTGTGAATTTCACTAGAGTTATATTTAAAATAAAACTTTGGCTAATGTGTTCAAGAAATTTTACCACTTGACTTAGCCAGTTGGCAGAGATTAGCCCATAAAATTTTTCTCGGTATTCATTATTGAGTAAACGTTTTCCAAATTCACGGCTGGTAATGTGGTTATCGTCTCTGCACAACCATTGTGCCAATTCAAGGCCAAGAAGACATTTTTTCACAGTGGCCAAGTTTTGTGCTCCTTAAAATCAAGTCTTTGTTGACATACAAACAAGGGCACTTTCTCTTTTTAGGTGGCCAAGTCCTGTGCTCAGATTCAATGTTTGCCGATCATCATTGAAAATATTCAACATTCAACGAAATTAATCAAATGCATTCAAATAAGTTCATACTCGCTGAACAAATTCATATGATTCAAACTTTGGCAAATTTACACGAACTTTGGTGAATTTAATTGAACTTTGACAAATTTAATTGAATTTTCACGAATTTAATTGAGTAAAATCAAAACTGAAAATAAAAACTTTTAATTGTATTAATGCTCTAATTTTGATAAGCTTGTTATGATTTATATGTTTTGACGTCTTCTTATAAAGTTTGTAAAGCTTTTTAGTACTATTTATCCATTTATCCATTTTTGTGCATTTATTTCTTATTTTTTAAATGAACATGATATAAAAATACATATTTATATTCTTTGAACTTAAATCATGAATATTTTTCTGAGTTTTAACGACTGACAAACTTGTTTGGAATTATATCCTCACCCAACACGAACCTTGTGACTTAAGTTTTAATAATAGGCAATGGTATCACAATTTGGTGAGAAATAATTGATATGGAATGGCTTCCCCTAAACCATAATCACATAGCTCATAATCAAGAACGCTGCCAACACCACAAGCCAGTTAAGTTCACTCATGAATTTCAAACAAAGAAATTTCCAAGCCACATCAAAAATACTATTAAGCAATATCTTTGTTAGATTAAAGGTTCAAAAGTTAGTCAATAAAGTTTTAGCAAACATATTCCACATTCAGCCCAGCAATTATGGATATGGTTAATGTACAACCAGTGCCGCAATTCAAGATCAATGAAAACAAACTTGATAGTCTTGCTAATGGGCCAATAAGATCACATGCCTGAGGAGTATTAATACTAATAGGCATAGAATTGGTATATTCTAGAAAGCACCTGTATAATAGTCATCCATGATAACAGAATCCATATGTCTTAGGGGTTGCCATTTAACGGTAGTGGGGGACACTCGTAAGAGCGTGACCCGTGTTCAGACATCTTAAAACTGGTCATCCAAGCCTAGCCACACCTGGTAAAGCTTGCACGTGACAAAGTCGGGGTGTAATGATAGTGGGGTATATTCAAGTGTGACCCATATTTACAAATCCTAAGATTGTTGTCAAAGCTTACCCCACACCGCATTCTAGACAACTCATAACCACACCCAAATTACCAATAAAACCAAAACCAGAACAAAATTCATATTCCAAAACAGCCAAAACCACAAATAAATCCAATATCACTATACATTCCTAAACAGAAAATGCTAAAACTATTTTTAAAAAATTAAATCAAATACACACCTGCTAATCCATGAGCGTAACGGCAATTATCCCCAAAATCACAGGTCTGCCCAGCCTTCCACATAATGCACAGCTTAGTCTTCCAGAAAGGGGGCCTGGTAGTAGGACAATTTTAGTGGCTAATATCCGCTAACAGATTTATTTTGTCAAACTTTTTCAAAATAAATAATCACCATTCAAAAATGAAGATTAACCTCAATTCCTATAAAAGCAAGAAATTTCTCCTTGAAAATTCATTAATTTTTGTATAAAATAATAAACTCTTTGGGGAAAAAAATTCATTAAAAACTTTAAGCTTGTGCAGTCCAAAAATTGTTGCAAAACTGTTTCTCAATGAAAACAGCATAACAATTTAGAAAATCGATGTCTCGCCATTAGGTATCACTTCATGACAAAGTATCGAGAAATGAATCAGGATTACAAATAAGAGCTCCTTATATTACTCCAATCTCATCTGCTTGTAAAGAGTTATTTATATACGGAACCCTTATTTGTAATCCTAATTCATGTTTCATCCTGAATTATCTATATAAGAATCTCTTATTTGTAATCCTAATTTATGTTTTGCCCTGTTGATGGGTCATGAACTATGACATAAACAATGACGGAATTTTCATCCAGAAACTCTTGTCTTAAAGATAGGTTGTAGGCGTTATCACCATAAACCTTAGAATTTAATATTCGAAAAAGATTCATCACAAATTCTGACTTCTAAAAATAGGTGATTCATTAAAATTATCCATACCTAAGATTTCTGAACTTTTAAATGTCAGTCTCCTGAATCCTTACACAATCTTCATCAAAAACACTCTTTTGCAACAAAAGAAAAATAATATATTTGAGATTTCTGAATTTTTAAAATGTCGGTCTCCTAATGCCTTATGCAATTTTCATGGAAAAACTCTTTTGCAACAAAATAAAAATAATACATATTATCACCAAAAACCTTGGAATTTTATATTTGAGATTTCCAAACTTCTAAAACCATGCAATTCCTTAAAATCGTCCCTACCTAACATTCTTTGATATCAAAAAAGGATTAACCAGCACAAATCAATATTAAAAAATCTTCACCAAGATTCCTGAACTTTTAAAATGTCAAAATCCAAACATCTTGTAGGAAACTTTCATCCAACAATCATTTAGAAACAAAACAAAAATTCACATGTCAAACACAAAAATCTTAGAATTTTGTATGAAAAAATATCCCGAACATTTTTAAACATAGAAATGTGTGAGCTAACATAATTTAACATTAAAACACATTTAATTAGGAGTATTTTTATTGCAAACGATTCACCAAGATTTCTGAACTTCTAAAATATAATTTTTCTAAATCTTTTAGGCATCTTTCATACAAGACTCATTTGCAAAGGAAAAAGAAAATTCCATACATTATCATCAAAATATTCGATAAGATTCATAAACTTCTAAAATTGGGTGATTCCTTAAAATTACTGTCCCCTAAAACTTACAAATGAGAACTACTTATATTTAATAAGTCTCATGTGATTATAATTTATAAAGAATCGCCTATATATTCAAATTTCTTACTTATAATCTTAGTTCATGTTTCATCTTAATGATGGGTCAGGAAGTGTGACATGAAATATCAACCCATATTTCACTTAGAAACTCTTTGCAACGATTAGGCAAGATTTCTAAGGTGTTTATAGTCAAAACTCTTACTTATAATTTTAGTTCATGTTTCATCCTAATGATGGGTCAGCAAGTGTGACATGAAACATCAACCCATATTTCACCTGGAAACTCTTTTGCAACAATTAGGCAAGATTTTAAAGAGTGTGGTCCTGTGGAGGAGACTTGGCTCCTATTTTCACATGGATATTGGTTCCCATGAAGTCGAAACAATACAGTTACAGGATTAAAAAGAATCTTTTCTGTAAAAGAGGGTCTCTGGGTTTTGGGACATCAAATTTTTAGTTGTTGCTAAAGAGGGGGCTGAAACTTTTCCCCACCAGCTTCGGTACTTATTATCTATATGACACCATGAATAATATTTGTTTTCAGATTTTAAATTTTGATAACAATTTAGACCACTTGTTTGCATGTAATTCCTAAAAAAATTCACTTTAAATTTCTCAACACAATAAAATTACAAATTCAAGAAACCTTTAAACTGGAAAAGTCTCTTGCATAAAATCTAAGAAACCCCCTCCAAGAGACCACAGCCTAAAACTTTTAAAATCAGTTTCCTAAAATCCTTTTCCAACCAAAATTCTTTTGCAACGAAAAGAAAATTTCATATATTATCATGAAAAAGTTTTTGAATTTGATATTAAACAAGATCGGCCAAGATTTTTAAACTTGTAAAACTGTGAGCTTCCTTAAAATTACCCCTACCTAGCTGAAGAAGCCCTTCTGTAATTTTTATTATATATTATCGTAAAACAAATCCTAGTATTAACTATTTACAAAAACATATCAAGATTTTTTAACTTCTAAAACTGCGTGCTTCCTCAAAATTACACCCTACATAGCTTGAAAAAGCCCCTTCATATTTTCTTATATGAATCTATATTGAAAAAGATTTGCCTAAAATTTGTACACTATCTAATGTTTTCACAGTCCAAAAGATGAATAAAAAAGAGCTTTTGCAAACAACAGTATAAAGATCTTTTTGATGAACGTTTCAGCTTATAAGTTCATTGTTATTGCCTATTGATGGATCAAGGAATATCGTTGATAAAAAAACTCTTTACACGATTATTTTTAGAGCCCTTTCTTAAAATTATCTCTACAAAGCTGAAGAAGCCCATCCATGAAACAAATTCTGTATATTATCACAACAAAAATGTTAAAATTCAATGCTGAAGTTTTTTTGGTCAAAATTTCAAATCTTCTACAAATACGTTTTTCCTAAAACATAATCCTACCTCGGCTTTAAAGCGCCTCCATTTGCAACCTCACCCCAACCTTGGGCCAGGGGCTGGGGTTGTTCCCCTTCATGCAAAAAAGTGCACCGTTCCTTAAAGGGACAATTAGCCGCGGTCAAGAACTTGCACAGCTTCACTTTCACAGGCCTCGGTCCCGACCTCACCCCGGCAGATGATAAAAATGACGATGACACAGGGTTCGAACCCCGCGAAGGCTGCCGCAGCTCCTCCAAGCCGTGGGCAAAATTACAATTGGCGTTGAAAGTGCAGGTCCCGGCTTCGAACCTGTTGCAGAGCTTCGTCTTCTGAAGGAAGACGTTGGGCTTGGCGGAGCCCCTGGGGCCATGGGCTATGGAACCGGGGGTTGGAAACTGGGGGCAAATGGATCTGACGGCAGAAAATGAAGAGACTGAGTGAGGTCCATGACTCTCATTCGTTTCTGCGGGGGTCTGGCCATGGAAATTCTTCGGGTTTAAAGTCGTCGGGGGAATTGTCGTAGAGGGGGCTCGGGTGGGATTCGAACCCGCGACCTGTGGAGAAACTGGTTCGTAGTCTGGTTCCTCCCAGGATGCGTTCGAATTCATATTTTCGTTTATTTACTTTGTTCGGAAGTCCTTTGCTGTTGATTTTTGGTTTTGTTGGGTGGAGGGAAGACTTGACTTTATGTATTCTATTTATGCTATGCAAGAATGGAATTTTGATCACAAGGAGGTGAGGTTGCACTATACGAATGTTCCATCACAACTTAAATTTATAGAGGTATCGAAATAAGGGATGAGGTTGGGTCTCGAGTGATTTTATCGGTAGATATTCCTTAGTACTCCTGGCACTATTTTAATGAGATTGATTATTCATCCGTTTGATATCAACAAATTTGTTTGCTTTTAAATGAAAAAAAAATAGACAAAGATTTTGAGTTCATATCACAAGTTAAATGAAGAATGAAACTTTTGGATACGTTGCGTAGAGAGGATTAACACCAACGTTTCAGTTCCTGTACTGGAACCATCATCAGGGTGAGCATTTGCTTGAGAGCATGAATGAAAAGCGAACAAGTATAAATAATTAATTTGACCAAAAGACATGTTGTTCCGGAAGAGATGTGAAGATGATTAAAGTAAAAAATAATAAAATAAACAATTAAAAAGAATATAATTAAATTAAAATAGAATAATAAGAAGAAAGAGAAAAAACAAAAAAGAAAGAAGGGGGAATTAAAGAGAGGAATTATGGAAGCACCATGAAGAGGGAATCAACCACAACGGAGGAGTAAGAAAATCGAAGGTCAACAAAAAAAAAGACTCATTCAAACCAAACATCTCATTTAATGATCAAAGGTCATTTTTAAAATTAATATGATGATCGTGCATTTATGATAAGTAATATAGTAATATGAAAAATACAATTGATAGTTTACAATAAAAGGGCGATTGGTAGGTATTCACCACCTAACGAGCAAGAGTCCAACACCACACCAACAAAATATTTCTTTAAAGAATGAAGGGTGGATTTACTCCCACCTACATTCTCATTGATATCTATTTTTGGACAGATCAAAGTATCTTAACTTGTCAAGATTGCCCTTCGGAAAGAAGTGAATTACTTAATTTGAAGTCTCTTAACTAGAGTCAAGGTCCTAACTAACATAAGTCTCGGTGTCCACATGTTCTCCCAATGACTTGAAGTTGCTTTATTACCCATGTCATTTGTCCTCTACCTTGGTTCCTAATACCACAAAAGGCTTAGAACTTAACCCACATTGAAGACTATTTTTTTATATGGACACTCTCCTTCCTTTTGGATGGATCTCTCTTCCCCCTTTTGCCAACTACCTAAAATTCATCTTTTCAACTTCCTTTCTAACCATCACATTCAAGCGACAATCACTTCCTAGGTGACCATGGTTGTGGCACATCAAACACAAAGAGGGAGGTTATCATAGTCTAATGATTGCTCAAGCATACACCCTTTTAGGAATTTTAACCATACTCTTTTATGTACTTCCATCTCCCTAAGGAGGTCTCCAATCCTTGACACGATGGTCTCTACCACGAGTGGGCATGGAAGTTAAGTAATCTTACCATAACCGATCTTTGCCTTTGAATCTTCTTTTGAAAAGTCAAAACTTAGGTTCCATAGCATCATAAATAGTCTCGGTATATTAAAACATTAGAACCTCATTTAAATACCCAAGAGCGGTCCTCTTTAGTTGTGAAGACAACGATGAAATTTAACCTCGTGTCCCAAAGCACGTGTCCATTTGTCCCTTTACCTTCCATTGAAAGGATACTAAGGTTTGTGACTCTTGGTCACATGGTCGTTGATCCTCAAACTTGTAAATCAATCCAAATTATGCTAAAACAATTGTTTCTTTCTCAATTTCATAGTCTAATGATTGCTCAAGCATACACCCTTTTAGGAATTTTAACCATACTCTTTTATGTACTTCCATCTCCCTAAGGAGGTCTCCAATCCTTGACACGATGGTCTCTACCACAAGTGGGCATGGAAGTTAAGTAATCTTACCATAATCGATGCTACCTTTGAATCTTCTTTTGAAAAGTCAAAACTTAGGTTCCATAGCATCATAAATAGTCTCGGTCTATTAAAACATTAGGACCTCATTTAAATACCCAAGAGTGGTCCTCTTTAGTTGTGAAGACAACGATGAAATTTAACCTCGTGTCCGAAAGCACGTGTCCATTTGTCCCTTTACCTTCCATTGAAAGGATACTAAGGTTTGTGACTCTTGGTCACATGGTCGTTGATCCACAAACTTGTAAATCAATCCAAATTATGCTAGAACAATTGTTTCTTTCTCAATTTCATGCTATTTAAACACAATAATGAGTTATTCCTCATTTACTTTGATGCAACCATATTTCATCAAGAGGTTTCCATCTCTTGCATTATTGGCACACACCCTTAGATTCGTAAGAAGCTTAGTTCTTTTAGTAGAATGAGAGACCTACATTTAAATTGAGGAGAGGATGATCTATAACATTATAAGCCTCGAGAAAAAGGTAGAATCTACAATCAACTTTGTCCTCAACATGGTAAAGCATTTACCACCTAGTGCCAATAGTTGCCAAATCCTTTATCATATTTTGTTGCCCTTAAAAACATCTTCTTCTTTCCATTGCCATGATCTTCTTCCTCGTAAGGGTGGTTGTTTGATTGTTTATTAATTGAAATGATCAAATTCATTTTTAATGCAGAGACATTTTTAAGGAAGATTATGTTTCTAACAAACGTTAATAGCTTGTTCGGTCTTCCTTTAATTTAAGGTTAAAGTTTAAATGTTTATTTTGCCTTCTTCTAGGTAAGAGTTAAGATCTAAAGGGTTTGACAAATGTTTATTCTTCTTTCGGATAAGTGTCAAGGTCAAAAAGGCTCGAAGGATATTTATCTTCTCTTTCTTTGGTTGAGCTATATTTTAATGATTATTTGTGAGCTAAGGTTTAAAGGTATTCATTCCATTGAAGTCACTCAAGGCTTGCCCCTAACATCAACTTGTCAAAGTAGAGAATCGTCTTGCATTATCAACCCCATATTCAAACATTTCAATCATACATTAAAATTCAACAACAAAATTGTGCAAATCTTAAAAGAGAATGATTTACGAGTCACTTTGCTCCTTCATAGCACACTAAAGAAAACGTTAAATGCTCCATAAATTGGTAGTGGTGTCTACATCATTCCATTTAATTTCACAAAAATATACATTATCATCCATAAGTCTAAAAGGTCTAAATGAAACAAAAAATAATCGAATGCGTTGTGGTGCAACGATGTAGATGATGGTGTAAAAGGTGTTGCCTAGCCATCCACCAGGGTTCCACTCCTAAGAGATACCAATATTAAAAGGGATGAGATCGGATTGTACCCAGAGCGACTTTGGCGGAATGAATACCTTTAAACCTAGCATCTAAGCTAAAGGGTCTCGTTTAATTCAAGACCAAAAAAAAAAAAAAAAAAACACATAAATTTATTATATCTTTATAATTTCATATATTGTAAAGAGTTATAATTTATAATCTAAATTTAAAATAAAAAATTACTCCACAATCCCAACATTTTTTTAATTACCAATTTAAATAAAACTTTGCACAAATTCGTTATAAATACTATTTAGATGTATAGTTTTGTGTCACAAAGTTCTTATACATTTTCCACGTAATTTTTATAAAATTAGTCTTAAATATATTTAAAAACGAATAAAAACGCATATTCTCCCAACGGGAGGGAGGTTAAAGATTTAAATAAAATAAACCATGGTATACCCATGGTCAAGTGTACCCATGGTCTAGGAAACATGTTAAAAAGGTTTTATCAGGTAAATTCCGAGAAAGGATCTTAATTAGGGGTACAAACAAGAAAAGCCTTTGCATTTTCTAACCCACGCCATCGGGACTTGTGTACTTTGCATCATGTCGTTTACATTTTTGTACTTGCATCATGTCATTCACATTGTGTGTTGGAGTTTGAAATGAAATAAAATGATTTTAATTATGTTTAGGAGTCCGTAATAATTCAAGGGATTTATTTGATTTGGGAGTTAGACTTCTTTTATGATTATGATATATATTTTTCGAGAATATTTTAAAATGAATAGAGTCGTAAGAATAATTCTAAAATGTATTGAAGAGGCATATTTATCTTATTGAAGATGCATATTTATCTTAGGATGGTAAAATCATATGAATAATTCCAAGATGTATTGAAGAGACATATAGAACTTGGGGTAGTAAGACATATTTAGAGACAACTCACCAAGATTCAATCAAACTTTTAAATACTCGTGGTTGAATTTTTAAACTTAGAAGCACAACCTAATTTATTAAATAGAAATTCAAGAATCGGTTGATATTATTACATACCTTTTAATTATGTTTCAAATAATTAACACAATTTTATATTTATCTAAAATTTATAATTAAATTTCTCATAATTTTTTTAAATAATTAAGTACCAATATAATTTTATTTGATTTTTAAAAACAAATACAATATCATCAAATCATATATGGAATGAAATTACCAAACTATAATAAATTTAGTTAATAATATAACATTTGATATTTTACAAAATAAATCTAAACATAAAATTAGGATAAAAACTCATTCCCTCAAATTAAATCTGTCCAGAGTAAGTTAAAAATTATGAGCAATATAAATGAATCAAAAGTACTATAAAGTAAGAGTCATGTAGCAACCAATTTTTGATAGCAAGAAAAATATGTTTCAATATGTTTTTCTCATAATTGTGTTGAAATGAATCATCTTTAACAATTGATAAGTTGATAAGAAAAAAAGGTGATATTGAAAGACATATGGATTGATAGTAGACTTGCAACACTCAACATGACTCAACATGTTATTCTTAGTTAAATTGGATGAGGTTGTTTTGAGTCTCAAATTTTAAAGCTTCTGCACATGTATATATAGAATTTCTAAGCCCAAAAGTCATTTAGGTTTGTAGATGTGTATTGTTGAAAACAAACCATATGCTAATTGTAGAAAAAATTGTATTGCTTAGATAAGTAACCTCTCTTTTATATATATATATATATATATATATATATATATATATATAAAACGTGGGTGGAAAATGATTTTGAATAGTTTTTTTTTTTATTGGAAAGGATTGTGAAAATTTTATTTTTATTTTTAAAAAAGGGTTGTACAAATATGTGGAGGAATTGATGGCTATTCAAGGAGGAGAAAATGGGCCTTCCCAAAAGGTTGAATGAAGATATGTGAAGATTCATGACAAATAATTGGGTATTTATGTTGGCTATTTTAATTAACTAGGTTTGCATTAAAAAAATAGCTAACACGTTAGACTTTTATTATTTTAGAAGGCAAGAGAATTATTATTTATAGTAAAAACAAAGTTTTATAGTTCCTAAATTTTTTCCTAATCATGAGCAACGAGAACAATTTTATTGTTCGATAAGGAAAGCCCAAATTAAATATTATGGAGATATAGAAAAACATTCTTGCTATGTGGAAAGTCAAAAGGTAGTGTTTGGGCGCATTCCAAAATTGATGACTGGAGTTATGGTTACAACTCGCCCACCGATATCTAGTTGCGACATCTCCACATCGTTGATGCATCTTGACAACGTTGTTTCTTTTAAAGTATGCCTACTGATAAAAAATAAAAAAATTGTTTGCATTTGATTGAGCTCGTGTCCCCAAAACTTTCTTGTGTTTTTTACTTCTTAGAAAACCAAAATTATGTTAAATTAAACTTGATAGAATTTGATTGAAACTTAAGCAAATTATTTTGATTTTTCTTGCTTTAATTCAGCCATAAAAATAAATGATGTCTAGTTGTCAAGCTACCGTGTACTATGGTTTGCATAACCAATTTTAATACCAAATCCCTAGAGTTGGCTATTATAACAAGGACTCGTGATTGATGAATTTCCATGTTGCGATTCAATTTATAATGCAAAGCGTAAAATTTTTAGAAAATAAATGCACTTTAAAGCATAAGTGACAAGAGATTTCATAACACAGTTTGAAAGGCAAAGATAAAATCTCATAGAACAAAATTCTTAGAATGATGAATAGAACTATACAGTAGGAAAACTTATCATTGTGTAAAAATAAGGCTTGGGGTTGCAAAACCACACTATGGTGGTGTTGTTTGGTGGTCTTGACATAGTTGGCATCTTGACCACAATAAGCCCGAAATTGTTGTTGCCTTCTACCCATTGAAACACACACATTTCTAAATTTCTTTTTATATTTTATCTACACATTTGATAATAGGAAAATGAACCAATTGCATAGTTAAATATAAAAATGATTTAAATTAAAACTATTTTGCAAGGATTGATTGTCGGCGAGGAAAGGGGAGCCGTGTATTCTATAAAATTTGAGAAGTTCCCGAGAAATTAGTAATATCGGTGGAACATATCCTAATAAATTAGTAATGACAAGAGAAATGAAATAATACTTAAATTGATTGTTGTGCTCTTAGAGTCTCACACATTGAAAGGACAAAACAACATAACAAATATCAATCATTTTAAATTTTAATAGAAACAAGTACATTAAACTTGAAGAAACAATTTAAATTCTATGGGACAAACAAACATTTATACGTATAAAATTTTCATTTCAAAAACCTTGATGAATATTTGTGAGTTTTGTATTGATGAATCAATTTTTCACAATTTTATTACGAATTACCTAAAAAAATGCTACAAAGATTTTCATGTCTTCCACTTTTTTGTTGTAGTGTTGTAGGGTGTTATTTATCTAGCTCAAAATCTCTTCTTCTCGCATTGCACCATTTATACACCAAAATATTTTCCGTGTTGTTTCTATCTTCCATGTTTTAGGTTATGTGTCTTTGATCAATTCTAATCAATTTTTGCCATGACAAAAGGGTACAAATATCTCGCATGCAAACAAAAAATTTCCTCAATTAGTTCTAATATTTTAGGTGTTGTTGATTGAAGCTTCCTCAACTCATCTATAACCACAATGAATAAAAAACAAAGATTTATGTATCAAGTAGTAATATAAAGATGAGAAAGAAAAGGTAAAGGGAATCAAATGTGGGACATGACCGGTGCTAAAATGACTCAACCTCCTCAACTTGTGTCATATGCCAAAAGAAGCACACATGCATGTGTAAACAAAAAATAGACATATATAACAATCATGATCTTTATGCATTTACAACGTGGCAAGAAACTCAACACCTTGAGAATGCCATGCCTAAATGTATATATTCATAGTCAAAGGTTGTAAACATAGACCCACAAGATCCACAGTTGCATTAACCACAAGGTATCCTAAGCTTATCCCCTACACGAACAATTATAATATTTGGTCCTTGCAATCAAGGATCGAGTGCTCTTAAATTACTCATATTTACTAAAAATATATATTTGAAATATATTTAATACCGACATTTTTTATTTCTTTGTATTCAATTTAATATTGCCCACAAAAATCAAGTGGGATTATAAGATACATGCGCACAAACCTACCCTAAATTGGGTGAATGACAGTTGGAAATATTAAAAACAATAGAGTTGAAACCGTGTCCAAAACAAACAAGCAACTCTGGACTCAATGCACCGAATGCATTGAGCTCTTGAAAAAATATGAAGTTGCAATAAATCTATTTCAAAACTAGGAGAACCCTATAAATAGCTTGTACTACTATCCAAAGTTGATCCAGGAGAGCCTCCTAAGATTCTAGTATCATTTGATGTTAGATCACTATAATGATATAGAGAAAACTACAAAAGAAGGTCATAAAATAAAAAGTATTAGCCTATGTTTCCAACAACATAAAATATTGCAGAGAGGAATTATAGACCTTATAAACAAAACAAAAATAGATATTTATCCCATTTATGGCATGTTCGTCCAAATCTCATGGTCGACCTCTCTCCAATAGTCGAGTCATTGATTTTATTTCCTTTTGGAACCCACCACTTAGGAATGACTCCATCTTTTATCTCATTCAAATGAATCATAGGGAGAAAATAATCATGGAAAGTGACTCTCCAAAATATCATGGATATTAAAAAATACTATAATTCTCTCTATCAATACATGTCTTTTCATTGCTTTTATAATGGCGATCCCAATCTAGAAATCTCTTACGGTGGTGGGTGTGAACCAATTTCTATACGTTGTTGACACTAACAACTATTTACTATTTTGTTACATCATATAAAAGTCGTTACATTGACAATTTTTAAATTTTTTGATTAAAAAAATTGTATTGCGTTAAAAGAAGATATAAAAATAGTCTTTTCAAAATTGAAATGTTAATCAAAAATTAGAAAAAAATGTAATAGTTTTTATGTTTATTTCAAAAATGATTTAAATATTCTATAAAATTAGAAAACTATACAATTGAAATTAATTCTTGATGTTGATTGGCTAAAAGTGAAAAAACTATTGTGTTTACATGAAATGTATACTATCTTGTCATAACAATACCTAGAATAAGTATATGAGTTATTTGTATAATCATCCTATCAATTAATGCTCAACTATGTCATTGAAGTGAAGTTGTTATGTTAATACACGTGTAAATGCAAGATTTTTTAGATTAAAAATTTACAAAAAAAAAAAAAAGGAATAAGGCCCAAAAATTGTCTATTGATAAAATGTAACCAATAAACATCAAACAAATCAATTGTTTGCTTTTATTTTATTTAAGAAATTGTAAATTAAAATCTCAACATTAGAAAATTGAATAGTAATGTAAAAATATAGGATTTTAGTTGGCTAAAAATATTCAAGTAACTAATATTGTTGGGATGATAAAATGATTAAGTATTGGATAAGGTGAAGGTTGAAGAGTGCGCGACATTGCGTGCGAAGTGCAGTATGACGGAGCATGCACGAAGGTTTGGTGTGCATGGACAATAACTAGTGAGATCTCTAAGAAAGCTAAAATTAGGAAAAAGAAGAGTTGACATGATCACCAAGACAAGCCTGAAATAGAACGAGCATGGACTAGAGTTAGACTATGAAAGGATAAGAACATTTAGGGCTAATTATAGACATAGAGCACACATGGATAAAATCGAGCTACTTATAACATGAGACAATGATAAAGTAGATCTATTTATAGATCTTCCAAAAGAAAGATGATGAATGGTGCGAAATGTGTACTTGTGTCTAATTATATTAGGAAAGTGCTAGTTGTAAAAACATGCAATCTATGTATAGGGTTGGTCTATTCTTAGACTATAGCTTGATTTAGTGGTGAAGGACAAGTTCCCACCCTATATATACTTGTAAAATATAGTTGTAATGGGTAAGTAATGATATTCTTGATCAATATGTAATCGGTCGGTCAAGTATGTTGTCTTGTTCTATGCGAGTGTCCGGAGTGTGTCGGAGATATGATGCACTATCTTGTCATTCCACGAAGCTATACTACTAGACAATTTATTTTATATAAAAATCATAATTCATAATAAGTACTCAACTCTCTCTTGATTACGAACAATTATCTTGCACATGTTATGATTCTATGATCATATATATATTCTCCATGTGGTATGTTTGTATATTATGATAACCTTGGGTACATGAACTACATCTTGACAGTTAACACGAGAAGGACTCTGGTAGGTTTGCGTGTGCTTTGGGTGAGCATATAGACCTTTGTCTGGTGAAGTGTCGGTGCGCCAAACTATGTTGTGCTAAACTTGGACTACGACACGACATTTTGGTCCTATTGTTGGGAGCTTATTCAATTTAGACTCTTAAGATGTGGCATGCACATGGTGTTTTAGTTATCCTTATAGAGTATTTAACGTTGGCTACACGAGGGTGAAGATAAATTCACGCTAAGATATAGTCCGATGATACATTCAATCTACATAAATGGGTTGAGGAAAATATTTATGATGCACTTTATGAGATGTTATTCAACTTATTTCCACATGAGTTATATGAATGGTTAACAACATATGCACAAAATAGAGGGAGCAAGTTGGGACAAAGAAAAATATCAACTTAGGACAAGTATTAAGCATTAGTTGATTTGGACAATCCGTGGACCTGCACGGTCGATCATTGGTGGGAAGGTGTCTCAAGGAACTATTATTTAGAGTATGATATCTCTCGCTTATTCGCGTCCCAAAGGAAGATGAGTTCCGCTTTCTTCATGCTCCTGAGAGGATCATATTTACGCCCATTTCCTCTTGCCATTAAGATATTGATGATTGAACTTAGAATTGAATATCTAACTATGGATGGCTAAAAACTTGTCGCACACAAGGATACAGAAAGGGGTTGGAAAGGATATGGTTGGACCGGATGGAAGTAGATAGAGAAGAAATATTGTATAGATACAATGATGCATGAGAAAGGGTGGTTGAAGAGGTGTTGAGATAGAGAGGAATAGGGCTAGGCGGTAGTGATGAGAACCCAGGGAAAGTGAGTGGCCACAAGACTATATCCCTATGATATTAGGAAAGAGCACAAGGAACCCTTTATAAACTAGTTAAAATGAGTATAGTGAATATTTGGGAGCCATTGGCATGCATCTAGACCACCCTAAAACCTTAACCCTTATGCACGGTACTCAAGGTTCGAAGCTCATATATAAGATTATCATAGCGAGGTCAAGAACATGAGCGCAATCAAGGATCATTGATGATCATCGTTGGTACTCACACTTTAGTTATCTCATGATTGTTAGTCTAGGGTGGTGTCCATGGCTATTTGCAACAAAGGAAATGGTTGAAACCATGCTCAATACTTATTTTCTAATGAACTCAATCAAATACTATGCTAAATGTAATTAAGAAATGAAGTCTATTAATGAACATGGGATTAATGAAATCGAGGTGAAAATACTGAAAGTAATGAAATTATTTTAATTAAAATAAATGTTACATAATAGAGATGAAATAAATAATAAATGCTCCCTTCACGTTGGGGAGGAGTGGCCCTTGCTCCTTCCCTCTGATCTATTTTAGAATTATAAATCACACAAGTCGATTTATCCTTGAATCATGCACTTTATTGAAATAAAATAATTTCTTTTACAACAATCAATGAACTAACTCTACAATTCTACTACAAATGCTCTTTTATATCAAGAGTAGTCCTTGTCACTCTAGAAGAGGAAAAATTATTTGTAATAATTACTACTACTTAACTCGACATATCTAAGACAACAATTGATTGTTTGAAGAGTTACTGACATGAAAGAAAAATTGCATGCCACACTTAAATCAGATTCATATTGCTAACTACAGATGAAATCCTTAATTGAATCTCAATTGAGATGATTAATAAGCGCCATAAGAGGTCAAATATCATGAATTGAATTCTTATAATCATGGTGACTATAAGTTGTTCTGTTCAACTGCTCCATGTATTCAATTAACTAGGTGTTAATTCGAGCTTGCATGATCCACATAAGCCGCATGATGGATTAGATGTTAGCCCACATTTCATGCCCTTCTCACCATGTCAACTCATGTGCTAACTACATTAACTCGTAATCTTTCCATTTGATTCCTTTTCCTTCTTTACACGAGACCTACATTCCAAGCGAGTCTTATGCTAGTGCTTGGGTGAAACCTCGCACTCCATAATGAGTCCTACGCTAATGCACAGGTGAGTCCTGTGCTTTAGTGCACGAGCTAGTAATGTGCTGGTCCATAGATGATTCCTATAATGGCTTAAGATATTCTCTTCAAACACATTGTTAATACACATAAAGATCCATTTAACACATTTTGAAGAAACATACACAAGATGAAAATAACAAGGTTATGCACAAAAATTCCTTTCAAAATATACTAAAGTATTAATTACAAAATGATAATATCATCCTTAGTGAAAAATGATGACATGAAAAATGGGGGTTTACATAGGAATTAGGAGGGCTCATCACTCCCCCACACTTAAGGTTTAAGCAGGTCCTCCTGCTATCTGTTCAAGTTCTCAACAATTCTTGTACAATTATATTCATTGGAAAAAGTACGCCATGTCTCATCTTGCTCTGTGTCACAAAACCCAAATAATTTTACTATTGTATCTCTCCATGTTTTATAGCTTGCTTCAGGATGGTCTTGGGTGGCGTTCCATCGTAAAGACAGTGTTATTACCAATGGAGGTATGTATCTCATGCCTATCCATTTCTCCTACATTTCCAACATAATTTTGCAAAGGTCCTTGGCCTTTTTAATGACCAAAAGAGGTTAGTTGGGGAGATGACTTCCTTCTTTTTCCATACAGCTAAAAAGAAAGAAAATTGACATTAAAGATTGTTCGGTGAGAAAATTTGTCAGTTGGAAAAATTAGGTGTCTCCACCAACGTTCACGGGGCTACGCCCCTCTGCATTGAATGGTACAACTCCCATTATTGAATGTGACTAATCTAATCCTAAAATAAATGTTGTGGGTTAGCCAAATAGGTTGGGGATCACACAGGGACACTCCATTAAATTTGTGGTAAGGTGTTTATATAAGGTATAAGGGAGGAAATCACAACGATGAGGGGAAGGAGAGAAATTAGGGAAGGAAAGTTATTGCTACGTGAGTAGGCTAATTGTAGAGTTCACACCTAGTAACTAGAGTAGTTCAACATTCAATATAGAAGAAAGAACAACAACCTTGTTACTAACATCAAGACAAGATGAGACTATGAACACAAAGTCTCATTAATCTCCTTATCAAGAAAAGAAACAAACTCTTTTCTTATTTATTGACATTCACAAAGTTGTATAATGAGAGGAATAAAAGAACATATGAGAAAGGGAAATGGAAGAAATGTAGCTCTTATTTCTTGTGCATTGATACAAATTTCAACAACTACAATCCACAATTGCTACAGAGTGGAAGTTTTCAAAATCTAGGATCCTTTGGAATGGAGAGGCCATCCCAATTTATAGAAATGTGAATTGACCTCTCATCTCCCCTCACATGACTCTTCACATTCCTATTCCACTTGTGACCTTTCGTTTTCCATTAGAAAAGACAAATTAAGTATTTCTCTTATAATTTTGAGAAAATAATTTTACAATTTTAAAATAGGTCACTTAAGTGAATATGATGAAATACAATGATTATGCCCAATGAAGAATTAGAAAGGAGAGAGAAGGAAGAGGGAGAAAGAGAGAAATAGATGCTCTAAAGCATGGATGAAGAACACTTTGTCTTTGATGAAGATCAGCTCCACTGATGAATTGGTGAAATGATCCAATGCAATGATGAATTGTGAACCTTTGAACCATGAGAAAACTCCTCCGAACAATCCATGAAAGTTGCCACTCCTTTTGACCAATTATGCATATGAATGAAGGCTTGATACAATTGCTTGCACAATGCAACCATGATGATTCTACCACCTTGAGGATGTTTGAAGATGATACTCGACCATTGATGATCCTCTACATTGATGAAGGTTGTTCCTCTGAACATATTTGAAAACTTTACCCTTACCGATGATGATTCATGATCTCCTCTTTATACATGATACACAGACACCTCTCGACCACCACATGAGTGTTTAAAAACACCATTGAAATATTCCCCTGAGGTGGATTTAAGACGACTTGTGGAAAATACTCATGAAGATCCAATAAGAAGAAGATGAAGATTGAAGCTAACCCTACCATGTTTTGTTGACAAATACGATCTTGGAATGATGCATTTTACCATACACATTGAGAAAGTGAGTAATGAACACTGATGAGTACACCATTAGTTGATAGTGAAGAATGCTCATCCTGTGAACATGAAACAACCATTCCAAGCCATGAAGTGTCACCATTTATTTGTTCTTTTGGTTACACACCTGAATGAGAAACTAGAACAATTACTTGAGCATTATAACCGTGACAATCATGTTATCCCAAGGACATAGATAACCATAATTTGGAATCACCGAGCATGCGTTCATTGAGGTCCATGTGAGTGACACATTTGTATGCCCAGATGAAGGAGCTGAGACTGATTTGATGCATGTGAATTCGAACTTCATGTCTGCCTTACAGGTAAATTTTCTATATATGAAATGGGATTTTACTAAAAATAGTAAATGAGATTTCTCACCCTTTCGACTTTAATTAGTCCGATTCTCCTTCCCGATACTCCTTGTGCACATTGACTTTGCTGAAATTGTTCACTATGAGATCTTACTAAAAATAGTAAGTGCCCATGTAGGAGGCTTATTATTTTTAGAAACTAGCTTTCTAGGCCTCAGATTTTGGTGAAATCAGTTTTTCTGATATGTTTTTTTTTTGTTTTTGTTACTCCTCTAAAGTTTCAGCTCAACCCGATCTCCAGAATGGAAGATATTAAATTTTAAAATTTTAGTGCGGGGAAACTAGGGTTTGTTCACTACAAAAATTACTCTCCATGCATGTGAAATACATCACTTGGGTTTTTATGGCCTCAAAAAATCTAAAAGGAAGCAAAAAACTCATGTCAATATGTGCCCTAGTTTTTTAAATATGTTTTTTTTCATGTGCACACCTTTGTTCTCAAGAAAAAATAGAGTTTGGAGTGTGGATTTTTGAGTTTTTATTTGAAATATCAAGGTAATAAGATCATGGGGATATGATGGAGTGAATGGAAGTGAGTAAAATGGAGGGGAGGAACTTGGAAATTTTTTGCCAGAGTTCTAGGTGTAAATGGAGGAATGTGAGGAAGTGAGGAGAAAATGGCTAAGTCATGGTTTAAATAGTTGTTGGCAACCTTGAGGAGGGTGGCACATTTTTTTGTCCCCTTTTTCCCCTTGGAAAGGGAAATTTGGGGCACAAAAGGAGGCCCTCACCCTAGGCTGCCACTTGGCATTCATGCACTGGCAGAGAGGAATGGAGGAGGGGTTGAAATCAAGCACCCAAGAGTCATGTTTTGGTTGTATGAAGAACTTGGGGAAAAAAGGAGGGGGTAAATTTTTTTGTCCCCCTTTTGCCATTTTAAAGGGAAAATAGGGGCATAAAAGGAGCCCTCGCCTCGGGGTGGCACTTGGAATTTATGCGTGCGAAGGTGAGGGGGCTAGAAAATGAGCACCTGGGAGCTAAATGGAGTCACCAAGGTCACATAGAGTGACCATGAAGCTTAGGAGGAGGGACACACTTTTTTTCCCTCTTGTACCAATAAAAGGGAAAATAAGGAAAAAAAAGGTTCCTTAGCCTCATGTTGCCACATGACACCCAATAAATTTCGCTTAGTATTGAACATGTACCTTAGGCGATAACTTGAAATGACCATAACTTGAGCTCTGGATGACTTTTTCACACTTATTTATATGAAATTACATGGAAAATTAATTTTGAGAAGGGTATGATGGGTTTCATTCATTGATACTACTTGAAACACCCTAAAAGCCCTCCTTTTATCTTCAAATCACCGAGATGTGTTTGGAAAGAAGGAGTTGCCTAGAAAAATGCATGGGATTTAGGATGAATATGATTTTACCAACATATAGGGGACTAAAAATTATTTCCATTGATATATTTTTTTTGGCTCAAAAATAATTCTAGAGCTCATGGAATCACCTCTTGAAGTTCAGTGCTCTTTCACGATGCAAGCTCCTTCGGCCTCAAAACCTTCTTTTGATGAATCTACTCCCGGGTCTTCAAAATTTCTAGAATCTTCCTGAATCAGTTGGACAATGATCTTGGCTCATGATTACACCTCTTTGATGATTTTATGCCTTCATCATATCTCCGAAGGTTATGCAATTTTCTTAGAAAGGTTGATCATAGCCCTTCCTAAGCTTGCTTGAAAATCCATTTTGAAAGGTATTGCCTCAGAAGCATTTGAATGATCTTTTTCTGGACCTAAATCACCTATGGGGAAGGGTGACATACACACATGATCTACTGGAAGGATAGGATATGACTGATATGGGGAATAGGTTGACTTAGGAGGGTGTGTTTAGAAAGGTATACCATAGAAAATTTTCGACACTATGGTATGTTTGTCCTGTTTTCAAGTGAATTTTGCCCATGCAAAAACACATGACAACAAGTTGGGAGTATATACTCCATAATTTTTGAAACATTTTCCTTGTACTTGTCCACAAGTTGCATATAGTAGACCTGAGACTGATATCTCCTAAAGAATTTGATTAGAGCTGAGAGATCATGCCTCATTAAGAGGTTTCCTTCTCTTACATATGCCCCTCTTTTCTCTCTCCATACAGATTGGTGTCTCACGATGGAAACAAAAGACCTCAACTGCACTTCTCCAACATACAAATTAATTGGAATTTCCACTTGCTTGGGGAGAAGAAACTTATGGACATAAAACTCACATAATAAATTTTTTATAACTATTTTTGTTGTTGTATATGCGAACAAATTATTTTTCAACATCAAATTCTATAGATTCCATGGAAAAGACTCTTGAAACTTGCCACTTGAAGAACTACTTCCTCAGAAATAATGCATAAAATTTTGAAGGTGCCCTGGAATAAAGGGCTTGGTCATAAAATCTATAGATGCAAAGCATATTATCTCAAAGTATCTTATTTTCTTATTTAGTAGATACAAATCACGCACTTTGGGTAATTATATAGTCTTGATTACATACTACTATTCATATGATTCCTAACTAAGAAAAGTACTAACTAACCCATGTCTTTGGCCACCTTTCCTTGCTTGCTATTTCCACTTTTAGTCTTACACCCTTACTTTCTCAGTCTGCCTTTTATACTTTGAATTTTATCATCTTGGACACTAGCACTAGGCTTCCTTGTCTCCTCTAGGTGCTCCTGTCCCCTTTGTACTTTACTCATACTTTTTGGGTCCTTTCTAGCCGTTTGAGCATCTTATCTTTTTGGTAGTCGGCCTTTTTAGGGTTAATAAAAAAATACAACCAAAGGATTCATATAAATATAAAGTTACGTGGTCATAATAAAGGACCAAACACTAAGAATTATATATCACCACCTAAGGTTGCATCCATCAAGCATCTAAGAGCTCCATTGCATCCATCTTGAACCATCACAAGGGACATACGGGCTGGTTATTTTACAAACAATTCATAGGAGAGAAGTTCATTATATTACATACACACATCTATTAAATTTCTTTACATTCAACTTACTTTCTCGCTATCAAGTGCGACATGTACAAGAGCCACCTAAGGCACAATTCCGCACACACCCACATATAACTACATTAGGTATGAGATGTAGTGTAGCGCTTAGTCATAAGTTCACCATTGTGACAGTGAGGATAGTGTTGACAATTGTGTGGTTGTGTTTTCATTTATGTCAATCCCCATTGAAGACAAAAGGTGTCATGATGTAGTATTAGTCCGTATGTGATGTTATTCAAGTGTCAAGTATGAAGGTTGATTGGTAGTGTCCAAGTTTGGTGAGTTCAATGTTGTTCTGGAGCATGGTCTAGTGTGTTGAGTCACAATATGAGGTATCCCAAGCTGGTTGGAGTATTTCATGAGGTAAAAAAGGTTGGTATGATGTCTCGTGTGTGTCCATGGATCTACATTGAGTCAACAAGGTTGGTTTATGGTTGAGTTAGGTCATTCTAGGCTTGTTTCTAGCCCTAGAGCAAAAAAATGAGGTAGAGATATGAGATTTGGAGCTGATGATTCTTGTTGAAGCATGGTAACAAAATATTGATAGTTTAAATGAGGTGTGTGATTAGTTTCAGGTCATAATTCATAGGTTAGATGCATATTTGAGGTCCTTGGGAAGTTACAAGTGAGAAACAAACAGTTTGACATAGGTAAGCTGCTTTAGCTGGAGATTTTGAGGCATATATGAGATATGTAATGATTATGGAAAGGTATAGGATGTTATCATGATTATTTATAACAAGTTTAAGGTCATTATGGCATTGGAATTGCAAGTAATGCAAGTTTTGGTAAAACTAGGGTAAGTTTTAATGTGATTTTCAAGCAAAGTTAGACCTTATGATGCTCGTTGTGAATTGTATGCTTTGCATGGGGACCTAAAATATTTGGCATAACTTATTATGTCAGTTATGAATGTTTCAAAAAAAAAAGAGGTGGTTTGATGATCACGTTTTATGAACGATTGTTAAGAAGCTAAGTTGGTTTGAAACCCTAGTTAAACCCTAGCTAGGAGCAGTTTGCAAAAAAGTGATTGTATCAGCCCAATTTTGATTGGTTCCTCAAAAATTATGATTGTATGTTGTAGAGGAATCTTACATATTTCCATAAAGGTATGTTAGAGCATGTGGTCATATGTGGGCCCCACCTAAATTTTCTTGTTTATGAAGAGTTACAGTTTGAGGAGAAAGTTGCCAAATGAGGTATGAACTAAATTTCCATTGTGTTATGTATGTGATTTTTATTGATGTTAAGAGATGTTTCAGGTTATTATCATGCTGAAAAATGATGAAGATTGCTCCATTTAGGTTGACTGGTCAAAGGCTAGTTTTGAGGCAGAAAAGCGTCTTTAGTAAAATGGGCATAACAGGAGTTGCATGATGAGTTAGGAGGTGATTAAAGTTGTGTTGAAAATATAATTCAGATATATATATATATATATGGTGATATAAATTTAAATTATTTATTATTAGTTTTGATATGGTTTCACGGATAGTTTATGTGAAGAAATATTTTTGCCCGATGCAAGACAAAACATGATCTGTTGGATGTTTTGAGTTGGTTAGAGCATGAAATGGATTAGGTGATTCTTTTTATCACCTTTAGTGTGAAGAGGGATTAATTTTTAATTCAATGAATCCATTTTGAGGTCTTAAAAGTGTTAGGAATGGTCTTAACCAACTGATATTCAAAAACAACTTTTTGGGCATCATGGTTTGGTGAAGACAAAAGTAGTTGTGGTTTGATCAAGTGATGTTTCATGAATTATAACTTTCTTAGAAGTGTTATACATGTTATTAAATTTCCATAAATATTTTATATTCCATAGTTTATTTTATTTTGTGAGATCTTGAGGTTCAAAGTAAGTTTTAGGGTCCCAAGGGTGCTTTGGAAATAGGTGTTCGAGAAGTATAAGAAGTAGTGGTCCCATTTAATGAAATAATATGATTGGTTGATGAAAATTATGACCATTTATTATGTTTAAATGTTAATTTAAAAATGTGTGGTGATTTATGGGTCATGAAAAAGTATGGTTTTGATGTTAGGGTATTTTTCTCTTTGTACCCATGGGGATTTGAGTCTTTTTAGAGCATGTAATGATGATTTTGGATAGGCAGACCTACTTGGGTCACTTGTGACTGTTGTGATAAAGTTATGGGATGTTTTTAATGATTCATTGATTGAACCAAATGTGTAAGAATGACCTCCTTTGGGTTAGAAGAAATAAAATCATATAAAAGTGATGTTTTGGGTTCATTTTTGAACTAGTCTTGCATAGGGGAGAAGTGTGACCTAGAGGAGATTGTTTTGAAAGTATGAAGGTATGTATTGAAGGATGATAGAGTTTTTTTAATATTTAGGAAGGTATAGAATCATGAGAGAAATATTTTAGAGGAAAGACAAGTTGAGAAGAAAAGAAGATAGAGCAAGTTTGAAGACCTAGTGTTTGAGCTAGGGTTTATGAGTTGAATATGTGATCTCCATCAGTTGTGGCAGCATAAAAAATCAGAGATCAAACATTATCAGGTGTTTGAGTTGGTGTTTGGTCATCCTAGGGGATTGTAGCCTCCTTTTGTATTTGGTGCTTCACTAAATTAGGGGTTGGTGCTCCTTGTAGGGTTGGTGCTCTACTAAACTAGGGGTTGGTGCTCCTTGTAGGGTTGGTGCTCTACTAAACTAGGGGTTGGTGCTCCTTATAGGGTTGGTGATCTACTAAACTAGGGGTTGGTGCTCCTTGTGAAGTTAGTGATTCACTAAATCTCTTTTATTTGTGTAATATAATCATATTTTCAGTGGGTTTTCTTCCCCATGAGGGTTTCCCACTTACATATGGTGTTCTTGTGTTGAGTACTTTGTTTCTTGCTCTTGTGATTGATGTTGTATATCTTAATAAGCACACATGGTTATGGATATTGAATGAAAAAAATATTTTATGAATGATTTTTTTGGTAATTGAAGTAAAAATCATTTAAAGAGTGATTCACCCCTCCTCTCTTAGTCCATTATGTTTCCAACAATTGGTATCTGCGGGTCCTTGAGAAGAAAGTTAAATAACTTGAAGGAGATCCTTTAAAACAAATGAAATGGGTAAGTATTTAGATCTTGTAGTGGCATTGAGGTGGAATAATGAATTACATGAGTTAGTAATGTATGCCTACCAAAATCAGATCAAGGATATGGAAGATAAGCATAGTCAAGCCATTCTTGCTTTGGAATCTCAAGTTGAAAGTTTGACCAAAGCCCTAAAGGAGAAGGAAGACTCTTGTTCCAGGTATGAGGAAAAATTAAAATCTCTTGATTAATATTTGGAGGGTGCGTCTAGTAGGTTGAAGATGTATGAGAGGCTTGAGAATAGCTCCAAATCATTTGATGGTGTTGTAAAGGTCAAAAGGCCACATACGACAAATCAGGCCTAGGGTTTGAAGGAAAGAAAAATAATAATGATGATGAAGCTGGTCCAAGTTCAAATTTAGATGAGAAAGTGACTAAGAGGACTTATTTTAGGAGGTATAACCCCATTAGAAAACCTAATTATATGAGGTATGGTTCATTATTTCATGGATATTGCTTTGTTTGTCATGATTTTGGTCATAGAGCTAGAGATTGCAAAAGGAGGTCTCCAAGGGATGATATAGGTCTCTTCAAAGGTGAGTGATTTTCATGTTGTGAGTATGGGCATAAAGCAAAAGATTGTGTATGAAATCTCATTGTATTTGAGAAAAGAAGAAAGAGGGATGTTGTTTGCTTTAATTGTTGAAAACAAGTCATATATCAAGATTTTGTCCAATCAAGAGGAGGTTCATCAAGAGGTTTGATCAAAA
Source organism: Taxus wallichiana var. yunnanensis (assembly GCA_018340775.1). Taxonomy (NCBI): domain Eukaryota; kingdom Viridiplantae; phylum Streptophyta; class Pinopsida; order Cupressales; family Taxaceae; genus Taxus; species Taxus wallichiana. The sequence continues at coordinate 569,539,359 of CM031244.1, forward strand.
GGTACAGTCATGACAGTCAAGGGACCCAATCATGAAGGTCAAGATAAGAGGAATGATACAAAAATAAAAGTATTCATGACTGATCAAGTAAGTAAAATTAAGAAAACTAGTTCTCAGCCTAATCAAGTGAGGTTTGTCAAAGAAGGTTCTTGTGGCACCAAGTAAGGTTCAAAGTCAGGTTAAGGAAGCATGTTTGCTTTAGTTGAAGGGCTTAGAACTGAAGAAGAGCATATTTGCCTAAATTAATTTCAAACTCCTGTGTAAGATGAGTTGAAGAAACTAGGTCTTTGGGACACCACAAAATTTGTAAGATATATTAAATGACATATCCATGTGTTTTTGAGTCCTTGTCATTGTTAGGTGTTGGAATTTTTCTTGTTGTTTATGTTTGAAGAAGTATATAGTTGTCACATGATGTATAAAGGCGTGTTAGGTTAGTATCATTGTGTAAAGAGTCCGAGGTCTCTGAGTGTGTCTCCAAAGATGGTTTTGAGACCATAAACCTGTTCTAAGTATGCAATATCATGAAGTAGTTGTTTGAAGCATTTTTAGTCTTCTTTTGGATCTTTAAGGTCTGTAGATATATGGTACATCATCTTAATTATCAAAAGAAATGTCATTATTAGTACAAGGTTAGAAGGATTTTGTGTTAAGAATAATGAAAAGCATGAAATTTTCCATGACATGTCTGAGATTGTGCTATTTTCTTTGTCCTCCATGAAGTTGTTTGAATTGTCATGAGGAGTCTTGTGTCTCAATGGTTAGGTCTAAGTTATAAGGGAATTTGAATACTTGAAGTGTCATTAAAAGATAGCTTGTTGTCTTTATGTATTATAAGGTCAATTATCATGAAGGATAAGAGTCTGTACCCATTGATCTTTATGTGTAATCTAGTGTTGTCAAGGGTATTGATATATTAGTTAGTATGTTGATAAAAAGTGTTACCACTATTTTTTGCGAGTCTTGTTAAAGGGAATTCTTTAGGTCATTGTGTTATGAGTCAAGTCTCTCGTAGTCATTGTATGGGGTATTCTTCATCAACTGATTAATGAGGAAATGCCATAATGAGATCATAATATGTACATCCAAGGAATGTATGTCATGTGTCTTATACTTCAGTTGGTTATAAAGGTTAGTCCTCTTGTCTCAAAGTGGCTATAGTCTAATCAAGTCGCAAGAATTCAATATGAATAATGTCTTGCATATGAAAATCATCAATTTGTGTAACCACATTATCAAGAAGGTGCAATCTTGTAACAATTAAAATTACGAAGGTTCTTAGATGTGTAAGTGTTCTAAGTATGATCTAAAGCCCTAAATGGTGTTCTCCATCCATCATATGAGTGGTAAAGGGTTTTAATGCTAAATGTAACCATGTGAATCATGATTGAAAGATACTAAGAGTGTGCATTCATCTTAAAAAGCAATATAAAGTTGTTCAAGGCATAGGAAAGCTGTGTGATACAACATTTGGGTGTGGCATCAATCATAAGTGTATGATGTCTGAGAAATATTATCCACAGCAGGGTGTCTTGATTAAGATACCTCAAGTAGTCATCTAGACATATGTGATAGAGGACATTATATTGCAAGTCTACAGAGAAAAACTAAGAATACTCAAGACTAATAAAATTGAGAAAATGTGTTATAGGCATGTATGTCTAGGTCTTGAGGGGCCTTCATCATGTATGAAGGTGATCATCAAATCCTACATGAATATATTTGAAGTGTATACTTGTAAAGGACATACCTTGGTCTTCTTAAAAATGTATAAATCCTTCAAGAATTTCTAAGTATAGTATGACCCAAGACTTAGCTTACGAGAATATCTCTCAAAGGTCCGAACATGGTTCTAAAAGGTAGTAAAAGTGTTTTATAGATATTAATAACTACAATGTGATTCAAGCAAGGTTTTTAGAAGGATATGTTAAGTATTAAAGCCGTGCAAGACAAAAATCAATTTTACGAGAGGTGTGTAACAAATCATTTGAGGTTTGTGGTACAGTTAGAAAAATATTCAAGGATCAAGAAGTCTGTGTCATTACCTTATTAGTACAAGGAGTCATCAAAGGATATGCAATCTTTGAGAAGCCCATCATGGTTTAAGGAATTTTTTAGAAAATACTATGAGATGGTTAAATAACATATTTTGGTCTTATTGTTAAGATCTGGGTAGTTCAAGCATGATAAATGTCAAAGAAACTAAGTGTGTTGGGATTAGTGATCAAAGATGGAAGATAACACAAATCCAAGTTGAGATGGGTATGTTTAAGTTGAGAAGATTGTGTATGTAGTCCATAAAGGGTTGTGAGTTATTAAAACATAATGATTCAAGAATAGGAATGATTATACTTGTGTCATAAGTGTAAATGCTCAAATAAGATATGTATATGCATGTAGGGTGCTCAGATTGTTAGATGTGATTTGGGAAGTTATTATAAGGTTTGGAAGAGTGAAGTTTGTATCTTAAGTTCTGGGTTGATGCTTATATCAGTAAGGTTTGTCTTCATCTTGTGTGTTGTCTTGTCACTCTCAGATGAAGAGTCTTAAAAGATCGTGTGTACCCTAAACCAAGATCAGTGAAAGGAAGGGAAATCAAGGTTAATGATTTAAGAGCTAATGTGTCAAATCTATGTTGTACTTCTTCATGAACTTAAAATGATGACAAACTACATTACACAAGTGAGAAATGTGCATCTACAGGTACCTTAGATATCTAAGAAGACTAAGGTACATGTCTAGAAGGAAGAACATCAAGGAAATGAGGGAAAATTGTTGACCTCCAGGTTTGAAATGAAGATGTAAGGTGTATGGTACAAAATGTCTCAGTGGTATCTATAATTAAGGAACAAATTTGTTGCCTTAAGTTTTGGTATGCACTCTAAAGTCTTCAAGTTTCTCAGAGTTGATAGTCAAGGGATTTAAAGTTGTAAGTGAAATTTTCTCATGCATCATTAGAATAAAGTATGAATTTGTATTTGAAATGAGTTAAAATATTGTGTTAGGATCAAAGTAAAAGATTGAATTTGACATGTCAATATTGTGGGAAGTCCTGAGAAGCTATGTTATAAAGTACAATGGCCTGGAAATGGAAATCTATAAGTAAGGTAGGTGGTGTTATTATTCTTGAAGGACTATGGGCCCTTAAAATTATGATATGGATAACTTGAGAATGCATGAAAACCTATAGGACTTACAAACTATAAGAAGAGCTTAAGAAGGCTAAGGTGTGGTGTTTGAAGACTGTGCACAATATATTACCAATATGGTTTACTAGAAATTGAGTTCAAATGGAAAACTACAGATGGTTTAAGTGTTAAAGATGATTGTTAGGTATAGTAAAGTTTGGTTTTGAGTTTTTAGAATTATATGATTGAGGATGAGTAATAGAGATTTTTGTGAAGGGTGATTCATGGTAGTTGTTGTTGTCTTGAAAAGGTTATCTCTAAGTAGAAGCTTAAAACTATGTCATAATAGTACAAACTCTGAAGGTATCAAATATCTCGAAGGTTGAATCTTGATCATTCTAAGCAAGAGCAAAGGAATCAAGTGAGAAAAGTTATTTGGATTCATCAAGGTGAATGAGTTCAAAGAATACTACAAGTATATGAAACAGGGTATTGCAAAGATGAGTCTTTTACACGTTGTTCATAGGTTTGTGTAGAGTTATTAAGACAGGGAGAGCATATTGTGCTTCTCAATTAGGTGGCCCAAGAGGCTTGAAATACTAAAATAGAGATATGGTTACAAAAGTGAAGGATTGAAACATTGAGAAGAATATAAGGTTCAATATAGTGACTTGACAGAGAACAGGTGTGAGATTATATGTTTTAACTCTCAAATCATAGCTTGAAATGTCTAGAAGCTTTCAATGAAAAAATGATGATGATGTTTGGAGGTATATTGTCTTGGAATGTAAGTCAAAGGCTTAAACAAACATAATCTCCTACAACGAAGGTTAAAAAAACTGAATATAAAGTCTTTTTGAGTTAAGCTGATCAATAGTTTGTCTGGACTCCGTTTACTTCCTATCCCCTTGTAATAGAAAAAGTTATGTGGTTAATTCTTCGATTCTAAACTAAAGAGTTTGACTCCTTTTTCTTTCTCCTTTGCATTATGCTGAAGTTATTAGATTACCTCTTCTTTATGCTCTATTAATAGTTGGAGATGTTGAATTTTTTGTTCTCTATCTTCCTTTATCTGAGAGAAACTTTCCCCTTTTGTTTTCAGAAGAATTTGTAAATGTGAAATTGTCTCTTGATCATGTTGAAACTCATATTGGACGTTAGAAATAAACAATACTTGGGGAATGATTGTATCAGAATCAATAGGTGAACTAGGTTTACCTTCAAACATGGGTTCTTTCCCTTTGTCATGAGTGGGTGAGTCTTTAATATGATTGGTTTTTGATCGGTATCCATCTCATGCAAATGCATGAAGGAGATAGAGAGTGGGGTGGAGAAGAAAGAGGCGTCTGGTGTAGAGATTACATGATGACCAGTGCTTATTGTTCCTCTAGTGAAGGAACATTTTCTATTTGATTTTCATTAAGGGTTTAGGTAAGCCCTGATGAACTAAGGAATTTCTTTGGCATTTTTGAGGTAGATAACCCTATCTATAGAATTCGATAAGGTTCAAGGGCATACTTCTTTTGAAATTTAACCCACTTCCCAATCCCATGATGTTTCTTAATGAAATGGTGCTTGTAGACGAGGTGTATGACACCTTGGAATTTGAGGTAAGAGGAACCCCATTGAAAATTCTCAAGCGAGAGGAGAAAAATAAAATAAAAGCTGGTGCAAATTAACCTTTTTTGGGCTTTGGCCTAACCACGACGTAGGTGAATGAGGATTCTCAACATAGGGCCTAAAATAACTTCGTATTGACCATCACATGTAAAATATTTAATCACCCATTTAGCTACATCCACCCATGGCTCAAGAAAAGTACCCATTTTTATGCCCTTAGCCTTTCCCTTATTATCAATAACCAATTCTAATTTCTCTTTCTTTCCTATAGAAAAACACTTAATAATTTCAGAGTAGGGGGTCCTGAAATTAACCAATTACCCTTCCTTTGGAATGCTAGAAATGTCACTAATTATGGAAGGGATGAATAAATATTTTCTTACCTTTCAATTTTGAATATCTCTCCCCATGTTCACTATGAATTCTTCTATCATCCTTTAGTTAAATTCCTCATATGTAAGCATGAAGTCTAACCACCTCTGCTTTCTCAAAGATTGCTATTGATTTCCTATCAGAGAGAAATTCAACTGAACTTGTTGGTTCATGCTCGGAGCCTAATTCCCATGGCTGATACTTGAAATAGAGCAAGGAATGGTGCGGGATTGGAAGAAGCTAAAGCAAAAGAATGGGACTAGCAGGCGTAGGAATGGAGCGATAAAGATGAAAAATGGAGATAAACAAGTGGAAAAACAATTTTATATGAAAATAACACAAATTGGGTAAAGGTTAACCAATTGTGATGAGACAACGACAACGTGGGGAGTAATTCAGTATGAGAGAGGGATTAATTGGGAATGAGTGTCGATTTACTTAGATATGGTGTGCATGCAAACATATTGGAAAATGTGGAGTCATCATTTCACACAAGCATAATAATTATCACCTCATAATTAAAATTTTTAACATTTAAAAGGGAAGCCATGGCACATACCTTGTCATTAATCACTTGTCAAATCTGGTAAGCAACACTTAATTCTCCTTTTTCTCTCTCCACATGTTGTCTCACATTTATTGATTGCACAATCCAGGGGGTGACCGCCATTACATGTTTTCACCACTTGTATTTACTATCATTTTCACACACACACACACACACACACACACACACACACACACACACACACACACGAAGTAATGACCAAAATTTTTGGTTTTCAATCAATACTTCATAAGATGATGAACACCATCTTTGTTTTTCAACCATCTCCTATTTATTCTAGCTGAGAATTAATTTAGCCATAAACCGAATTAGACAGAAAAATTTTTCCACACAATTCAGAGCTGCATTTTCTTGTAGCATCTTTTTAATTCCTCTTTTGATGCTAGATTTTGGTATAGCCTCAAAGTATGACCATTAATTAGCATTACCTTTCTTTCACAATCAATAGTAATCAACTGCGGTTCCATTTTTGAAGACTTCCTCAATCTGGTATGGACCCATCCATCTTGTTTGTAATTTCCCTTTGAATTCTTTGTACTTTGAATCAAATAGAATAGCCCAATATCTTTTTGAAACTTCCTTTGCTTGATATGACTATCATGTCATACTTTTATTTGATGTTGGATGATTTTTATTTGATGAAGTGCTTGTAATCTCATCTCATCCAACTCATTCAGTTGAATAATCCTTGCTTGTTGTGCTTATGATAACTCAATTCCCACTTCAACAATTGTTCTTAAGGTCTGGATTTCAAATTCTATAGGAAATATTGGTTTCTTTCCATAGACCAACTCATAAGGGGTGAATCATGTGGTTATCTTCTAAGTGGTGTTATAAGCCCATACTGCTTTTGGTAACTTTTGGACCCAATTTTTCCTTGAGATATCCACAGTCTTGGTTAGGATATTTTCCAATTCTCTGTTAGTGACTTCCACTTGACCATTGGATTGTGGGTGATATGGGGATGATTTATTATGCCTTAGCTGATATGTTGCCATAAAGGAATTGATTACTCTTGACATAAACTGTGGTCCTTGGTTTGAAATAATGGATCTTGGTGCTCCAAACCGCTAGAATATATGTTATGTAAAAATTTTGAAACACTCTCATCTCTTGCATATTGGAGAGCCTACACCTAATCCCATTTTTTTACATAGTCTGGACAAACCAAGATGTAATCCTTCCCTTGAGAAGATGGATCAATTGGTCCAATGAAATCCAATCCCCACTTCTCAAATGGCTCTAACATAACCTGAGGTTGGAGTGGCATCTCAGATGTAAATGTTGGTTTTCCCATCCTTTGACATTGATCACATTTCCATACATACTTTTTGACATCTTTATGCAAAGAATGCCAATAGATCCAACTCCTAAGACTTTGCAAATAGTCCTTTTGACTAAATAGTGTCCTCCTGATGGCTCATCATGACATGCTCTAAGTATGTCAAATATGTCATCCTTAGTTACACACATGTGTAATACATAATCAGATCCACATTTGAAATCATTCTGTAGTCCATGTATACATTGCACTTTGTTTAATTAATTTCTTTCTTTGTTTAGGTGTAAGGAAAGATGGAAACTTCCCTGTAGCCAAGTAGTTATCCATGTCTACAAACCAAGGAGAGAAAATTGAGATTACAAACAAATGTTCATTCGGAAAATCATCATTGAACTATTCCTCAGTACTTGAAATAGTTATCCTTGAAATAAATTCAACCACCACATTGGATTTCCTGGTTTATCAATTATTTTAATGTTAAATTCTTGCAATAATGGTATCCACCTTACAATTCCGCCCTATACTAAGGGTTTATTCATTAGATACTTAATAAAAAAATGATTAGTATGAAAAATTACTTCATATCCTGTAATGTAATGGAAACTTTTTAATTGCATAGACAACTGCAAGAAACTCCTTCTCTATGGTAGTGTAGTTCCTTTCAGCAAGGGAGAGGTTTTTGCTAATGTAGTAAATAACATGCATTACTTCCATTTCCTCTTGTTTTCTCGAGTATGACCCCTCATTGCTTCATTGGAAGCATCAATTTGTATGTGAAAGGGAAGCTTCTAATTATGGCCTTTTAAGACTAGGGTATTTGTCAATTTTTCCTTAATAGTGTCAAAAGATTGTTGACATGCTTCTATCCATTTAAACTCAGAGTCTTTTATTAGAAGAGAAAACAATGGAGAAGCCAACTTACTAAAATATGAAATGAATCTTCTATAATAACCAACATGTCCAAGAAATATTCTTACTTCTATTTGATTTGTGGGAGATGTAAGTTTTACAATGATGTTGACTTTATCTAGGATCTACCTTGATTCCCTCAATTGAAACATGATGGCCCAGACTATACCTTGCTCCATCATGAATAAAAATTTCTCATGATTTAAGGATAATTGATGTTTCTCACACCTTGAGAGGACTTTGTCTAAATTATCAACTACCTCTTGGAATGTTTCCCCATAAACAATGAAGTCATCCATGTAAATATCAACACAATCATGAGTGAGATCAGCAAATATTACTAACATGGCTCTTTGGAAAGTAGCAGGAGCATTACATAAGCCAAAAGGTAAGACCCTATAGGAAAATGTACCCCATGGGTAGGTAAAGGTAGTTTTATCTTGATCCTCTGGTGCCACTTTGTTATTTGATTATACCCACTGAACCCATCAAGGAATGAGAAATACCTTTTTCTAGATAAATTATCAAAGACTTGATCAATAAAAGGTAAGGGAAAATAGTCTCTATGTGTTGCCTTATTCAACTCCCTATAATCCACACAAACCCTCCATTTCCCATTCTTTTTAGGCACTATTACTAATGGAGAAACCCATTGACTATCTAAAATTGGATAAATGAATCCTACCTTAAGGAGTTTTTCAATCTCTATTTTTATAATGTCTCTTAAGGTAGGGTTTATCCTTCTTTGTGGTTTCTGACTAGTTTGGAATCAGTTGTGTAAATATGGTGTGTATAAATACTAGGGTGAATACCCTTCATGTCATTATATTCCCAAGAAAAGGCTTGAGGATGAGAGCATAGAAGTTTGAATAGGGTATTCTCCTCTTGACTAGTCAACCAACTATTGACTGCCAATGTTTTTCTTGGGAAGATGGGTAATTTCTTGGTGTTTGGGTGGAGAGAATTTACAACAAGGTATTCTCTCAACAAAAAAGTGTTCAAGGGGCACCTATGGGGAAGTAATATGTGAATGGTAATGATGTTGTGAAAGACAGACTCTCAGATCTATGTTTTGTGAGAAAGGACAAATTATAGGTTGATTGTTCTCATCCATCATGTCATCCTTTATTTTAATTGGTTGTCATGCATGACTCAATTCTGATCTAATGCAAGACTCGTGATCACAATTTTGGATCTTCTCTAAATGTTCTTGAATTATGACCATGACCAAGGATGAAACCACATATTTTGATTCATCTGTATCATATTTCCACCATTTTTATCCTCTGTGGCAAAGGGTTTTGTAAATGGATAACTTCTTTGAATCATGTCCATTTTTAATTACCATGTTTCCTTTTCTGCAATCAATAAAATTTGTGGAAGTGGCTAACCATGGGCATCCTAGGATCAAAGGGTATCTAATTTTTTTATTCTTCATTTTAATGACCATAAAATCTACTGAATAATCCCATGATTCAATGGTTATGGTCATGTCCTCTATGATTCCTTTGGGCTTGGCTACAGATTGGTTAGCCATTTGTAACACTACTGAAGTTGATTGTGGTTTAGGGAGAGATAATGTGGACAATGTGTCAATGGTCATCACATTAATTTCATCCCCTAAGTCAATTAGCACATTAGGAATTTGGACATCTCATATACAACCAATGACAATTGGACTCCTAGGGTCCCCATATTTTGGAGGGGTCATATTCCCTTCTAATATGCTAGCCAATTTTCCATCAACATGGATTATTTTAGGCTGATTCTTCCTTTTACCTTGATTTTTAAAACATATCTCTTTGATGGTCTTATTCAATTCTGGGATTTCTCTAAGAGCCTGTAAAAGAGGGATTCCAATACTTAGTTTTTTAATCCTGAATTATATCTAAATTTGGTTCTTCATGGGTTACATTTCTACATTTTTCCAAAATTCTAGATGAAAATGGAATTCCTAAGTTTGGTTTAGATGTTTCTTCAATAACTTGAGATTGGGATGCATCTCTTTTGATTTTTCTTTTCTTCACAAATTCTTTTATAATAAGAGATGATGGTTTTTTGGTTATAATATTGCTGAATCGATCCTTGGGGTACATTCCATTGTTGTTAGAATTGAGGATTAAATTGTTGGAACAATGGAATGTTTGGGTTTGGATCCCAGGGTTGTTGATAATAATTCGATGGTGAATTCCATTGAAGACTCCATTCTTGTGGGACTTGTTGAGCCCAAGGATGGGGGTATGACCATGGTGTGTTCCACTGGTTTGAAACCCATTGCATTTTTGGTGCATATAGATTGGTTTTGATTTGATTGAAAATTCCCTCATTGCCTCGAGACACATAATTCAACTTAGCTTCATTTTGTGTGTTCTGCTTTAAATGATTCCTTAGCAAGGGAATCAATCCACATTGGTTTGTGGCATGCTTTAGATCACAGACAAGGAAGATGTCTGTTTTATCTAAGGGACAATCCTTAAGCCCATGTTTGTCCCTACATCTTGGACAATATATGAATAATGGCTCTATGTTCCTAGCTTTCTCCCTATCCATAATTGTATTAAGTTGAACTAAGAGGTTTGTCCTTAAATTTGTAATTTCCTCTCTTAATTTGGATATGTTACCATTGACCATTTTTCCTTTCTGTTTTCGAAGGTTTGGGCGAGTCTGGGAGTAGTTCCTACAGAGGTCAATGATATCAGTGAATTCTAATTTTTCATATCTCCTTTTCCCATAATATTAAAGGCTTCTTGTGTGTCCTCATCCAATCCCTTAAGGAATAGAGTTTTAAGAAGAGTAATATAAGACCAGTGCCACACCTCTTGTGAAAAAGAGGAACCAATCAAGATAGTCCTCAACACTCTCATCCTCCTTTTTGCATCCTAAATAGCTCTTCCTTTTTGTTGATCACCCTATAGTAATATTGGTATTTATCCAAGAAAACTATTTCCATATCTTGCCAAATGTGAATGGAGTTGGGGGTTAGGCCCATAAACCACCTCATGGCTGCATCCTTCAAATTTGAAGGAAATAAATTTAATTTTTGAGTGTCTAAGGTGTAGTCATAGGTCTAGCACAAGAATTTGAACTCAAATAGGAATTGGTCAGGATATTTTGAGACTAGTCCCCTGAAGGTTGGTAGAATTGAAGGAGATATATTCTTCATGGGGGATTGGTCATTAGGATCTAGTTCTATGGGATAGGTAAATGTCCTTCCAAGTGGAGGGTTGTCATTATTTGCACCATTGGGGTTTTCCACTCCATCAACCATCCTTTCTTATTGAACAAGTTGCTCCACAGGTTGGTTTTGAGGGGGTTTGTTTATAATAAATCTACCTCTATGGTCTCTAGGTCTAAACATAAAATCCTACCATATTGAATTTTTTTCCTAACTACACGTACTTACTTGATGTTCCACATAATCCAAAGCACAAAAATAATCTTGCTATCACTACAAGGTATTTTATTTAGAAAGAAAGAGTTATGGAAATGAAATTCCTAAATGGAAACTTACTAGGACATCATGAAAGTACATCAACTTACTACCTTAATCTTTGCTAACATCTTAATAATCCTGGAAATGACACGAAGAAGTGATGAGTGTCATTGGTACTCATACTTTAGTTATCTCATGATTTTCTAGGGAAGTGTCCATGGCTATTTGCAACAAAGGAAATGATTGAAACTACGATCAATACTTATTTTTAATGAACTCAATCAAATACTATTCTAAATGCAATCAAGAAATGAAGTCTATTAATGAACAGGGATTTCTGAACTCATAATTGAAAATATTGAAAGTAATGAAATTATTGTAATTAAAATAAATGTTGCATAACAAAGATGAAATAAATAAGAAATGCTCCCTTCACATTGGGGAGGAGTGGCCCTTGCTCCTTCCCTCTGATCTGGTTTAGAATTGTAAATCACACAAGTCGATTTATCCCTGAATCATGCACTTTATTGAAATAGAAGAATTTCTTTTACAACAACCAATGAACTAACTCTACAATTCTACTAAAAATGCTCTTTTATATCAAGAGAAATCCTTATCACTCTAGAAGAGGACAAGTTATTTGCAATAATTACTACTACTTAACTAAGAGATATCTATGACAACAACTGATTGTTTGAGGAGTTACAATTGTGGAAGAACAAGTGCATGCCACACTTAAATCAGATTCATCTTGTTAACTACAGATGAAGTCCTTAATTGAATCTCAGTTGAGATGATTAATCAACACCAGAAGATGTCAAAGATCATGCATTGAATTCCTATAATCATGATGACTATAAGTTGTTTTGTTCAACTTCTCCATGTCTTTAATTAACTAGGTGTTAAGTCAAGCTTGCATGATCCACATAAGCCACATGATGGATTAGATGTTAGCCCACATTTCATGCCCTTCTCACCATGTCAACTCATGTGCTTGACTACATCAACCCGTCATCTTTCCATCTGAGTCATTTGACCTATTTTACGATTCCTACATTCCAAGCGAGTCTTGCGCCAGTGCTTGCGTGAGTCCTGTGCTCCACAGTGAGTCTTGCACTAATGCATGGGTGAGTCCTGCACTCCAAAGTGAGTCTGTGCTAGTGCATGAGCAAGTCTTGCGCTGGTCCATAGATAAGTCCTATGATGGCTTAAGATATGCTCTTCAAACACATTGTTAATACACATAAATATCCATTTAACACATTTTGAAGAAGCATACACAAGATGAAAATAACAAGGTTATGCACAAAACTTCCTTTCAAAATATACTAAAGTATTAATTACAAAATGATAATATCATCCTTAGTGTAAAATGATGACATGAAAAAATGGGGGTTTACATAGGAATTAAAAGGGATCATCAATCAAAACATTGGGAAGGTAACACATGTAGAAGTGTGTTAGTGTCCATTTAAGAAGCACAACAGATAAAGTAACACACATGACATCGGCCTCTACTACTAAGAAATATTTGATAAACAACTAGTAAAATTTATTTGGGAGTAGTACGGTAGCCACAAAACCTAGAAAAAGTGTTAGTGTATTACTCTCTTGAAGCAATAACATAGGAAAAAAGCCGGGAAAAAGTGTGGGTGCGTAGACTAGATCTACCATAGGTACAGATACAAGAGTTCCAAGAATGAGGGGGCTTGGGAGGTTCTGGTCCTCCCTGAGAAGAGGAAATTCTAGTGGAGGTTCAAGGTCAAGATATGGACCTAATATAGGATAAGGTAATATCCCTACACAACAACCTTAGATTTTATATGAAATTCACTCCACTTTTATGAGTACAAAGGAGTAAGGGATGTGGTTGAACATGTGTACAAATGTGAGCTTGTATATAGAGCTAAGAAAATCATTGCTTCATACATAAATGTTAGTAAGTTTGTAAGTACATTGAAAGACCATGCACGTAGTTGGTACCGAAAGTATGATCCACACAAGACAATTGTGGATTACCCAACCTTGCGTGCCAAATTTTTAGAGGAACTCCATATCCCCGAGTTTGAATAACAAAGCATCAACATGCTAAAAGAAATCAAGCACAAAATTTTTGAGAGTGTTTGAGAATATGATGGGCGGTTCAAAACTTTTTTGTCAAAGCTTTTGTATGATATCCACCAAATTCAACACACGTAATGGTTTGTAGGTGAAATACTAACACCGTTCAGGAGAGCACTATCACACAAGAAGTTTACCAATCCACATGAAGCTATGGAGGCATCCCTATGCGTAAAATAAGTTGGTAGTGTAGACACTGGGGTGAGCCCATTTTTAGAAGCACGATTGCAGCCATGGCCACATAGTTAGAGAAGATATCTGCTAGCTCAACACATGACACTTAAAGTGGAATCTAGTGTACGAGAATGTGAATTATAGGGAATAATTAAAATATTTTTGGTGCGAGAATGTGTGTTCCTATTATTATCTTGTGAGATATGCCACAAGGACAATGATGTTTGAGAATGACCACTCCTTGACGTTCCACCTAGAGGAATGTAGAAAGTGACTATAAGATTTTGATGTGAAAACACATGATATAACTCAATATAGGCTAATTGATTACATCCATGAAACATATGAGACGAGATGTACCAAACTATTATAAAGGAAAATTTGTAGGTGCGCGAAGGTCAAAATAATGGTGTCAGTTAGAGTGGAAATGGAGGCTGCAGAGGAGCCTATCGAGGTAAAGGTCATGGTGTTCGTGGAGGAAGGTTTAGCCATGACACTTGTTATATGTGTGGATTTCTGATCATTATCAACATGATCGCCCCGAACTTGTCTTACGTGTATTGCGAAAATGGGCATAATGTAGAAGAAAATCCATATTTATATGAACACGTGCAAAAACAAAAAGTAGAGGGGCACAACGATGATACAAGTTGAGCGCACCAGGAAAGGATAGTGGAATCCTAAGGAGTTTGAAGTAACCAAGAAAGGACCATTATTGGTCACCATACATGTGGAGGCCTCACACACAAGATAACATGCGAGAACTAAATCACTCATCCGACAAGAATATATTATTTAGCCGAATAAGTATTCGATGTAGGTTAGTAGAAGGAAGTTTCTTAGGAAACCATGAGCCTAATTAGAGATTTGTAGGGGGATACAATGCTTAAAAGAACACACATGGTATAGGGAGTTTTTGAAACATACACAAGTACCTGACAAGGATGTTGATGAAATCAAGGAAGTATTCCAGTTTCTTAGACAAGAGAATGTCACACCCCTATTAGGAAAATGGTTACATAAGAAGGTTCTACGCATAGTAAGGAAAAGGATAGACATATATTACATGTGAATTTGCCACCACAACACCATGAATATGATAAGGAGATCACCTTGGATGCAATTATTGATGGTGGATGGGGATCACCATCCCGATTGATACAAAGCGTAAAGGTAAATGTCATCACTCTAGATGCATAGAACATGATGCATAAGCCACCACTACAATCTTATTCTAATGTGTTTTATATGGCTAATAAGTCAAGTACATTTCCCATTGGGGTCCTAAAGGATGCAAACATCACTATATAGGGGGCGTGTTTAAATGTCATTATGAAGTGTTAGAATTAGTGGAGGTAAATAATTTCTCTCCATTACTTGGGCGAACTTGGTGTTATACAAACAATACAAATATACACTTTAATAAGTGCTATATTAGTTTTGAGAATGAGGATGAGCGCGTAGTAATTTTGATGGATGGTACTTGAATCATGCCATACACAAAGCCAATAAGTGAGGAAGATCTAAATCAGATTTATGTGTAGGCTGTGTGTGATCCGAATGGATTAAGCCTAAAAAGGAAGGGGTGCTCAAATAGGAAGACACACACTCGATCAGTGACACTACTAACATTGCATGTGGTAATTGGGCATAGGTAATCTATGAGATGGTTGGCATGAAATGTCATGAATGAGTAACTAGAGTGATCAAACCATAAACAATTAGACATTTATGAAGGACTTCACTTTTGAGGTATTGATCTAAAATTAGTTTTTACCCCCTACATACTTGCTTTTTGAATTTTTTAGGATACTTTAAATTATGATTTTAAATTAATCAAAAGATTGTGATGGAATCACTTATAAGTGTTTTCAAATCCATTGTTTTCCAATTTCTCTTATAAGATCAATTTTTCCTTTAAACTCAACTTTCATGAAAAGAGTGGATTTATTACAAAACCATTAAAAATTTGATCACAAGCTGATTTTTAATGCATATCAATCTGACTTAATTCCTCCAAAATTGAATTGTGCACACATTTATATGTTGTGGATAAATGATTCGAAATTCAAATTTATCTTTTTTTTTTTGAATTAATTTCTTTGTTTAATCAATTATTCATTCCCTTAAACTGAATTTAAAATTGATAATAAGTAGTAAAACTAAAACAAAATACTCCACCCATTGATAACGGAGTTCACCCGGATGCGCTTATGTCTCGGATTCACTTAATTGTGAATCGATCTATTAAGAATCACTTGAAGTATACTTTTTACCTTTTGAAGTGAATAATAGATGATTGTCACCTAAAAAATTGAGCTGATTCGAGATTGAAAACTTTGCAAATGTCGAAATCGTTCCCGATCCGTCCATGGCTTTGCAGTATCCCCACAAGTGTGTTTTCTATGAAATTGAGTCAGAAAAACCCATACACCAGGAAAATAATTAAACTTCATGAAGAAAAAATGACATCATTGTGTTCATCTTGGAATTTATAACATTTCTCTAGTTTACACCGAAGTCCTAAATTGACTTAAGGTGCTTCAAAATGAAGATTCTATAGCCCACTCTAATTTTCCTTCTACACAGTCCTAGAAAAGTGTTCTACAAATAGTAGGGAGCTCTCTATATGGCTTGACAAGCTGTTTTGGATCAACGATGAGTGAGTCTTTTGGCACCTCACAGGTCATAGGTTCGACCCACACCTCCTCCTTCATCACTTTGTTAATCTATTGTGGGGGAAAATCCTACATGTAATGGGCAAGGAATGTGTTCGGGGTTTAAATTGGGCATACCCGCCCATTGATTTCGTGGATGTGACCATACCTTGTCCACTTTTTGTTGCCCGCACATTGGGTTAGCTGTTGTTTGATGGCCACAAGGTTGATTGAGTTCGCAACATGCATTGTTTGTGGTGTAGATGGCAATGTGTTGGGTTGTGGTATGTTGTAAGGGCCATGTGGTGGCAAGTTGTTGTGTTGTGTTTATCTGCCGTGCCATATGGATAGGGGCTTTGTTGAAAAGGCTATATAGATATGTAGATCTGGATCAGTTGTTAAGGATATGTGGAGAGTTAGGAAAATCGGTGAGGATTTGACCACCCCATCGAGTTCTTTATGTAGTTCGAGCTATATAGAGCCATATATTGGTCGAGCACTAATGCAGCTTGATTTGTTAACTAGCTCGGCGAGCTAGACCCAACATAACAATATATACATACCTTGCGAAATAATCCCCATGAAGGATAGAAAAGTACAATGTGACATATATATACAATATCAATACAATGATATAATGAAGATCGAGAGGCGGGAAAGCCTCCACAAAAAGAGTGTGCCAACCACTGGCTAAGGATCCCCAACCAAAAATAGCGGGGCCCACTTATCCGCAACCGAGTGTCGAATCTTGACATCCAAAACCCAATTTTTACTTCATATCCATTGTGCCACATGTCGAAATGTGATTTATCCACTTGATGGATGTGCACACATCCAAAGTCACGAGATATGCGCATAAGACGTGAATTTTGCCATTGGCCAAAAATTTCAGCGGGCGATATCTTGAGCACCACGACTTGTGTTTTTGAGTTCTTTTATCGACAAAAAGATATCAAAATTATATTTCATGATGTAATGGTTTAGGGATACTTAGTTATCATATGTAATCATAAATATCCTCCACATCACTCCTCCCTAATAAGGCCCTTTTGGTCTCTAAAATTCAACTTACCCAACTAAACTGTTAAGAGGTTCTCTGCATATCACAAACATATAAAACCTAGTTTATAGCATGGTAAGATTAAAAATTACAATATATATATATATATATATATATATATATATATATAAATCCATCAAGAAGTGGATTATTCCAACTTTTAACACTAGAAAATATGTCCAACATAACCCATGGCCCATCTTTATGGCCCGATATGACAACCAAAGTGCCATACTCATTTGTTGTACACTAATCTTGCACCACTGTCAACTATGCAAAATGTAACTGTAGAAAAAAAAATTAGTGTAATAATTGTACAACCTATTTATAAACATGTTTAACGATTCTGATTATTAAAGCCTAAAATAATAGACTTATAAAATGTGCAAAAATCATACATGGCTACAAAACGTTTGTATAATTGCTACACTTACAAACAATTCCCACTTGATACATTTGCATAAATTAAAAAATAACATACCATGAATACATTTTTTTGAAAAATAGACATCTTCTCAACTGACCATGCCCCATAAGAAACACACATACATACTTTGTCAAATTTCCAAAATGAAGTTTTCCACAAACCCATAAACAAGAGAAATTATCCAAGTATGATAAACATGTCACCTAGATTTTCCCTTCAGGTTACTTCATCAAAATAAAAGCTAAAAATATATATATGGGAATTTTTCCTTTTTCAAAATTAACAAGAATCCCAAAAATTGCTTTGAAAATTTGCATGCTAATCAACTATCATAACTATGCAAACATGAAAAGGAATTTTTTACCCACCAATTTAATTACATTTTCCTTTTTAGGTGGTGGATTTTCTTCAGTATTTACCTGAACCACTGTAGGGTTCAAATTTACAATTTTTGGTTTAACTTTTCTCTCCTTCTTAATAAGTTTCCACTTTTATCTAGGATGAAGTTGCCAACATTTCTCAATTTCATGACCTATTTTGTTACAATGATTACAAAATTTCTTGTCCACATTTTTAGGAAACTTACCTAAACTAATTTTCTCTAAGCTCTATTTAGGAGAGTGATCTCTCATAATATTTTCCAACAAAGATTTACATTTCCTACATTTGGATACACAATGGTTAGACATCCCAAAAACATGCATGGATAACTATACCACATTTTCTGCATATCATTGCCAAATTTCTTAAATGTAGATAGTGGATCAAGATTTTTACCATTTTCTTGATGCTTATGGTAAACAAGAGGTGGAGGAATCTCAATACCTCATCTTGGTGATTTCTTACCAGATCCATCTTCTGACGATGATTCACCAGATCTTGTGGGGAAGATGCTTTCTTTGTCGAAGCTTGTCTTCTTTCAGTGGTTTTAGATCCTTCTCCAATTTCCATTTTCCCACCATCAACGTAACCCAAACCTGTAAAATGAGGATGATCCTTGACTTGAATGGGGTTAGATATACCTTGATTATCCTTACCAAGGCCATTACCATTAAATCCCATTTTAATCAACAATTTAGATCCAATGCCCTTTGTGTGCTTTTCAAAATCACTCTAGAACATTACACAGAATCCAACTTTGAATGGGAAGAGGAGTTAAGTGGTGTAATATGTACAATGTATTCTTCTGTCATAGTTGATGCATATGTAGTGGAAGGTACTTATTTCTTTGGTTAACCACACTATAATACCATCAAGATCTCATCCTTGGATTCAAGCTCTTTTTTAATCTACAATCTACTCTTGAGGAGAATAAATGACATCTCGGGAATGCAATCTCTTCCCAAATCTAATGATCAAATGCATCAATATCATCAATCTTTGCCTATTTATAAATCTTTCCCATGGCTTCTTAACACTTGTACTTCACAAAATACTACTACACACTAAAACAAAAAGATCAACAATTCTGAATTACAAAACCACACCGAAATCAATTACAAATGAAAGTAAAAATGCGCTAAATCGGATCGATACCAAAAATTACTTTGATATTTGCAAGTTTGAAAGGTTGATAACCTCGCTCCGATACCAAAACTTGATTTGAAATTAGTTTTTACCCCTTGGGTACTTGTTTTGATTTTTTTTTCGGATACTTTGAAATATGATTTTAAATTGATCAAGAGATTGTAATGGACTCACTTTTAGGTGTTTTCAAATCCATTGTTTTACAATTTCTCTTATAAGATCATTTTTACTTTAAACTCAACTTTAGTGAAAAGAATGGATTTATTACAAAACCATTAAAATTTGATCACAAGCTGATTTTTGAATATATATCAATCTGAGTTAATTCCTCCAAAATTGACTTGTGCACACATTTGTATGTTGTGGATAAATGATTTAGAAATTAAAATTTATCTATTTTTGAATTAATTTATTTGCTTAATCAATTATTCATTCCCTTAGACTGAATTTAAAAATGATAATAAGAAGCAAAACTAAAACAAAATACTCCACACGTTGATAACGAAATTCACCCAGATGGGCTACATCTCCGATTCACTTAATCATGAATCGATCTATTAAAAATCACTTGAAGTACAATTTTTACCTTCCAAAGTGAATAATAGATCACTATCACCTATAAAATTGAGTTGATTCAGATTTGAAAACTTTGCAAAATGTCATAAATATGTTCCAAAATTCATCTGCAGCTCTGTAGTATCTCCATAGTGCATTCTCTCATGCAATTGAGTAAAAAAACCCCTACACTAGGAAAATTATTACACTTCATGAAGAAATAATGAAATTATTGTGTTAGTCTTGGAATTTAGAACACTTCTCTAGTGTACACTTTGAAGTCCCAAATTGACCCTAGGTGCTTCAAAAATGAATATTTCCGTAACTTGCTCCAATCTACCTTCTACATAGTCGTGGAAAAAGTCTTCTACAAATAACAATGAGGTCCCAATATGGCTAGACAAGCTGCTTGGGATCAACGTTGAGTGAGTATTTTAACACCTCACAAAGTTGTAGGTTCGACCCAAACCTCCTCCTTCTTCACTTTTTAATCTATTATGGGGAAAATCCCACATGTAGTGGGCGAGAATGCATTTGGGGTTTAAATTTGGCATACATGACCATTGATTTCATGGTTCCGGCCACAACTTGTCCACTTTTTATTGCCCACACTTGGGCTAGCTATTGTTTGATGGCCACAAGGTTGTCATGCGAGTTACAACAGGCCAAGTATGTGGCATAGATGACAATGTGTTGGGTCGTGGTATGTTTAAGGGCCATATGGTGGCAAGTTATTGTGTTGTGTTTATCTACTCGCACCATATGGATAGGTAGTGGCTTCGTTGAAAGGGCCACATAGATATGTAGATCCAGTTGAGTTGTTAAGGATATATGCAGATTTAGGATGATCGTTGGGAGTTGACCAACCCATTGAGTTACTAAGTAGCTCGAGTCAGTGTATAGAGCCATGCATTGGTGAGCACTAATGCATTGAGTTGTTAACTAGCTCAATGAGATAGACCACTGTATAACAATATATACATACCTTGCAATAATAATCCCACATGCAATATACATAATTAAAATGTGGAATATATATATATATATAATATAAATACAATGATGACGATTGGAGGCTAAGGCATCCCTCCGCAAAAAGAGTGTACCAACCACGGTGACGGCCCCTAGCCGAGAAATAGCGGGGCCCACTTGTCCATAACGAGTGTCAAAGATCGGCATCCAAAACCCCAATTTTTAGTTCATATCCATTGTGTTACATGTCACAATGTGATTTTTCCACTTGATGGATGTGTATGCGTCTAAGTCAAGAGACTGCCTATGTGATCCTCAAATTTGGTTAGTTGGTTGAAAATTTTAGCAGACAATATCTTGAGCATATGAGATTCATTTTTTAGTTTTTATATCGACGGAAAGATCTCAAAACTTTCCTTCATGTTGTAATGGTTTAAGGATATTTAGGGATCATCTCGTACTTAGAAATTTCCTCCGAAATATGTATACTAGAGAGACATAACCTAAAGCATTATTGTGGACAATGGAAGAACAACTACGTGATGAAGGGGGCATAAGGAATCTATTGGTGTATTGGTTGAGAGGGACAACGGTGAGGTGGTTGGTCACGTACATGGATAATTTATTGAGATGGTGTGAGATCAGGGTTGTGTTCTTAACTAGGTTTGTTAAGAATAATATTCCTTCGAAGATACCAACTTATGATGGGAAGGCATCTCCTCGGATGTGCATACAAAAGTGTGAAAAGATTTGTCTTGAAGGTCCCGATGCACTACCACCATCCTTGTGGGTTAATAAGTTTCATTTAAATTTACACGGGTGTGCGTACATGATATATAAATGCTAAGTTGAAGCATGATACTTCCAACTAAAAATACTTGACATCATGTATTGTACATGTCTTTAATTACTTTTCATCTAACCCTTTAGTGCATAAGGCCATATAGTTGATGAAGCATGTCATTCGGGAGATGACACAAAGGTGGAAGATCTCGTGTCGTAGTTGTATGATGATCTTTGCTATGGATGGGCAAAAAAATGAATGCACATGGTTGGAATTTGATGAGGATCTCTTAGAGCACGTTGGGAAGGAAAAAATGAAATCTAATGTACATAATTGGTGACATAGAGGTGGAAGACTTAAATGTCAAACACCTAGAGGGTGAGTTCAAGGTTTAGGATAAGGCGGATGAGCGGGCATATGTGTATCATTTCCGATGAAGAGAAAGAAAGTAAATATTGTGTCGAATGATGCAACAAAGGAAGTAATCATTGACAATTACTGGTATGAGGTAAAAGTTACAAATATTGTTGAACTATTGCATGAATTTCATGATCTCTTTCCTAGGGGCTTCCATGAGATTAATAGTGTCCATCCTTTGCTAGGAGAGATGAAGATCAAGTTAAAATAATATGCGTGACCAATTTAAAAAAGACCATATCAGATGAAACCCAATCTACATGTTAAGGTGAAGAAAGAGATAAAAAAGATGATACAAGCTGACATTATTGAGACCATAAAATAATTTGAATGGATTAGTACCATCGCAAGTATAAATAAAAATGGAATAATTATAATTTGCATGAACTACAGAGTGTTAAATGCTTCTTATGTTTTTGATCCATTCCCTACACCATTTATTGAAGAAATACTTGAGGGTGTAGCACAACGTGAAATATACTCATTCACAGATGGATTCTTAGGATATCATCAAGTTCAAATTACACATGAAGATAAGGAAAATAATACATTTTCTACAAAATGGGGTTGCTTATCTGTTGTCGTGAGAATGTGCAACAGGGAAATTGATAATTTCCAAGCACGACAACTATACCCCTATGCCAAAATTTTCATGTTTTATCATTCCTAAGAAACCCCGGATCTATTCAGTCAATCCAAATGAATTCCAAAACAATGTCATGATATTATCCTAGGTGATTTAGGAAATTCCATTCATTCCCCCTAGGTGATTTTAGGAGTTCATTGAAAATGTTATCTTTTGGCAGTATAGGGAAGGGCTATCGTTGGCCTTCTTGGGATTGGATCAACCCCTGAAGTAGAGCAGAAGGGCCAAATTCAACATAGAGGTGAATGGAAGACCTTATAATGTCATGGAAATGATTTTGGAAGGATTTGGGAAGTTCTGAAAGACTTGGAGCAGTCTGAGTGAAAACAGGGTTCACAAGCCTAGGCAGTACACAGGCCTAAAACAGTTGTTGAGCTTCAAATGAAGATTCCGGGAGCTCCGGATGGAGTTGGAAGTAAAAAAAAACAGATTAGGAAAGAGGATTCCAATACCTACATGATGGTGAAAAATTATTTTTCACAACACCGTGGCGAATATGATTGGAAGATATTTTTCTTAGGTACAAGTGGATTCCCAGATCAAAACTCCAATTTTTCAGGGATCATATGATTGAATAAAGACATGAGACCCACATAATTGGATTCAAAATTACATTTCCAGTCAGGATCATATAAATTTTCACCAAGAAATTCCACCGGAAGCTCAAGTTATTTGCATTCCAAGTTACCCTCTCAAAGGCAGTTCAGGACTTTGTCATTTTTGAGAGGACATGTGTCAGCACTAGGAGCCTGGTGGGATTTCATGTACCCCACGTCCCTTAGGTCAGGTAAATCACCCATTGGAAAATTTTCCCAGCCCTCATGTGACCCTTGGGACCCTCATATGACCTTAAGACATGGCAGCTTTAACCCTCAAGTGCATATTTGGAGCATGCATTCCTTGTTGTCGGATGCATCCGCCACGTGTCAGCTCCAGGGCCACCGTGGAATTTTATGTACCTTATGCAACTGAGGTGGGGGACATAAGGCCTTGAAAAATTTTCCCATCCCCTATGGGGAGTCATTTGGACACCCACATGACCACCGTTCAGCCCCCAAGTGCAGTTTTGGAGCATCCATTCCCTGCCGTTGGATCGGGTGCCACGTGTCACCTCCAGGACCACTGTGGAAACTGATGTACCTTATGTACTTGAGGTGGGGGAAATAAGACATGAAAAAATGCACCCATACCCTAGGAGGAGTCTTTTGGACACCCACGTGACCTCCTTTCAGCTCCCAGTGCTTCAAATCAACTTTTTCCTCCTTCATTCCCTGCCGTTGGATCTAGTGCCACGTGTCACCATCTTGCTCATTGTGGAAATTGATGTCCCTCACATTCATGAGGTTAGGCACATAAATCATGGAAAAATTCTCCCAAGCCCCACATGTGCACATCTTTTGAAAAATCTCCAAGTGCTGCTTTTCCTGCTTCTAACTTCTAACAGTTTTATTTGCACTCCTTTCCTCCATTATTCCTATCGCAACATTCTACCATCACTCCGCCATTGCAAATGCTTAGAAAAGATCAAAAAGGAACTGAAATACCTTTCCCATGGTGATTCACAGGTCTCAAAAGGAATCCTCATCAAGCTAAGGAGAAACGAAGAACAACAAAGAAGAGAACAACAAAATCCCCATAGCTAAAAAATGGAAATCTAAACAAAGCTTGCAAACCAGTGCATGAATCAATGAACCATTTATTTCTGTTCATTCCTCTATCCAAGACCATCAAGAAGACACCTTCAAACTCCCCCCATGTGCGACAAAGCATCCACAATGAAGAAATCTCCTTTCCGGCTCAACGAAGAAAGAAGTGGGATTTCCCGTCAAACCGGTTGCGGATCGAAGTAAGATTGCACGTGAAGCACCAGAAGAAAAAACCCACATAAAAATAAAATTTTATTCACAAACGGAGGAGAAAACCAGACCTGCAATTTTGAGGTCCATTAATGGCTGCCGTACCTAGAAGCACTTAAGTCCAAAATTAAAACTTTAAAATCTCTTGGATTATTAAGCGGGTGGGCCCGAAATTTCAAAGGGATGATATCTGGAAAAAAACCATATCAAAAACTTCGCCCATGTCAATCGACTCTCAAAGGCCAACTTTCTAAAAATAGTAGGTCTACTACACAGGAACTGCTATTTTAGGAAAGTCATTAACAGAAGAACCTGCGAAGGAGATGAAGATATTAGAGGTGCACTACAACTGAGAATCCACCAGAATGGACATTTTTGGCACTTACTAAAAATAGTAAGTGGGCCCTCAAGCACCTACTAAAAATAGAAATTTGATCCAAAGGAGTGAGGAACACAGGGAGAAAGGGGAATCAAGGTCACAACACTCAGCAAAGGATTGAGAGAGTTGCCTTTTTCACACTTACTAAAAATAGTAAGTTACACTCAAAGAGAAGTTTTGGCACAATGGGATGTACAAGGATAATCATTCAGGGGGACATCATTGTTCGGGAGCATCCTAGTCATTTTCACAGGGCATTCAAGATCCACCTTAGTTCATTCAACTTAGCGAATGTTTGTGAGATAATTTGGAGGAATTTCACAGTGTGCAAGGAGTTTGAAGATTCAAAGTTTCACTGCATTTGGATCTTTCCATCAACGAGGATCAACGGACTTCATCGGGAATGACATATCCTCTTCTTCTTATCCCTCTCTTTCTCTCTCCTCTTCCCCCAAATTTCTCTCACTTTCCAATATTCTAATTTTGCATTGGGGTTTGCACTTTTAATATGACTTAAGAGACTTTAGAAACATAATGTAAATTAAGTCGCCTTGCTATTATAAAAGGGACTTAAATATTTGAAGTGGAATATGAACAATCTTAAGTCATATTAAGGTATTTGAAAGGTCATGAGGAAGATGAAGAGTCATATTCTATTCTATAAATTGTAAAGCCATTCCCATTTCAAAGGGTTGGTGATTGATCTTGTAGACTCAAGAGTGCATTCTACCTTGAGAGAAAGAAAAGGAGATAGCCATTTTCTTCTACTCTCTTCCCCTCTCAAATTTCTTCCATTCCTACACTATGTACAAATTTTGTTCAAGCATCAATACGGAAGAAGGAGTTTCTAGCTTTCTTTGACCAAGGGATTTCATGATACTTTGTTCTCATCAAATTCTATTTGGTCTTGTTGTCATTTACAGGGTTGTTTCTTCTCATAAATGCATGTGATGAAGTTTCTAACTAGTGTGTGTGCAGAATCTGATTTTCTATCTGCAACATTAGTTCTCCTACCTCCATTCTCACTCCCTTTCCCACTTTCGAAAAAGTCATCTCTTACAGTGTATATGCAAGCATTTGCACGCAGTGGTCGCTGGAGTGCCCCTATTAGATCCCCTGGTCGAAAGGCCACCATAGAAATCCACCTTTTCATGTGCATGCACATATGGAAGCTTACGCACCGGTTAAGTAGAGGGACTTAGATTCCCGTGAGCGTTGGCAAGAAATCCACAAGTTTGTCCACTTGAAAATTTTTCTTTCAACATTATCTTATATAGTCACGCTTTTGGACTTAAGAACGCACTTATAGTGTTTTCGCATATTATTGTACAATATTTTGAGGATTTTATCCATAAATTTCTTCAGGTATATCTAGATAATTAGACCATGTATGGATTAGTTAAGTATCATTGCGAATATTTGAGGCTACTATTTGAAATAAGTAGACAACTAAGTATATCCTTGAATATCAAAAAGTGCATCTTTTCCACACCATTAAGAACATTGGTGAGGACTATTAATACAAGGAGATTCTTCTAGTTGATCCAACTAAGATAACAATTATCTTGGATTGGAAGAGCCCACCAACCAAAGTGAGGTGCATGGATTCCTTGGTCATATAGGTTACCACATAAAATTCATCAAGGATATGCAAATATAGCTACGCCACTATAGGACATCTTGAAGGCTAAGGGTAATTTCCATTGGAAGAATGTGCAACAACAAGATTTTTATCGCTTAAAGGAAATATTGACCACCATGCCTATCCTTTGCTTCTATACATGGAATTTTTCCTTTCATGTCCATGTGAATGCCTCAAAAATTGTGATTGGATTTGTATTAGCAAATCCTGGAGAAGGAAACATTGCTCATCCCTCTGCTTTATAAGTAGAAAGCTAACACATGTGGAAAAAATGAAACTACGGAGCGCGAGGTCTTGTCTATGGTGTACGGGCTTCATAAGTTCAGGAAGTATCTGCTTGAAACTCGTTTTATATTCTATATTGAACATATGATACTTAAATACTTAGCAAATAATCTCGTGTACTTCAGTTGCATTTGCATATACGGATCCTACTATTCTATGAGTTTGAATTTTCATGTAATCGTCAAGCTAGATAAGATAAATTTAGGCCTTGACCAAATTTCACACATAAATTCTAGGGAGGATGCACATATTATTGAAGATACCATGTCGATTCCTAGTTGTTCGATTACATCTCGTTCTCACATACTTAAAAGATTGTGTTATATTTTACTCAAAAGTATGTCACCTTAGGGAATGAAGACTATGGAAAATAAATAGTTAGCTTTATTTGTTGCACCTTATTAGATGGTTTATGGAGACATTTACAAAATGGGTCACGATGAAGTACTATGCAGATGCATCTTGGAGCATGAATGTAAAGCAATTATGGAAGAGGCACATGGTGGTATTGCTAGAGGAAACTATGATGGAGAATTCACCACATGCAAGATATGTCTAGTTGGATTATGGTGGGAAACACTATATAAGGATACCAAGGAGTTTGTTAAGGCTTGTGACCATTGTTAGATGATTAGAAAGCCATGACAAAGAGATGAGACGTCATTGCATCCCATATCACCGACAAAACCTTTTGAGAAATGGGCCATATATTTTGTTGGGGAAATTACACCGGTTTCTGACAAACCAATGCGTGATATATTATTACTTGTACATATTATTTGACAAGATTGGAAGAGGCTACACAACCTAAGGATTATAAAACTTCTATAGTTGTGCAATTTCTATGAGAGAATATCATCAGCAGATTATGGCTGCCCATTAATCCTTACAAGTGATAGGGGTACTCATTTCCTAAATGAGACAATCAAGATATTGTTAGCATAATTTATGGTGGCACACCACAAGACAAATCCTTATCACCCATAAGATAATGAAACAATAGAGACATTTAACAAAATCTTGAGTCAGAATTTGACCAAGATATGTGATGTTGGAAGGAAAGATTGGGATGATAAAGTTTTAGTTGTACTTTGGGTGTACAGAACTACCTATAAGAGGTTGAATAAAGCCACACCATTTCAGTTGGTGTTTGGTGAAGAAGCATGTTTTCTTGTGAAATTCATGTTACCATCGAGTGCACATTACAAACGTAGGAGGAATTGAAAATGAACAGGCATTGGAAGCGTGTATAGAGGGGTTGATGAAATTAGATGAACTAAGCACCATTACAAGATGGAGCCAAAAGACAGAAAAGGCAAGACAAAAGCCTTGGAATGATAGGCATATTTGGAACAAGTATTTTTCAGTTGGTGGATTGATACTTCTCTATTATTCTAAGTTTGTAGGCCACCTGGGAAAATTGAAAGTACATTGGTTGGGACCATTCTAATTAACCAAGATTTTAGAATCTAGTGCGTGTCGATTCATGAGATGCTTGATGGAAATATGTTACCCGAGTTACTTAAAGAAGTAGGTTGAAACCCTACTATAAATAAGTTTCTTTTTAAACCCTATTTGTAATAAGGTAATATTACCAGCTAGATTATATTTTATATTTCCATTTTTGTTTTGTTGTTTTGTAATAAGCACGCTCACGCGTAGGATATTATCTATTTATTGAGGTCTAATTTACAGAGGACCGTGCATACTTTTAGTGTGGGGTGGAAGGTAAAGGCAATGGTAGACCTTTTCATTGTGGTAAATGGAACAAGGGTGCCAATAGTAGATCATTATGCTCAATGGTGAACAAGGAAACTTGGTGGGGATGAAAACATGTGAAATAACATGCGGGATAAAGTGAGGTAGGAAAAAAGGAAGAGATCTACTTGGTAAGTGGCACAAAGGAAGATAATGTGTGGCACAAGAGGGTGTGCACATGAGGAATATACAACTTGGGAAGTAGTGGTACGACAAAAGGTTATGGATTCCATATGTGGAGACGAGACGTAAGACCCATAATTAGTGAAAAAGGGAAAACCGCTTTAAATCCATGTACAAAGGAGCATTAAATGTGCTAAAAATGTAAATATATGTATATATAAATACACACACATATATACATATAAGGGAGAGCAATAGTTGTGTTTCTCACTTGTAAATTGAGAGCTCTTGCGAATTTATGCGATTTGGTGAACAAAAGAAGCGACAACTTAGGGAAAATATGAAACCAATATCTAAATACCGAGAGATCATTATATTTGGAAGGAATAGAGACCTAGTAACATAGTGGTAGATGAAGGAGGATTAAAGGACTAAGGTGTGAATTTGAAGAGGTGAGAAGAGACTTAGAGCTAGGGTTACAGGGTTGAAATTTGTAGAGCTAGGGCACGACGAGTTTAAGATAAACACTAAGAGTTATCAAAGTGTATTGAGTGATTGAATCGTTTTAGGGGAGAAACTAAGAGAGCCGTTAGGAATCATGATTGGGGGTAAGAAAGGGTTCCAAACTTTGAGCACACATTTTATAGGCTTCATGATTTGTAGGGGTTAAATTTTAGTTTATAATAAATGACACCAATGAAGGAATTAACAAAGGGAAAGAAGATAATGGAGGAGTCCCAGGATAAATGGTTCTCCAAATGTAGTACCCATAGGAGGTTATCATTGGAAAAACATGGGATTTAAAGGTTTAGAGATTTAAAATAAGTGAGTACAATCATTGTGATATAGGAAACGAGGGAGATATATGAAATGATACATTGGTGGAAATAGGCTAAAGATACGAGAGGAGGGTCGATTGTGATAAATTATAAAGTAAGACATTGGAGGCCGGTGGCATACTACAACTATTTGATTTATAATGGCTAGTATCGCGAGTATATGAAGATTATTTTTATTTTATAGGAAGAATAATATGCATCACCGCATAACTCATAAGAAAGGTAACTAGATTACGTGATAGGGGTGAAGAGATCGTGATAGATTTACACTATGAAGCAAAAGTGGAAGAAATATCCACAAAATTGCACTACTAGAGGGGTAGTCACATGTTTAACATTGCCAACATCTCATAACTAGGTACAAGATTGGTCATGTACTTATCAAGCTTTAAACCGGGAGCCTCTAAAAGTTGGACATAGGTAAATACATTTTTTTACATATCGTGCATAAGATGGTGCATGAAACCAGGTACAATATTGCTATGTACATTGTAGAGTGTATTTTGGAAGAGGCCTAAACCAACATGACAAGGGTGAAAAAATAACACACGTGGATCAATTTTTCTTCTCATTATATTATGGTCTCACAACACCAATCCGATACACCGATAATATTTCACCTGAACTCCTCATGTTGTGATTATTTTAGTAATGCACAAATTTTGGTTCGGTGGTAGTAATCTGGAAACACAATAGTAGACATAACACAAGAATACGATAGACTATGACATAAAAGAATAATGAAAAATATGAAATACAACTATAAAATATGTTATTAACACGAAATTGTTACAATCTCACCCATGATTTACTCCAAGTGTTACCAATTCCACTTGTTTTCCAGAAATAGTTATGGGAGAAACTTCACAATTACTCCTCTTGATGGCTTCCTTAATACACCTTCAAAATAAATCCTTTATTCATAAAATAATTATTACAACTTTGTTCTTTGATAAATGAGAGGGAGTGGCCTCTTTATTTATAGAAATTCAGGCTTATCCACCCTATCTATAAGATATGATAGAAAATATTTTCCTGAATCATATTCCATGCCTCAACTCTTGTCTTTACATGTAGGCTTATCTTCTAAGATAAGATAAACCTTATCATCTCACATGGGTTCCACCTTTATAGATATTACACAAATTTAATATACAAAATATTTATGACATCACTCCTTGTCATTATTACAAATATAATATTTCTAATTCTAAATCATGTAGACCCTACTTATCCATTTACTCTAACTTTGACATTTTAACATTACCAAGACCACTTATGAAAAATATTTACTTTTTACCACAACATTCCTATTGTACTTTGACTATTACCGTACTCTACTTTATTGGTGGCGCCATACCGTAGTGCCGTTATCTTCTATCGGACGCCACTACTAGTTATGCTTAACAACATCTTATTCCTAATACATACATTAATGAAATAGAAATTACGGAGGAAAATTTTAGTGTTGACATCTTCCCCCTCCCTAGCTTCTACTCGTCCTCGGAGTAGACTATTCTGGTGCCTGGAAAATATTTAACTTGTCATGGTTGACCCATTTCGTAATGGGAGTACCATCCAATTCATCCAGTTGATATGTACCATTTTCATGCATAACTACTATTTTGTAGGGCCCCATCCATTTGGGAAGAAGTTTTATATGCCTCCTCTTTTTGTATCAAGAATCATATACTAGGACCAAGTCATTCACCTGAAATGGAGACTAGAGGATCTTTTGATCAAAGTACTCCTTTTGCTTCATTTTCTTCTTATAGCTTGTATCATTTGCTATTTCTCTCATTTCCTCTAGCAAAAATGAAGATGTACCAACCTTTCCTTTACCGAATCACTTTCATCCATCCTTTCATTTTTCATAATTCTCACAAAGGTGAGAATATCAAACTCAATAGGAAGAACGAAATCAATGCCATAATCCAACCGAAATGGGGAGTATCATGTTGCTTGACTTTAATGTTTCCCTATATGCCCACAATGCTACATGAATCCTTTTATCCCACTTATGTACTGTAGAAAGTCATATCTTTTACTAGAATTTTACATAATATCCTCGTCCATTTGTGCTTGGCTTGTAAGTTAGTTCCTTCCTTGCTTGATAGAAAACTTGTTTACTGGGGCCTTTACCACCTCATTAATGAAGTGGATTCCTTGATCTGCTATTAGAATTTTTAATGGACAACCAAATATTGTGACAATTTTTCATACATGAACCTTGCCACTTCATCCATGGAAGTTGTTTTCAATGGGCTAGCTTCAACCCACTTGGTTAAATAATCTGAGAAACTACAATATACTTATTTTGGCATGGGGTAGTTGGAAGTGGACCTACAATATCTATTCCCCACTTTTCAAAGGGACAAAGTGGAAGAATAGGGCATAATGGAGTTGATGAAGTCTTACGGTTCCCATGTGTTTGACAAATATCACATGTCTTACAATAATTATAACAATCTCTAAAAAGAGTGGGCTAGTGATAACCTACATCTAAGATCCTTCTTGTTGTAAGTTGTCTAGAGAAGTGTCCTCCACATGTACCATTGTGGAATTATTCCATTAGCTCCTTACCTTGATCACGTCCAATTACCCTCTTGATTTTCCATCGTGCCCTATCCGAAATAATACTCCATGCTTTGAATAGAATATGGATGACTGGCTTGAGTAATCTTCCTCTTAGTATTTGCATTAGCATCATCAGAAACTTGAAATCATTCGGATAATTCCAAATATCTAAGTATTCACTAGGGATTGTGTCAAGGGATAACAATGTTGCATCTAGAAATCATCATCATGACAAGATGAACCTAAACCACCACAGGCTTCGAGAGAGTGCATCTGCATTGACATGCTTGTTTCCTGGCCTATCTATAATATAAAATTCAAATTTTTGTAGAAAAATTATCCATCTTTCTATCCTTCCTGATGGGTTAGGATTATTTACAATATATTTTAGAGCCCGATGATCTATTACAATCTATAAATTTCTACCCTAGAAAGTAATTTCTAAACTTCTTTACAAAAAAAAATGATAGCTAGAACATCTTTTTAGTTATAGTATAATTTACCTTAAGCATTGCTCATTTGTATGCTCCCAAAGTAAATTAGATGATCATTCCCATTTTCATCCTTTTGGCTTAGAGTACTTCCTAGTGTTGCATCTGAAGCATCAATATACACAATGAATGGCTTACTCCAGTCTGGATTCTTTAAAATAGGAGAAGACACCAAAGCTTCCTTTAGTTATTCAAAAGATTCATGTGCCTTCTTTCCTGGTTCATAAGTAACATCCTTCTTCAAGAATTGGGTTAGTGGTTGTGCAAGCTTTGAGAAATTTTGATGAACCTTATATAGTAACCCACATGGCCTAAAAATGATCTCAACTTGCTTCTATTAATAGGAAACGATAACTCTTTGATTTTTGAAACTTTATTAGGATCGATACCAATACCTTCTTTGGATACAACATGCCCTAAAAAAATTCCTTTAGAACATCCAAAGACACACTTTGTAGGGTTTAGTGAGGATTGTGCTTCATCTAACCTTTGAAATGCTATCTCCATCTGGTGCAGGTGGTCCATTTTGCTCCCATAGATGCAAAAATCATCCAAGAATACTCTGATTGAGATTCCAATGTAGGGTTCAAACACCTTATTCATCAAGTGCTGGAATGTTGCTGGAGCATTACACAACCCAAATGACATAACTCTATAAGCAAACATTCCCAAAGGAGTGGTGAACATAGTCTTCAGCTGATATTTCTCTGCTATACAAACTTGGTTGTATCCACTATAGCCATCTACAAAACTATAACACTTCTGACTAGCTACTTCGTCCAAGATCTGATATGATAATGGAAGAGGGTAATGATCCTTCGTTGTGACCTTGTTGAGCTTCCCGTGATAAAAAAATGCATAAATTTCAATTCTTTTTATTGAGATTAAAATGGGAGAAACCCATTCTAAATTCTTCACAGAAAATATGAATCCTACATCAAACAACTTATCTATTTCTTCTTTTACAGTCTTGGAGAAATTAGGATTCATTCTATATGGCATTTTCTTTATGGGCTTAGCACCATCTACCAGCTCAATAGAATGTTCTACCCAACTTACTTGATGGAGTTACTTGTAATCAAAAGTGAATAAGTGCATGTACCTTCAAAGAGCTGGAGGTAGGATTCCTTCTCACTCTCCATCACAACATCACCAATATTTATTTTTTGGAGACGATCATTAATTTCTTCTTCAGATAATTTTATGGGTTCATGAGTCGGTGTGACTGGAAGGATATCCATGACCAAAACATCAACCTCACTTTCTTCATCTTCTATGTCCACTTCACTAGTACTAGAGTAATTAGAGGATGTCCAATCATCAGTTTCATCACTTTAATTCACATGTTCTACCTTATGATGCCAAGGGATCTCATTTATCTTCACCCTCTCTCTGCCACACCCAAGTGTCATGAAGCCTTCATTCCAATAGTTTCTTGCATGAACTCTCCTTAGCCATGGCCTTCCCAACAACATTGGGTACGCAACAATACCATTCTTCATCACCTGGAAGTATACCACACATACAACACCCATGATAGATATTTCCACATTTGAAACAACACCTTCTAGTTTAGTTTTCCCTTATTTAATGACCTTAACATAAGTGTTGAGGGTGATCAATTTTTAAACCCAACATATTCATTACAGACTCGATCATTACATTAACTGCAACACCTCCATCTACTATGACATCATGAATTGAAATACCATTACATAATACCTTAGCTTGTGGAGCATAGGGATCCACCTCTACTTCCAAAACATAGACCTCAACCTCCTTCCTTCTCTAAGCATTGAGTCCACTTTGTAGCTCCCGCCTCTTCTCAGAAGACATAGAAAGAAGATGACCATATGTAATATTTGTAGGCTTTTGGATAGATCTTCTAAGATGGAGTATGGTCCTTGCCCCTGTGAAAATCAAAAAATATTGCACACCCAACTTTCTTCTCCTATATTTCTTATTAGTCTCTCCTTTCATCTTCTTAGGATCATTTCCATCTTGATTATCTTTTTCTTTCTTTCTTTTTGTTACAAACACATCTCGCTTCATTATTTATGCTCTATATATTACATCAAAAGAATTCACAGTACTTTTCCTTTACTATTATCTCTTAAGCTAAATGTAGAAGCTCTATCTGACAATTATACTTATAATGACCCTTTTTATGACAACCATAACATACAACTTCAGATATATTTCTTTTTAGACCTCTATCTCTTCCATGGGAATTAAATTCCTTTCCTTGAAGAAGATTAATAGTTAATTGACCCATCTTCTTGAGCAGATCTTCATACTCAGTAGATGTATTAGGGGAAAGATTTGTGCTCACCAAGAGTGGTTGTGGCTTCTAAACCAAAGATGTTGGTGTAGGCTCCACCTTAGCAATAATTTCCTTGGGCTCCTCTTCCATGATTTTCTTTCCTTCTTGTAATTTCCTTTGTTTCTTCGAGGGTCACCGGGTGGTCACACTTCACTTGTTTTCTGATCTCTGGCTTCATCCCAAGAATGAAGTGCTTATAGAGGAGATTATACACACCATTCATCAACCCATCCACTAATCCTTCCTTCCATATCTCGGGCATCGATCTTCCTCCTTAGCTTTAGAACATGAGCATGATAATCCCTTATCTTCTCCTTCTCTCCTTGGGCTAGTTTTGTGATCTCGATCATGAGATCTCGTATATTTCTGTTGTTCACCAAATTCTTCAAGAAAACTTTCAGGTTATAAATCCCATGAGTTTTTAACATTATCACCTAGTGTTTCAAACCACCTAAGGGATGAACCATCCAAAAAGGCGGGAAAATATTCACCATTGTTCCCTTCTTGTGAGGCCATTACAAATGCAAGATCATTTAAATTATTGAATGAAAGAGGGATCATCTTCATTAGATTGGGTGAAAAAATTGGAATCTTTCCCATTTCCAAAAGTAACCATAGTGAAATACCAACCCATAAGTGATAATTAGAATCACTATAATAGAAAGTGGCTTTACATCTTTCTATATTAAAATAGGAATGACCACGGTAAACTTATATTTACTATGGTAAAACTTGACTTACTTGTGGTAAAAACTAACTTAGTATGGTAAACACTATTTACAATAAAAATTGAAGTTATTGTGGTAGATACTATTCACGGTAAAAAGTGAAGTTACTGTGGTAAATACTATGCATGGTAAAAAGTGACTTTACCATGGTAACTACTATACATAGTAAAAATGAGGTTACCCTTCAAATGATTTATGACTAAGTGGGAATATCTCTCCAAAAAATCCACCAACAAGAAATGGTCCCAGAATTAAACCAAAATTTCAACACCAATCGCTACACTTATAATATTTCACCTGAACTCCTCGTGCTATGATTATTTTAGTAATGCACAACTTTTGGTTTGGTGGTAGTAATCTGGAAACACAATAGCATACATAACATAAGAATACCACAGACTATGACATAAAAGAATGATGAAAAATATGAAATACAACTATAAAATATGTTATTAACATGAAATTGTTACAATCTCACCCATGATTTACTCCAAGTGTTACCATCTCCACTTGTTTTCCAAAGCAATAGTTATTGGAGAAAATTCACAATTACTCATCTTGATGGATTCCTTAACACATCTTCACAATAAATCCTTTATTCATAAAATAATTATTACAACTTTGTTCTCTGATAAATGAGAGGGAGTGACATCTCTATTTATAGAAATTTAGGCTTATCCACCCCATCTTTAAGATAGGATAGGAAATATTTTCTCGCCAATCATATTCCATGCATAAACTCTTGTCTTTACATGTGGGATTATCTTCTAAGATAAGATAAACCTTATCATCTCACATGGGTTCCACCTTTAAAGATATTACACAAATTTAATATACAAAATATTTATGACATCACTCCTTGTCATTATTACAAATATAATATTTCTCATTCTAAATCATGTAGACCATACTTATCTGTTTACCCTAACTTTGACATTTTAACATTACCAAGACCACATACGACAAATATTTACTTTTACCACAACATTCCTATTGTACTTTGACTATTATCGTACTCTATTTTATTGGCAAGTGCCATACCGTAAGCGTCGTTATCTTCTATCGATGCCACTACTAATTATAATTAACAACATCTTATTCCTAATACATATATTAATGAAATAGAAAATACAGAGGAAAATTTTAGTGTCGACAATTCCCGGATGAAATGTTAGGGCACGAGTTGGAACATCCAGTGATTGTTTTATCCCCTGTGAAGATATTTTCTAAGTATACATGTGATGGGGTAATAATAAATGCATACAATGACCAATTTGATTTGTGGTATAAATGGATGTATGATACCTTAGAGAATGAATGACATATATTGAGAAAGTTGGCCAATGTATTGAAAAATAAGACAAATTTATTGTAATGCAACATTTTTTTCTTGCATGATTTTTATTCTTTGGTGGAGAGATATGAGTCCTTGGGGCAAACTTCCATTTTCACATTCACAGTAAGTACTTCACGATTGTGGTCAATAGAATAAAGGACATGCAACTGCAAAATTCAATGCAAACAAGGTGAGCGTAGAGTATCATACTATGTGTAAGACCTATTATTACACAACGAAAACCATATGAAGAGATAATGGAATCGATGGGATGAATCTAAATCCCATAAGAACTTTGGTAATTGGGAAAGAGGCTTGCAAATTTTATATCTATTTGAAAGCACTTTAAACTATATAAAGAAAATTGCATGAATAACTAAGGAAGGATAACACCATTGCCATCTCTAGTCAAGGATCTAAGTCTAGGAATGTAACATTAAGATAGAAGCTTAAAGGAATGCTTAACTAATATGAATTCAATTCAAAATCTAACTAAACATGCCTATTAATATGTTTAATTACCTAACACGGGCCTAAATAAACCTAAAAGGGAAACAAAATGGTTATGGTTGCTACTCCAATCAAGGTGAAATGGCCTCTCCAAATGACTACATGGCCATTTTTG
This sequence comes from Taxus wallichiana var. yunnanensis, assembly GCA_018340775.1. NCBI lineage: Eukaryota > Viridiplantae > Streptophyta > Pinopsida > Cupressales > Taxaceae > Taxus > Taxus wallichiana. Next base: position 569,576,973 of record CM031244.1, read on the forward strand.
ATATCCATCTACTAACCCCATTGAATGCTTTAGGAAAGGTTTGAGCTTGGCTATAAATCATATTTGTTATATGAGATACAAATCAAAGCATGGTGTAAATTATTAATGTAAGAGGTGAACTCTTTTTATAGTTGTCCTTTTGGGAAAAAATTGTATTTTTGTGCATGTGGGACTAAAATCCCCAAATTAGATTAGAATTTCTAATCATGATTAAGCTTTGTTAATCATAATTAGTGAATTACCAAGTGATTAAGATGTGTGGAGCCTTAATCAACTCGCTTAGGTTAACTAGAGGCTAGGATAAGCTTTTGAAGCTTATTGAGACATTATGGAGATAACTCGGGGTGATTTTGAGTGGTTGAAAGAGGGGTTTGAGAAAATAGTATATTATATTGACCAAAACAAGGTAAAATAGGCTTAATTAGCTAATAATAGCTAATTTTCTGTTTTGAAGAGGATTTTGACTTACAATTCGTCATAAAGTGGCATCCTGAATGTGAAAGAGGTTTGGTGATCAACAAAGCGCTTGTTAATTGACCAAAGTGGTAAGAAATGTTAGTTAATTAGCAAAAATCACTAATAATAACATAATTGATAAGAAAGAGAGTGATTTATGTGCGTTTTGGCAATAAGATTGTAAAATTAGAATTTAGGTGTCTATATTTTTGCACAAAAATTTACAGGATGAAAAAGTAGTAATGCAGCACGAGATACATCCATTACACCACCACCTTCAAGAAGGATGACTGTAATACAAAAGAAGTGCAAGCCTGAATCTGTCCAAGAAGAAGAAGAAGAAAAAGGAGATGAAATCGAAGGGAAGTTGGGTCATAGTAGGAGGAAAAGAAGGTGGAAACAAGAGACGCCTCCTAGATCCCCCAACTAACCCATTTGAAAGTGTACACATGGCCATCCTAGGAGGAGAAGAGTGGGAAAATGAAGAAACTATACTGACGGGAGAGGAATCATAGGGAGAAAGGAGTCTCGCCTATTATACATGTGGAGGAAGAAGATCCAAAGCGCTTTGAGGAATACAAAGGAGGGGAAATGCCTTTCAATACCTTAGTGCATATGAATATGGAGCAAAAGAGGAGCATAAACATGAGGAAGTGGAACAAGATTAAGAGGACACCGACCATGCACATGAGAATATTATGTAGGAATCACATCTCGAGTAGCATGTGGGAGGGATAAGACCATCACATAAAGGGAGGTCAGGAAGGATCTCACCTCCCCTACTATTTATATCCTTTATAAATGACCCAAAAATATCATTAAGGTGATACTCTAGCATGAAACAAATCCCAAAGATCTATATTACTAGGACATGTTGAGAAATCAAAAGCTCATGTTTGATGTGCAAGGTACTATATTTTGTAACACATAAGCATGTGGAGGAGCTAGAATTTGAAGTAAACTTAGACGATATCTATGAGTGATAGGGAAGGAGAGATCCGATAAAAAATCTCTCAATTTTGGACTTGACACACTTGACTAATGCGTAAGTAAGAAGTGCCTTAGTAAAGTTGGCTACAAGTCACGCATGTTGATGTTCAATCCCATTCCTTGGATCAAGCTGGTCTTTTTCATAGAATTTTTGTATATGTAACTATTCTATGTGCATCATATTGCTCCCTGTGCTTCCAAGTTCATTCTAAGTAAGGGAGAAGTATTAATTTGTAAGAAATTTCATTCCTTGGTGAAATAAAAGAAAGGATTCAATAGAAATGTTGGAGGACTGGTTAATCAAAATATAAAAGCTTCCGTGACTTACGGGTGATCGGACTATGTCTACATCTTTGTAAGGAGCCCGTAATCAGCACCGAATGATTCATTTTCTCCAAAAAACCTAAGCTCCAAAGGCTCAAAATCATGTAACTTGACCACGAAGTATAAAGCTACAAGGTTGGCTAAACAAAAATTTAAAATGGACTTAGCCATTTACAAAAATCATGGCACGTTTAAATGGCCGTTAAAGATATAAATCGCCAAGAAATTCAAATAATCGCAGCGCAGGGACACATGGTGAGATTCTCGATCCTCTCTAAGACGCTCAAGTTTTGCAAAATTCAAGTCTATGGAATCAACCAAGGTTGATAGCATTTTGGGTCCGGTGGTCTGAAAATTCAAGGGACAATACGTGGCAACATTTCAATGAAGCCAATGAAGAAGTCTACCTAGATAAAAGTTGCGATGCGAAGGCCCGACCATGTAACCAATGAAAGAAAAAATTGAAAGCAAAATAGCACGACACTCGTGAAATCAAAAGGTTCATGGAGCTTTCTCATTGGTTTATGCTTTACACTATGACAAGACTAACATTACCAAAGAGTGCGGAGCTTTCTCATTCGTTCACATTTCATAATTTAATAAAGTAATTATAAATAAAAGTAAATTGCAAAGTATTGTGGAACTTTTGATTGGTTTATGCTTCGCACTCTAACAAGGATGACAACGCAAATGTGCATGGAGCTATTTCATTGGTTTATACTTCACACTCTAATCATGATTTTAAATGAAATGAATTGTGAAGAAAGCATGGATCTTCCTTCTTGATTCATGTTTCACTAGGGTTAGTCAAGGTTATTACAAACATTATGACAAAGGGAAGAGCATGGAACTTTCCCATTGGCTCATGTTTCAAAACAATTAGTCAAGGTTAACAATAATTCTAAATTGTGAAGGAGCATGGAGCTTTCTCATTGGCTCATGTTTCACGAAGGGCAATCAAGTAAAAGAATAGTCTGAATTGTGAAGGATCATGGCATTTTATTATTGGCTCACTTTTCATAGATGAAGGAAATTACCGAAGCCAATCAAAATATATCACGTGTAACTCTCCTATTCATCCTAACAGACAAAACTTTAAATGGCCATAAATTTCAATCCAGAGCTCTAAATCAAGAAAAAATGGTCTCGTTGGAAATATCTCTTCGAGCTCTTTAAGTTGGAATCGTTTAATTCAGGAATTAATGGTGTTTGGTGGGAGAAAATGAGAAAATAAAAAGAAATAGATGCACCTGGCAATATCATCTAAATTTTTTTATGTATGTGGCAGTGAAGGCATGGAATCGATCCTCAAAATGCTAACAAAAATAAGATATTTTCAGTTAGACAAGTTACATTCCCACTCTAATTCAAAAGATCTTTCTTTGTGAACAAGAAGAAGATTCACTTGTTGTTTTGGTGGGAAAATTGAATTATAAGAACTCAACAAATTTGTATAAATATGGGGTCTTGTCCTCATATCTAAGAGATCCAATTCTTCTGTTCTCCAAAAAGGAGTTAGTTTTGGTATTTTGATCAAAGGGGCTTAGTATTTCTATTTCTAAAAATGTCAAAGAGATATAATTGTGAATAGTGCATGTTTCCTTTGTGAAATTCATATAGATTTTTGTTTCCCATACTTTTGTGTCAAGGTGGTTACAATGTACATCCATTAAAAAAATTTGAGAGCATTCTCTTGATGTTCCCTTGTTAAGAAAGTCAAGATTTGAATGAAATATGTCTACTTTTGAGTTAAATTTCTATGTTTTGAGTTCTGTATGTTGAATTATTGATTAATGAGTTATATTTTCTGCTACAGTCTTGTGTTTATTGCTTATCTTTATCGTACACTAGATCATTCCTTAATGGTTGTTCTTTGGTCATTAGTTTAATATTGTGCTATGAGCACTTACTTTACAATATTGGAATTAATTGTAAAATCCTTACTCTAACCATTTTTTTGAAGTGATTTTTGTTAGCCTTTGAGTGTATCTTAGGCGTATGAGAGTAGAAGCAATAAATACTTCATTAGAATGCTTGCACAAGCTCTTGTGTCGAGTATTTTAGAGATTGTGCTTTGAAACTTTGCATCTATTGAGTATCAATGAATGAAAATATTTCTTTGTAGAAACTGTCACTACTTAATCTATTTTTCTATGCTTTCCATAAATGTAAGCTACTTTAAGTGTTAAATTCTCTATTACAAGGAATCTATCAGCCTATAATCCCCCTTTGTGAAGTTACTATTATCACAAAAATACAACACCCTCTGATATGTCATAAACCATGGATGAACAATTAGTGTATTTGGGTAACATGGGATTGTCTCAAGGTGTGGGACCCTTTAAATGAGACAAAAATCTAGAGAAGGTCGGTTCTTCAACCTAATACTAATGCTAAACTACTCCTACAAAGGGAAATGCAACTATCTAATCTAATCCTATGATTCCAAGAGACCAGGGGGAAATAAATGCATAAAATATAAATCCTAAGCTAAGGGAGGTGATAACACCAAGAACAAGGGTGGAGAGATCCCTAGTGAGTGAAAATGGGAGGAAAACACAGTAAGAGAGGGCAAAAAAGTACCACAAAGTCTAAAACAACATTCAAATCTCCATTTTTGTGGGGTACGTAAAATTTGAGTCCCGCAAGATGAATAAAATATGCACCATATATCTACAAATGTAGTGGGAGGAAAAAGATGGAATATAACACAAACCTAGGGCAGAAAAAGCCACAAAACACAAATTTTATTTCTAAAAATATGCACAATTTGTGAAAAATCGATACGAGGCAAGAATTCTTTGTAGAATGCCCAAATTCGAGGCTTGCAACTCACAAAAAGATTTAGAACAATTTTGAAAGAGTTCCTTTACATTTCGTAATGTCTCCTCGTAAAAATGAGGTGAATTTACAATATATAGAGAGAAAACCTTAATTTTTCTTCACCAACTAATAACCTGCATTAATTCTCTAAAAAGAGGTATGGGTAGCCATAAAAATTTACTTCCCAAGGGTACTTTTCTTACACGGGAAGCCCCGGGCACCATACCTCATTAAATTGGTTGTTGAGCTACTTTGTACTTTGTTCATTATTGTGTGGCCCGTCGTTGATGCTCCTACGCTTGGTTGGTTGCATACATTTTACTTGGTGCCAACTAGGAGCATGTTTTCTCCTTTCGGTTGGTTGTATATCTTGAATTTCCTTCTTACTATTAGCCGGTTGCATAATCCATGCAACCAAATGCAGAAGAACCATACCTTCTCCTTATCCATTACCTTGAGTTGCTCCATCTTTACAACTAATAGGTAGCATAATTTTGCTACCGACCAAGAGAGCATGACTTTACTATTGACTAGTAGCATTCGCACATGTTATCAACATTCCTCACATCATCACCCAACCGGTCTTCATCATGCTACCAACCAAGAACACTCTCCTATATTGTTGGTTGATAGCATCTCGTACATGCTATCAACACTTCGTGCCATTCCTCATCTATGAACCACCGACCGATGCCCCGCTTTGTGTCCCCGCACTAGCTATAGGATTGTAGCATACAAAATTCTACCGTACGAGCATATAAAAATGCTATCGATCATTAACATCTGCTTTACGCTGCACCGAATGGTAGCATATAAAAATGCTACCATCTAGTCACATCCGTTGATGCTACTCTGCGGAAAAAATACGCAACTTTCATAGCTTAGTCCACATAACTCTCCCAGATTTCCCAGAGATTGACTCGCCGAGCTCTTCAAAATCAGCTCACCTAATAAAAACAACTCGGTCTCAACTTGGCCACAACTTTGTCAAGCGATCCATGAGCTACTCGTTGTTTGCAACACATCGTTCTCCATTAACTCGCCAACACACAAACATCTTAGGTTGTCTAATTTGTAGGGGTAAAAATTGGAAAACTATTTGGTGACTCATGGGATAATTTTCCTACTAGATGCAAAGATCAGTGACCTTGAAGCATCCATTGGGCATGGAGTCGGTTTGAAAATTGAAATTGATCCGACATTGAAAATTTCACCCTTGAATTTCTCTCGTAGTATTACATGGACCCGACTTGATCTTAAACTACAGGATTGGTATTTTATTGTACTCATCACAACACCCTACCCTCGAAACCGAAAAGTACAACAGCAACAAGAGGCACAACTATGTATAAATAAAAAAATCATACACATCCCAAATGGAACATACAGAGAGTGCCAAGAACTTATTACAAAAGTAGAGATATGCCACCAACATAACAATGTGCTATAAGTACTTGAAGGATTTACAAATCCAATCTAATATGTACAAGGGAGACTCCACCTTAATAACAATACTTTAGATATATTCCATTGAATGTATATGCGCTTCTTCTCCATCCAACTTTGACAACTAGAAAACATTGTTTGTTTTACATCCTAAGATCACATAGGGAACACTCCATATTACATAAAACTTGGAGTTTCTTCCTGATTTTACCCTATCTCGCCCCAACTCTTGGGAAGGGAAAGAACAAATTGATCAATGCAGAAGTTTTTTAGAAGAAAGCTGATTAATACAGAAGCTTTCTTAGGATGATGATACAAAAGAGTAGCCATCCTTTGAGGGTATGGTCTAATTTTTACATGCTATCTCGGCCTTTGAGGGATCAATCTATTGATTTTTATTTTATTTAATAATAATAATATATTTTTTTAAAAATATAAATAACATCCTTTGAGGGAGAAGTTTTTTTATAGCATTTGAATTTTGATTAGAGCATCCATGAATTTTTATTTTAACATGGGGAAGAGCTGGGAATATCTATGTAGACCACTTAGAAGGGGAAAATGAATGTACAAGAGACATCCTTGGACCTTTTGCATGATTTTAATAGGTAAATAAGAGGGTGATGGATGTAATGATCGCAGAGTTATCCCTAAGAAGGAGAACCTATCCATAAGGAAAATACTATGTGAAGAGCCATGGTGCCCATATTTAAGGTCATGCCGAGGAAAGTAACAATAGACCACATAGTTCCAAATCATTACAATGATAGATGGAAGAGGATAATGATGGAGGAATGATCTAAGGATATGACTAAGTGCTCACTAGTAGGTATGCTAACAATAGAATGGTCGCAAGTGCAATGCGTTAAGTGGTTTCATTTCTATTTTTCATCAAAGGAGGCTAAATGATAGGCTCCCGACCCATACTTATGTGTATGGTCCAATCTAGTTGAAGGAAAAATTTCCACATTGGCTCCTTTCTAGAGTAGGATAAGGTTACCGAATTTAAAGTTGCGATAAGATTAAATTATAGATTACAAATGATGGGATACAAGGAGATAAAAACTATGTGCTACCTTTTGAGGAAGCAAAGAAAATATGCATCCCAGTAATGACACAAGGAAATAGTGAAAAGAGTGAACTTAGGATGAGACGAGATGATAAATTGGATGAGATAGATGAGAGGAGTAAACTATGTGCTACCTTTTCAAAAGTGAGGAAGTGAGAAAAATATGAGTCCCTAATAAGATGAATAAATGGCCACAAATGTGGGCTTATGATGAGAGAATGGTTCCCCATGAAGGGCACAAGTATGGCCACAAAGGTGGAATTTGTATGAGATAATTTTCAAGTAATATTGGATGATATGATTTGGATAAAGATTGTAAAATATGCGCAATACCTCGAAATGAGGAAGTGAGAAATATGTGTCTTAGGAGATGAGAAAATGGCCACAAAAGAGGGATTAGGATGAAAATATGGTACCCCAGAAGAGTCAAAAATATGGGCACAAAAGTGGAATTGAATGAAAATACGGTGCCCTAAAAAGGCACAAATATGGCCACAAAATTGGACTTTGAATAAAAATATGTCACCCCAAAAAGAAGCAAAAATATGGCCAAAAAGGTGGACTTGAATGAAATATGTGGTGCCCCAAAAGAGGCACAAATATGGCCATAAAGGTGGGCTTGAATGAAAAATATGGTTCCCCAAAAGAGGCACAAATATGATCACAAAACTGGAATTTGATGAAAAATATGATGCCCCAAAAGAGGCACAAATATGGCCACAAAGATGGAATTGAATGAAAAATATGGTGCCCCAAAAGAGGCACAAATATGGCCACAAAGGTAGGCTTAGGATTAGATAAGATGGTAGATAAATTCATAGGATTAAGATGAGATAATAAATTGGATAAGACCAGATGAGATGGGTTAGATAAGATAAAAATATGTGCAAAAGACCTCAAAAATGAGGAAGCAAGAAATATGCATCTTAGGAGATGAGAAAATGGCCACAAAAGTAGGCTTAGGATGAATATATGATGGTAGATAGATAAACTAGATAAGATCGGATGAGGTAAACAAGACAAATGTCAAGGATGGAAAGGAATTAATACAAAAGTGAACCAATCCTAGAATGAAGTCCCCAATGTCAAGGGAGCTATTAGATGTGGATAATATGTTTGGATGAGGAAGAGGATGTGAGAGGATAAAAAATGAGGGGAAGATGCTCCCCCAACAAAGAAAACTATATCAGATTGGGTAACTTAGATGTGGATGAGCATGTGGATGTCAGAAGTTTGATGGGATTTTTAGAAGGAATATTAATGATAGCCTTAGATTTGGATTGGATAGATGGTTGGGGATCATAAGGATGATTGGAAAGGAAAACAATATTGATGAACAAGGGAGAACCTTCTTGTGGAGGTGACTTGATGCATGAAGATGTAGAGATAGTAATTGGATCGGTTGTGGATGGAATGATAGATGGAGAAGGATAAATCTCGAGAAGGTCATCTCTCTCAATTAAATTATGGATGATGGTTTGAAGGGCCTTACAATGCTCAGTGTCATGATGCGGGGTACGATGATAAGTGCAAACGTGACTAGAATTAAACCATGATGGATTTTTACTACTGGATCAAAAGATTTAATAGGTGGAAGCATGATGGAAGATGTTTGGATTAAATGTCTAAGGATATCTTGTGTAAGATTTGATATAAGTAGTGGAGATTTTACTCTTATGAGGCTTGGTAGGAGATTTTGACTTGGATTTAGAGGAAGGAGTGGATGTATATTAGATGGGTAAATTAGATGTCTTAGAAGATGAATCAAATTTGGGAGGAGGATTAGATTGTTTGGATTTGGATTGATTGGGAGATGTCTTAGATGAAGGGCCTAACCCTAAAATAGATGGGGGTGCTCCTAGGATGGATGTTGTAATATTGGATTGCTGAGAAGAGGGAAGACCTAACTTCTTACAAGGATGCATGAGAGACCTTTGGGGATGTTTACCAAGAGTCTTAGATTTTGATCAAGAGGATTTACCCTTGGCAGGGATGACAATAATCTCAACTAGAGGATCCAAAGGTTGTGTGGTTGGTATTGGTGGAGGAAGATTTTTTTTTGTTTGGTAAAGAAGATGTGGAAGTGTTTGATTGTGAGGAGTATGGGAGGATCATTTGAAGTCAAGGCAAGTTGGAATGCTTTCAAAAAATCTTCAAACAATGAAAAAGATGTAGGAGGAGAAGATGAAGATGATGTAGTTACGATAGTTGATGTGATTGGTGTGGGTAAAAGTGAAGAAAGAGGAATTGGGATTGATTCTATGGATGGTATAATAGGTAAGGGTGGAATGGAAGTAGATGAAGTAGTAGGTATGATCAAATCTGATGGAGTAGATGTGATGAGGGATGAAGCAGATGAAGGTACAAGATCAATGGTGCATATAGATGTGATAGAGAAATAGGTGTTTGAATGATGCGATTGATGAGGTTTATGCGAGATGTGGATGGTGTAGGTTTTGGATTGGTTAATTTGGACACGGTTGGTTTTTGATAGAAACACAATTACCCTTTGTGTTTGTCTTAGGTGGGGATGATTGTTCCATGAATGTTTCAAGGGTTATCATTGATATGTTTGAAAATCAAGAGAGATGTGATTGGTGTGGTAGTAGGTATAGATGTGGAAATGGTAGATGTTGGAAGATTAAGTGTAGAATATTGGGATAAAATAGGTGATGTGGCCATGGGTGAAGATGTAGGTATATGTGATGAAGATGTCAAGGTAGATATAAGTGAATTTTCTGATGGGGTAGATATAGGGGTAGTTGGGATTGATGGAGAGATAGGTATAATTGAGATGTTTAAGGATACATGTGATGTAGGTGTGTTTTATGTTGATGTAGGTAAGGGGTTAGATATGGTAGGTTGGGGTATGATAGATGTGGATGAAATGGTAGGTATAGTCAAAGTTGATGTGGATGTGGTAAAGGTAGGAATAGATATAGATGTAGGAAAAGTGGTAGAAGTTAATGTGATAGGTGTGGTAGAAGTTGTAGGCACAATGTCTAAGGTATGAATAAATGATGAGGTAGATGAGATAGGTAAGGATGGAGGTGTTTGATGTATAGTATTGATTGCATAAGGATTGGATGTGTAAGATGTGGAAGGTAGAAATTGATTTGTCAATGGTGGATTAGGAAAGGGTTGTCTGAAAGATGTCAAGGGGTTGGTTGTGAGATGAGGCAAGATTTTCTATCTAGAGATCCCCTTGATTTATAAGTTGTTGAACACGATATTTAAAAGAATGAAACTTTTTGATGTCATGACCTATGACTTGATGATATTTACAATAATGACCCTCATGATACCAAGTGGGTTTGGGGTGTAAGTTTTCAATAGGTTGGATGGGAGGAAGTATGAGGAGGTGAGCTGCCATCAACTTATCAAAGATTGAATTGTAAGATCCCCCAAGGGGGTATAATTAGAAGATGGTTTAAAAGTTTTGTGTGAAGGTGTCATGTAAGAGGTAGATGGTTTTGGTTGCACAACATGAGAAGTGGATGGATAATGATGTAATGTTTGATAAGAGGGGATATAATTAAAGGGTGGAGATTGAATATGAATGTGACAAGATGGGATAGGTTGTGATAATGACTGTTGTTGAGAGATAGGAATGCGATGTAATTTTTGAGATTGAATAGACTGTTGTGAGATAGGGATATTTGATTGTTGATTGTTGGGAGATTGAGATGGTTGGATAGGCATTCTAGTGATAATATTAGATGAAGTAGGGATAGTGTTGGTTTGAGGTGATGGAATAGGATCCACCGATGGAGTAGATTGATAAGATTGAGAGATCATGGGAGATCTACGAAATATGAAGTCATAAATGGGGCTAGAAGGAGGCCAAAGTTTCTAAAGGAGAAAGGGATGGAGGCGTGGTCTTAGAGGAAATAGATTGATGAGAGATAGGAGAATTGGTTTTAAAAGGGGATCAATTTGGATGACATGGTCTTTACAAGGTTGAGAGATCCAATGTGGAATCTCAAGATCATTGGAGGAAGGAGTATCATTGGATATATTATATTGCATGAATTGTTTGAGAAGAGGTATTAATAGGCATGAAATGGGAAAATATTTGTTTATGAATTTTATTAACAAACAAATCAAGCAACAAATTTTTATTAACATGATTAATTAGAAGATATGAAAAAGAAAAGGGAAAATGGATAACAAAGGTACCTAGGAAATGGTCATCTAATGATGGTTTCAGGTAGTTTTGGTTGGGGAGTCCTCGATATACCCAAAGGTATGTGAGTCCCGAGTCTCAGTGCAGATTTCTAACGTGATCGAACACCGTAGTGGATTTCCTATTGGGTGATGAAATCCCAATCAGTCCACCTGGTAGGAAGATGTCTAGATGTGTAGATTGATGTGTGAATTTGGTTGTGTGTGATAGAATGTGAGATGCAACCAATTAACCCCTACTTAAGCTATGATGAAAAACAAGGATGCAAAGGGTTATTTTTAAGCCAAATCCAAATGTGAAAGTTTGAAGAGAACAAACACACAAAAGGGAAAATATGATGCAAAAAGGAGAAAATAAGACAAAAAGGAGAATACCTATAGAACAATTTTCCTTTTTATCTGATCTTTAGAATACGAAAGAGAAGAGAAATCTAAGCAAGACAAGAACAACACAAAAAGAAAAAGTGAATATTTACCTGCAATGTTAGTGGAAGATGGAAGAAATGTAGAAATAACAAGAAATGCAAGGACTCACCTAAAAGGGCCATCTTAGCGGGCGTGCCAAAAAAATTGATCTAATTTTTATTTCCTTTCAAGATTAATGAATTAGTACTAAATAAAATCAAATAACTCAAAAATGTGAGGGTTTAAGGTACCTCGAATGCGTGATGGATGGATACGAGTGAAAAGTGGATGACCTTGCTACAAAACTGATGAACCTACAAAACAAAGACAACTAAGATGAAAATGGATTAGATGATAGATGGGGGGTTTCCCGATGAAGTCATCCAAGAAGCGTTAACTTCCTTGGTGGATGTCAACCCCCATGTTTTAATAAAATATGATAAAAATAATGATAATAAATAAGATAATATGCAGAATCTAAGGCACACAAAAACTGAAAATGCAGAAATGTAAGGCACATATAAATATGATCTAAATTTACATGAAGTAAAGTTACCTGGAAGGGTCGACAGAGACCCGGCTACACAGAGGGCAGGTTGATGGAAACATGAGTAGGTAGATTTGGAGAGCAAGCTTCAAATGTATACCGGATGAATCGAATGCAAACTAGAAAGAACATAGGCTTGGAAATAACATGCAGAGAATATTTGAGGCGGGGTGATCAAGGGATGGCAAAAATAAGAGATTTAGATAGATTGGTTGAAAAATAAGACTAAGGTCGATGAAAACATGGGAGCATGGATACAAGAGAGATTTAGTGTAACAGAGTAGCAAGAAGATATCTTTGGATTGGAGATAGAAACAAAGTATAGGCATACATTGAGAAAGGATCTGGATATATAGTAAGTCATAACATAGGGCTGGGTCGAAAGACCTATGAGGAGTGACGATGACATGGACAATGCAAAGCGAGGCAAGGATGGAAAATGAGCTGAATAAGAATACCTACAAGAAAAATGGCTGGAAGAACAATGGGAGTAGAGATGATAGTAGATGGACCTACAAGAAAATGTTAGATGCAAACAAGACAATGATAATATGATAATAAATGAATAAAACAACACAAAATGATGTAATATCATAAAGGATGTTCACGAGTGATGTAAGATAAGTTGAAAGGAGCTCCAAGAGGTCAGTAACTATTGTAGGATGCTTAGGCATGAGAAAAGGTTCACAAGTCACAAGAAAACTTGGATATTTATGCATGCTTGGGAAGAGGGGGTGAATGTAATTTTAAGGGTCGACAACAACCCAAATAGGTTGTGCCGACTACAGGAAACCATTCCTTGGATGTTAAAATCACTTGATTTACTCGAGATATGGGGATTTTAGAGATTGGGATAAGTGCTTTAAAACATGTAGGTGGGTAAGGGTTGTTTAGGGAAGTGTCATGGGTAGATAGGAGATAAAGATGGGTAGGATAAAAGCTAGAAAAACGTAGGGATGTGGATTTAGGTAGTTAGGGATAAAAGCATCCTAAAAGGAAAGGTAGTTAGTTATTGGAGATATGAAAGCTAATTAGGGGTAATTAGCTAATTTAGGTTAATTAACAAGAATTAATTAAAAATTAAAGGTGATGGGATAATATATGGTCATTTAAATAAAATAAATGAATTAAATTAAAATTGGTCTAGAGAGGACCATGGTAAAAGATGTGCACGTGGGAAATCAAGGGTAGAGATACCAAATTTTGGTGTCTATATCTTGTACTTGATCATCCTGGAGCACTAGAACAACCCCTTCTTCATCTTTTAACACCGCATGCCGATTTGAATCCAACTACTCACACAGCCTTTACCATGGACTAGCTTAGTTACCTTGATCTCAATATCATATTGCATTACAGGGTAATCCAACAAGATATTTTCTCATTCAAATCTCTGCTCAAGAGGAAATCCTTCACTCCTACATGAGATACTAATAGGTGAATCTTGTTGTTGGATACTAGATGTGTGAATTTCTTTAAGATCCTTATCATAGCAAGAACATGTTTCTTGATGAATTAGTACCTTACCTCACAAATCCTCCAGATTTGACCGAAGAATGCAACAAGCTACTTAAATCCTGTTTGTAGATACTATGTCTAAGCCACCAAAAGCATACAGAATGAATTCTTTTGAGAATTCTAGATTGATAAGAGTCGGGGCTTCGATATTGATTGCTTAGTAACCTCAAAATTTCCTTCCCCTCGTGTGTCCATTTAAATGCCATGCTCTTTTTCAACATCATTGTTAGTGGTTTAACCAAATTGGAAACTTTAGGCACACATATTTTGACAAATTTTATCCTTCCTAAGAAACTTTGGAGAGCTTTCTTATGACTATGAAGTGGTAATGTAAGAATGGATTCAACTCTCTCTAGATGAATACTCAATCCCTCTTTAGATATAATGTGGCCTAGAGATTACCCTCATGAGCTAAGAATATGTATTTTTTCGATTCAGAGACACTCCAAACTACCTACATCTCTCAAACACTTTCCTGAGATGGGAAAGATGATTAGTTGCGTTCTTGGAAAATACTATAATGTCATCAAGGTACACAAAAACTATCCTATTAATCAACCCCTTGAATGTCATGTCCATGGCTTTCTAAAATGTAGCTCGAGCATTGGATAAGACAAATGAAATTTTCTTGTAAGCATATGTGCCCCATTTTGTGGTGAAATTTGTTTTGAAATGATCCTCCTCTTTCACCATGATCTAGTTATAACCCGAGTAGCCATCTAGAAGTGAAAATCTACTCCATTGAGGGAAGTAGGTAGTGATCCTTGAAGGAAGCTCTATTTAGATATTTGAAATCCACGCACAACCTGATTTCCCCATTCCTTTTCGAATCGGCACAAGTTTTGTAGCCTAGGATGAGTGCTTGATAGGGAAAATGATGCTTGCCTCAATCGATTGTTCAATTATTTCTTCATTAGAGGCTCTATGTGAGGATTAACTGGCCTTTACTTCTACCTGATGGGTTTAGCTTCTAAATTTAGTTCAATAGTATGTTAGGATAAACTCAGTCAAATCCTTAGATCTTCATAGCTCCATGAAAATTTATTGAGAAATTCTTGACAAAGTTGTATAAAATCATGTTTTTCTTGTTGAGTACTTACCTTTCCAATTTGGAGCACTTTGCCTTCCCCGACCGAAATAGGCTATGAATCTTCACCTTTGACTGCAAAGTTTACTTTATCTCTCCTAGATTGGTCATTGGGATTGAAGATTGATTCCAGAGTCACTAGAACTTTAGGTATCTTGTTTTTTCTTAGTTGGACCACCTGATCTCAATACCATTTCTCCTATTTGTCCTGTTTCTTAAAGAAAACTCAACCTCTTCTTGAAGGAAATTGATGATTTTTGGTCACTTTCAAACACCTACCAACTTGTGTTATTATTTGGAATAATTGGTCTCACTACCACCTTGATATGAGGTTGTGCTTTGTCCTTCTTAATATCTTCAACAATGTCAAACACTGTCCCAACTATTACTACAAGCTTGTCTACAACTTTGTTCTTATTTCTTGGTATGGAATTGATGTTAAATGCTTCAAAATATTCTATGAGATCCCATACCTTGTTCTTGTATGCCTTGAGTAGGTCATTTATTGGTAGTATTTTTCCCTCTAACCTGATTCACAACTAGCTCACTATCCCCAAATGTTTGCAAGTTCTTGATATTTTTCTTCCTTGCCCAATGTAAACCATGGATAATTGATTTATACTCTGTTGTGTTATTCAAGAAACTGAAAAGAAATATAAACGTAGAGTACTATTTGATACCTTTGGGAGACATGAGAACTATTCCTCCTCTTATACCTTGTCTACTACTTGAACCATCAAAGGAAATTTTCCAAACTTCATTTTCATCTTCATTATCTAGTTTTGTGACACTAGGGAGGGGTGAGTCCTCTTCATGCAGATAATAGATTCCCAATTTAACATCCTCCATTTCCTTATATGGATCATATATATGCCTCTTGTGCACCCATTCATCAAGTGTTAAATCTGGAATGCCCCTAATTTTAGTGTCTTTCTCTTGAGTGCTTGTGAAATCTTCTTGATCAAAAATTATGTAATTATCATTGATTGGACTTGGCACATAAGAATCAATGTGATTTTTGTAATTGGATTAGACCCGATAGTATCCTTGGCTCCATATCTAGTCCTAAATAGCATGTGATACCAATCAACTGACAAGTAGCCCTCAATCTTAGCAGTGAAGTCCCTAGATAAGCATAGGGAAAAGAGTGGAGGTAGATCAATCACAGATATATCCTAAGGAACTGTGACATTGGGACATGCATGCGGTGTAAGGTCTAGACCTTTGATGACTCCAACAGCTTCCACTTCTTTCCCATCAAATCGCACCACCCCTTTAGAGATAGGATCATACTTGAGGCCCAACTAATTTGTAATATTCCTTGGTATTACTGAGTTGTTTTCCCTTGATTCAATCATGAAGTTGTGTACTAGATTATCCCCAATAATCAAGGATACATAGAATGGTGGAGGCTTCATGTTTCTATTTGGTTGACCCTCCTTTTGTTGCATTACATTGGTGAGGACTCTCTCTTGATCTTTGGATGACTCATTTGGGATGGATAAGTTGGCCATGACCGCTGCAATAAATCCCTTTGGCCCGAAATTTCCAATGACTCCCACATAGAGATAATCACATTTGTTTTCTTCATTTTATCAATGATATTTAATGGAGCTAGACTATCTTTTTGCTGACCTTTTTTCACCACAACTTTATCTTGTACATGAATTAATACAACATGTCATTTAGGCTGATTTTGTGAATTTGGGACTGTGTTTGAGCTACCAACTCCTTGAAGTGTGAGAGAGGGTTGAGAAGTACTTGCATTTGATGATTTCCCCTCTTCTATATCTCTTTTCTTGGATCTTGTGTTTGTTGCTACACCCTAAGGAAGAGATTGATTCATCCCATAGAAATCCTCTACTTTCCAATTCACGAAAGTGAAGTGTCACTTTGAGGTGCCTCTTGAGTGCTTGTTTGTTGCTAATTTTCTTCTTTAGTTGTTTCTTGAGAAGCATAAGCACTTTACACCATTAAAGCCTGGTTTAGGATGCCATCAAGACATATTTCTTGGTTATGTGGGTGAATATAAGGAAAACACCACTCATAATATTGTACAAGGTTATTTTGGACTGGAACTAGAGCTTTAGATGAAGAGGATGCATTGGGATTATAAGGTTAGAATGGTCTAGTAGTGGCAAACCGACTTTGGTTCTGATTTGCAACTTGAGAAGGTGGTTTGTTGGGTTTGTATGGGGGCTTGTTTAGTTGGTATTGAGGTTGGTAAATTCTAAAAATTTGGGCATCCTGCCTCTTGATTGTCACCAAATCATTCCCTAGATTTTATAATTGTTTCATGACCTCTTGGAGCTCAACTTAGGTGCTTGAAGAGGTAGAAACCTTACTAGAACTATGATTTCTATGAGTAGGGATAAGAACTAATTTATGTGTTTGATTAGAATTAGGATTTCCTATCTTTGGGTAAATTGGCATTGGTGGTCTAGGGAAAGTTTTCCATCTTGAATTAAATAGTTTTAAACCCTAATGGCTAATGCATAGGCTCTTGGAAATGTTATACCTCCCATAGATTGAACCATAACAACAATATCAGAATTAAGATATTTTAAGAAGTAGATAAATTCACCTTCAACAGTTGGTCTTACAATGGTTGGAATTCTATCCCATGTCCTCTAAAAGCTAAAGTTAAAGTCATTCATGAGTTCATTTGGAGCCCTATTTATGGTAGTTAATTTCTCCAACAAAGATAGATTATCTACCCTCTCCCCAAACTGATTGCAAAGGGCTATGCATAGTGCATTCCAATTTTGAATTGATCCTGCTGTCAGACTCTTGAACCATTGTAGAGCCTTTCCTTTGAATGAGGAAGATAGAATTTTCAAAGCTATATCCATGTCAACAATTTCATGGATTGTAAACACACTTACAATGTCCTGAATATGATCAACTAGAGTGGTGTGATTCTTGACAAGAAATAATGAAACAATCTTCAGATCTTTGCTACACTTCGCGCCGAAAAATCCTAGATTTGGTTGTGGTGCAACCATTATGATGGGTCTAAGAACTCTAGTGGATTGTAAGAAGGTCCTACCAAGTGGAGGTGTTGAAAGAGTTTTGTTTGGTGGAGATGGTGATCTTTAAACTTGTCTTCCCCTTTTTCCTCTTCCTAGTGATGGTCAGATGATCCAAAACTTGACTAAATTTTTTTACCTCGATCACGGACCCCTATAGGCTTATTAATAATTACCGATAAATTACTCCTTTTAAGTAATCAACTTGAAATAAATGCAAAAATGTAAATCACACTGCACATGGATTGATTACAGAGTTTGGAAATAGCCTACATCTCCAGCTTTCTTATCAAACCGTGCCACTAGTAAAAATTTGTATGTACAAGATAGATCTTACAAAAAAATCCTAATGGAATATTACTTGCATCAAAGTACTCCATACCTTCAAAGAACATTGATGTTAAGTCAATCCCGTCCTCCACCTTCCTGACACACTATAATCCTACGGAACTCGATTGACATTTCGAGATGTTCACAAGATGCCCTATGACACTCTAGTCAACAATTCCAGGCTTCGTAATCAGAGAGTTTCGAATAAATTCTAATTTTACAATTTGCCTATTAAAATAATATGACTTAGCTCCCACAATTTAACCTATAAAATATTTAAATAAGACTTACTCTTTGAAAACTTGCCTATAATTAATAATAGGATTTATTACATAAATAATAATAGCCTATTAAAATAATAAGGCTTTTGCAATAGCTTGGAAGCTCATTTAAATATTCTCAGGCCCTTTAAAAAGCCTAATGCCTTCGTCCCAGTTGTGTGTGTTGAAGAGAGGGATCAGTTTGGCTTTTATAGCCTTTGGGCTCTCGTAAATTTTGTAAATAGGCTTATCGCCATTATCCTTATCATAACCACTTATATAGCGGACCGGTGAGGCCGCTCTACTTATAATGGAGAGGTCGGGGGATCTAATCTTGCCTCTCACATACCGCCATACTATCTTTAATGGGGCAAGGTGGTTTGTTTTAGGTTTCCAAGTGGTTATTATCCCACGTTGTTGGCATGGATGATGGGAGGGGAATTTAAGTGGGGCTCGAATGCACTTTGTTTACGTGGCTTGGGCCACATCTCACCCTTTTTTTGGGTGCTCCAACATTCCACCAAGTTGTGGAATAAACTACCCGAGTTGTATGTCTTTGACTGCATGGTTGATGTGGGTTGAGTTGGATGGTTTGACCGAGTAATATGTGGAAATAACACCCAAAGCATAAGGAAATAAGGTATATCAATATAGAATGTTATCAATTCGACCATTGAGGATAATATAGGGCTCGATGGGGATTTGACCACCTCATCGAGCTAGAGATATAGCTCACTGAGCTCTAATTAATCTTGCAATGCAAACTCGAAAGGCATAGTCCACTTGTCACTCCTTGATAGGCATATCAAGTGAATTTGAATCATTTTAAAAGTTGAGCCTATTATTCTTATGACCCACTTCTCACTCGTTGAAGATGGGAGGTAAAAACACAAACTTTTTCCCAAAGGCCACATAATCACTAGTTGACTCCCATTGACTGCCAGTTGGGTTGATTGAACTTTGACAAGTTACACTGGGACAATACATTCTCCGATCCACACATTTCAATATATGTTGGAAATCTATTAGAAGGATCTTTCATACTAACTATATTGTAGAAAATTATGGGAAGATTGGAAGATCAAAAATTTCCTCTCAATCACTATAGGTACTCAAAAATCATTATTCTCTTGTCCTAGACCTTGTCTGAATTCTTCTCATAAACCGAGACACTTGAACCAGTAGATATTGATGCTTGGAGTCACCAAATGTGTTGTTGTAGAGCCTCTAAAGGATAAAATTTCACCAAGATACACATACAAACTTGATGAAACTAGAAGTATTGACTTCTGAGGTCCCACTGGGCGTGCTAAAACTGTTATCACCAAAATACAACACCCTCTAATATGTCATAAACCGTGGATGAGAAATCAATCTATTTGGGTAACATGGGATTGTCTCAAGGTGTGGGACCCCAAATGAGACAAAACTCCAGAGAAGGCCAGTTCCTCAACCTAATCCTAATTCTAAACTACTCCTAGAAACGGAAATGCAACTATCTAATCCTATCCTATGATTATAAGGAACCAAGGGGAAAGAAATGCATAAAATATAAATCCTAAGCTAAAAGAGGTGCTAAAAAAAAGAATAAGGGTGGAGAGATCCTAGTGAGTGAAAATGGGAGGAAAATGTAGTAAGAGAGGGCATACATAAGTACCACATTCTAAAACAACATTTAAATCTCCATTTTCATGGGGCACAACAAATTTGAGTCTTATAAGATGAAGAAAATATGTACAATATATATGTAAATGCAGTGGAAGGAAAATGATGCAATATAACACAAGCTAGTGTAGAAAAATTTACAAAACACAAATTTTATTGCTAAAAAAGACGACACATTCATTACAAATTAGACATGAGACAAGAATGCTTTGCAAAATGCCCAAATTTGAGGCTTACTGACTCACGTAAGCTCTAGAACAATTTTAAGAGAGCTCCTTTACATTTCAGAACGTCTCCCCCTAAAAAATGAGGTGAATTTACAATATATAGAGAGAAAACCTCGATTTTGCTTCACTAACAGATAACCTGCATTAATTCTATGAAAATAGGTAGTGGCTCCTTTTGTAGTCACCACTTATAGACCAATAAGGTTCCATGGAATGGTGGGCTATCCCAATGAAGTACCAAATGAAATTATAAGCATATTTCCTATATTTCAAGGAAATAATGCTATAAGTGGGGATCAACATATTAGATTTTTTTCAAAATGTAATGGATGACTATGAATTAGAGCATGAAGATGTTTATGTTAATTTATTCATATATACATTAGAATATGTTAGGGAATGGTACAATTTTTTGCCTACAAAATCAACTGATTCTTGGATAGAAATGAAGAATGCATTCAAAATCCAATATGGTGATAAGACTAACCCTAGGTTTCTTTTATCAGAGTTTGAAAATATCAAGAAAAATCCTAATGAGTATGTGCAAGACTTTAATACTAGGTTCAATAAAACTTTGACTAGATTTCCTATTAATCTAAGGCCTAGTGATGATTCTTTCCTAATTAAATAATCAGATGCCTTTGATAAGAAAATAACTTATTATCTAAGGGAAAAATTCCTAGAAATTTGATGCAAACCTTCTCTATGGATATTCAAATTGAGAACAATATTAAAGCATCCGGGAAGCCTCTAAAAGGGAATGTGTCAAGTTGATTAATCCAAAAGCCATAGGCAAGTAAGGTAGTGGACTTAGAAGAGGTGGTTAAAAATTTGGTTGGAGTAGTCAAGGAGATATCATATAAACTTGTTAGAGTAGAGAACAAATTATTTTCAAATCCTCAAACTCAAAGCACTGTGCCCAAGGACAAAATAGATTCAGGAATAATCCCAAAGGATATCACCAGGTTGATGACAGAGAGGAAAGGACCTATGGGTTCAGGAAATAAGCAACAAGCTTTTAGAGAGAATAAAGCAGTCCCAGATCCATTGATAACAAGGGTATCATTAGTAGAAGAAGACCACATCATTGAATGGTGTGATAAGTGTTTATTTCCACACTCCCCTTGTGAGAAACTTGTTGGAGATGATGATGTTGCTTGATGAAGCTGGTTTTGATGACATATGCATGATGGAGTGTCTAAAATATTCAATTCCAGAGCCACTTCAACTGATCTATTATATGCTAAAACTGTGGAGGACTTTTGGGCTTGCACAAATCAGGTATCCTCCCTCCCTTCTATTGTTAATGCTGATATAGATATGGCTCAATCATTTGAGCTTCCAAATCATGACTTTGAGTATTTAAGAGCTTTAATGATAAAAATTATGATGGTGGAATCCCTTCTGAAGAGGATAGGTAGCTATTAATGAATGTTGTGGTTGCTCAAGAAAAGGAGTATAACATTAGGAACATACAAGTCAAAGGAATTTCCCCTAAACCTAAAATTACTCTCAACCAAAATCCCCAAAGATTCTCCTAAGAAAAATATGCTTGATAAAGGTCCCTGTAATACTTCAAGGCCAAACACTTCTACATCTGCTTCAAACAATAAGGGATAACATCCCATTAGAAAATACAATCACCCTTGCCTCTAATACAACCCTACCAAAGTATGTTATATGTGATATGGCTCAAATTCTAAGTCAGATAAAGATCACTATCCCAATTGTGGAACTACTTAGAATTCTTGAACATAGAAAAAGAGCATTTGAATACTTAGGGTTGAAGGATGATATGGTTGTCAAAGAGAGGGTTACAAATAATGTGGTGATTCCACCTACTATAGCTGAAGTTGAGATAAAGGAAGAACTAGAGAACATAGAAGAACCCCAGTATATATTTAGGCACATCCGTAGTAGAATCCGAATTGGATGTGGATCCCTTATTTACTACTTTGATACTTGATGAGTGGCTTCTTCACAATTGTATGTTTGATTCATGAGCTTCATGTAATATCATGCCTTTAGAGGTCATGAATGAATTAGACATCAAGATAACAATAGATTTTTGGGGATGTTATATCATGGATTCAAGAGAAGTACCTATTGTGGGGTATGTTAGAGGTTTGGTAGTACAACTTTCTACCTATCCTGAAAAATATTTAACTATGAATATGGTTATAGTTGATTGCCACTGCTAAATGGGGTATGTTGCTATCAAGAAAGTGGGTTGCCAGTGTAGGAGGCAAGTGTTTAGATGGACATGTCTTATGCCTCTATACCATTGGAAGGGAAGCTAGTCAAATTGCATGGAGAAAAGAAAATGCTCCATCTTATTGAGGATCCCATGAATGCCTCTTATGAGGTATTGTTTGTTGATACAAATTTGGGTAACTTCATAGCAATGAAGATTTTGAAGATAAATGCATAGATGTTAATGCATGCCTTGAATATACCAATGTCCCTTAGACCATGAATTTTGATGGAGCATGTTCTAATGTTGGAAATGGAGCTGGAGTGGTTCTAACTTCTCCAAATCAGGTTTCTTTTAACTTCTCTTTCAAATTAAAGTTTGAATGTAATAACAACATTGTTGAATATTATTAGGGTAAATATATTATTACCTTAATTAATTATGCATTGCATATTAGTTCATTTATTTATTAATTGTTATATGGTTATATTTACTTATAACCATCTATTTTGTTTTATTCAACGTATATGAGTTGTATTTTTTAACAATACTATTATTTGTATTAGTTCACGGTTGTACCTATGCAACCTATTTATTTGTTTGTATATTGTTGTCCAATATGTATAAATATTACAACACATATTTTGTAATTTGGTTGATTTATTATTAATAAAATCATCCAGGCTTCCATCCCTATTTCACATTTGGTTTCAGAGCAAGTTAAAGGATATTAGATGATTACAACGAGAGTTTGAGGAGCATTGAGAAGCTTGTGTAAGCAAAGGAGAGCCAAAGTTGCCTCTGTAACTTCCCAACCCCATCCCCTGCAATACCATCATCAAATTCCTCAAAAATGCCATCAAATTCATCAAAACCACCTTTATTCATTGTAATTAAGGTTGAGGAGGATAGAATACACCAAGGAAGAGATTACAAGCTCAAAGGAAGGAAGAAAAATTGATCTAAGGCGCCATACACACCCAAAACCACCTTCATTCTCACCAAAACCACCTGTCGTTTTTCTCTTTGCTAGAATTTTTGTTCAAAACCACCTTTCCCAAACCATAGTTTTTTAAAGAGGTATTGTTTTACCATTTGAAAGTGTGTAATTACAATTTGCTCTATATATAATTGATTAGTTCAAATTGGCCCAAGTGGCTAGCATAGCTTTTGTAAGACACTTCCCATCAAGAGAGGTCAAGGGGTCAAATCCCCCTCCCTCACCCACTACCAAATTTGGCAGGAAATTTAGTGGAACCGCTAACTTTAGGGAAAATTCAAATTTAGTTATAACTAACTAAATTTAGCAAGAAAAACCCTAATTAGGGCCAATTTTTTTCTCTCGTAATTGGCTTATTTTTTATTCTAGACAACATTTTCTAAAGGAGTGGTATCAGAAAACTTCATTTTGAGCCAATTTATTTTTACGGTCTTTTGCTCAGCAAGCCATATTGGGCTCTGGAGGCCACTAAGGCCCTGAAAAACTTTTTTTTCATGTCATTCAATTTTTCCAATTTTTTTCAATGTAAATGTATACTTCAAAGTATTGTACTAATTTACAGTGTTGTCATAGTAAACCATAAACATTGTACTGCTCAAAAAATGGTAGAGAATTGTAATTAAAAACAACGAAATTTGATTTTTAAACACTCGTGAGTTCCTAGATCTCATTCGCAGCTGCTCGGTATAAACAATTCCTCCTGGGAAGTGCTTACGAGTAAATCCATCATGAATACTACTGCAATTAATGCATAATATAGCAGTAATAACGTCATCTAGAATCGACCCTTTAAATCGACGGGAGTAATAAGGACACAATGTACACATTATGAGCCATCCCATTCGTCTTTGAATGATCGCATGACGTAAATCTAGACCGAGAAATTATCCGAGTTTATAGCGATGTTACGCACGCATATGAGGATATTTCTTTGAGATGGTGTCAATAATAGCACAACCCCTTTCGATTGTCTTGGTACCACATATTGAATTATTTCACATACGTTAACTCCCCTTTCACGTACTGGGTGGGTATATAGAAAGGGTAAGCTTCTTCCATGTACCAATGGGTATATCAGAAGGGAGCATATATAGAAAGTTTTGGTATATTAGACTGATGGTATATAGATGGGGAGACCTTATACCTGGAGTGATAAGAGACTAACTCTATCCGTAGATTCTGCAAAATGGGCACCAATGCCCCAAATTATTTCTTCCAGATTCACAACTACTCAGAGGAAATAACTAGGCTACATGGAATACTAAAATCAAGACACAACTTGAGTTTGAAGAGATTTGGCCTATTGTGAATGGTACTCTGACCAAATTAACTACTGACACAACACAATGACAATTTGATAGATTAGATCGAAGACCAAGCTAATCATCTTATTTGGAGTGTTTGATGATATGCAACCTCAAATTTGTGATGCTAATACTACCAAAGAAGCATGGGAAAATTTGATCATGGTATATGAGGCAAACCACAAGAATGTCATATTAAATTTGCAGAGTCAGGCATACACACATTAACATTTAAGAAAAATGAAAAAATAAAAGCTTTCTTGAGAAGAGTTACAAAGTTGAGGGATTCACTTCTAGTATTAGGAGAAGCAATCACAAATGAATCTCTTATTCCTATTGTTCTGAGAGCTCTCCCTTCTTCATACCACATTTTTGTCACAACACTCAACTTGTCAGACCAAACAATGAGTTTTGACAAATTAGTAAATCTATTGCAACAAGAGGAAGCCATGTATAATAAAGATGATGAAGAGGAGAAAGCACTTTCTTCTCATCAAAAATGGAAAGGAAAAGGGAAAGGAAAACCTAATTCCTATCAAAAGTCCCAAAATCAGAATCAGGATCAACAAGGAGACAAGCAACAAAGAAGCAATGTCTAATCTACAAAAGAGGACATGAATTAAAATATTGTTGGTATAATACATACAAGAAAGGTTCATCAAGTAATTCGACCTCAACACCAACAATCTCACAAGGGACATATGAACTACAATCAAGGGTAGAAAAAGGGGAACTGGAAAAGAAAACCCTATCGCAAGGAAATATTGCTGAGCAAGAAGAACATTCAGATAATGAAGACTACTTGTACACTACTCGATCAAGTGAACCTTCCACGTCATCTAGTGATGTCTGGTATGTTGATTCGGGATCCACTTGACACATGACCATCAACAGATACCGATTTACTTCAATGAGGGACACGCCTTCAAAAAACCATATTTCGTTAGGTGATTATTATTCATACACGCTTAAGGGGTTTGGAAACATTTATCTATCCTTTGGTTCACGCAACTGTAGTTTATCAGATGTACTATATGTCCCTAGGTTAACTAAAAATATGTTGTTAGTCAGTCAAATCCTAGATCACAACTTGAAAATTGACTTTGATAGTCATTCCAACAAGAAAATGTGTTTAATTCGAGATAAATCATGAGGCTCAAAAATAGTTACAAAATCCTCTAATTTTAGACACATGTTGCATAACTTTGATTTTGTCCACAGAGATGATTAGGAACTTGTGGCTAAGAATTATACCTCTACACAATTGTGGCATCAAAGAATTGGTAGTATAAGTTTCAAATATCTTGAGACACTACACCGCCGCAATATGGTAAATGGTTTACCATCTCTCCAGAAGGATACATACAAGTTTCCTCACTTCCAAGTACGAAAACAACACATAACTTCATTCCAGAAGAGTACTTTTTGAGCTCATGGTAAGCTTGACCTAGTTCATACCGATCTTTGTGGTCCAATGCAACCGAGTCATTCTGGATTTCACTTCATGCTTCATGTTGATGACTATTCAAGTAAAATGTGGATTTTTTGTCTTCACAAGAAAAGTGAAGCTTTTGAAACCTTCAAGAAGTTCAAATTAGCCATTGAGAACAAAACTAGTCATCACATCAGAACTCTGTACTCAAATCAAGGGGGGAATTCACCAGTGATGAGTTCAAAGACTACCTACAAGCTCACGGGATTCATTGACAAATGCCTCCTCCCACACACCACAATAGAATGGTGTTGTTGAGATAAGAAACCGTACTATCATGGAAATGGTGTGATGCATGATCAATGATTTTGGACTTGTAAATACATTCTGGTAGAAGCAACAAAGACAATTGTGTATTTGTTGAATAGAGTGCCCACAGTTTCTCTTGACGGAGTAACGCCACATGAAGCATGGTCAAAGCGAAACCATTTTTTGCACACCTTAGAGTATTTGGGTGAAAATTAAGTATGCACATACCTAAGCAGAACATAAATAAATTAGACATGAAGTCACATTAAATTATGTTCATTGGCTATAGGAAGAAACTCTTGCGTAAAGATTGATGGATCCAAAGACCAGAAAGTCTACACCAATAGAGATGTTGAGTTCTTTGAGAAGAAGGAAGTAGAGTCTCCTCCTCCAGACTCACCTGATGTGGATTTTTCACCAGTTGTAAAAACTAAAGCTGATGTTCCCACTGATGATGAAAGTGATGATGGAGATGACAAGTGATGATCCGATAGAACTACGACCCATAGAACAGCTTCATCATCGTATGTCTAAGTGGTATACTAACATGTTACGAGATGTAAGAATGGATGATCCATCGGATACATCCACCCCTAGACCGTAGACTCATAGTAAAAAAGAGAAGTGAACTTTGCTTTGATGAGTAGAGTTATTAAATCTGATGAGCCCTCTACAGTCCAAGAATCCCTATAGTCAAAAGCTTGGAAAGATGCCATGGATGTTGAATATAACTCAGTGATGAAAAATAACACTTGGCAACTTGTCGATCTTCCACTAGGAAGAAACCCATTGATGTAGATGGATATTCAAAATACAAAGTACAAGATAGAGGGGACCATAGAAAAGTACAAAGTAAGACTAGTAGCAAAGGGGCATGCACAAAAATAAGGCATTGAATATGAGGATAAATTTTCTCCCACAACTAAGATCAAAATGATATTTTATATAGCTACACAGTTTGGTTAGAAATTCCATCAAATGGATGTAAAAAGTGCCTTCCTGAATGAAGATTTACAAGAAGAAGTCTACATGACTCAACCTGAGGGATATGTTGTACCTGGTCAAGAAGCAAAGGTATGTAGACTCAGGAAATATTTTTATGGCCTCAAACAAGCACCTCAAGCATGGTATATCAAAATTGATGAGCATCTCATACAACATGGATTTGTTATAAATCCATATGATCCCAATCTCTACCTCAAAAATAAAGGGGGTAGATTGTGATTGTTGTTGTCTATGTCGATGATCTAGTCATCACTGGTAGTTCAGTGAGGATGATCGATGCAACGAAGAAAGATCTTAATCGATCGTTCGACATGACAGATCTCAGGCTAATGCATTATTGTCTTGGATTAGAAGTATGGAAGAAAGAGAATCACATATTTTTTTCTCAGATGAAATATACTAAGACAACGCTCAAGAAATTCAGGATGATGGATTGCACACCTATTGCTACACCTATGGAGAAAAATTGTAGTTATCTCGATTCGATCCATCTCCTGCGGTAAATTCCACTCTCTATCAAAAATTGATTGGGAGTCTCATTTACCTAAACTACACTAGACCAGATATCATCTATGTAGTGAGATATCTATCTAGGTTCATGAATGAACCCAAAGTTTGTTATTGGAAGGAAGCAAGGCACATTTTGAGATATCTCAAAGGATCAATGGATCTTGGTCTAGAATACAAGAAGAACGACAACTTCTTCTTATCAGGATATTCAGATTCAGATCATGTAGGTAACATTGATGACAAAAAATCCACTTCAGGGTTTGTGTTCTTTATGGGATCTAGACCAATATCATGGGGAAGCAAGAAACAACACTTTGTTTCTTGCTCTTCCATAGAAGTTGAGTATCATCATGCAGAGAAGCTAGTCTGTGAAGTGATATGGCTACATCACATACTCGAAGGACTTGGAATACCATAGGAAAAATTGACCACCATGTATGTAGACAATGAAGGTGTTCTCAAACTTGTTCACAATCCAGTTTTTCATGAAAGAATAAAACAAGTGAGGTACATGTTCATTTCATATGCAAACATGTCTTGAAGCACAATATACAACTTCAATTTTGTCCAACAGACAATGAGCATATATCTTCACAAAGTCACTTACACATGACAAGTTCAAGTTGTTCAGAGTGTTCCTCTCCTCATCCCTTGAGGAAATGCAAAATTAAGGGGGAATGTTAGGGTAAATATATTATTACCTTAATTAATTATGCATTGCATGTTAGTTTGTTTATTTATTAATTGTTATATGGTTATATTTAATTATAACCATCTATTTTGTTTTATTCAACATACAGGAGTTGTTGTATTGTTTTAACAATACTATTGTTTGTATTAGTTCATGGTTGTACTTGTGCAACCTATTTATTTGTTTGTATATTACTTTCCAATATGTATAAATATTGCAGCACATCTTTTGTAATTTGATTGATTGATTATTAATAAAACCATCCAGATTCCATCCTGTTTCACAAATACGAGGCATTGCTTCTTGGCTTAAGATTTGCATGGAAGCATGGGATTAAGAAAATTATTGTCAAAGGAGATTCATAATTAATTTTAAAGAAAGTCAGGAAATTTTATGCAACTAAAGACCAAAGGCTGAGACAATATAAACATGCAGTTTGAGACTTCATAGAATTAGTTGATTCCTTCGCATCTCCTTTATCATGAAAGGGCTCGAATGCAACAACCGACAAGTTATATGTGATAGCAGCTCAAGATGAAAATGAGATAATATCTTCTTATTGCCATTATGAAGTAGAACTTCTAGTCATACCTTTAGTTCCTGACAACATTCAACATTGGTAGGTTTTTGAAGATGATGAACATAATCAAAGGTTTGTAAACCAGTAAAGATGAATTGATTGATCTTAAACCATTGATTTTCTTATGTGATGAAAAATAAATCCTCTTTGGGAAAGATGTAATACAGATTAAAAAAACACTATCCCTAGAGGACTAGTTAGTCTTGAGTCAAATTTTAACAATACTGACATGGTCATGAATAAGCTTATCTATGCATCTAGGGATGTTGAAGAATGCAACTGGGAACTTCTAAAAACCCAAGAAAGGTTTGGTTGGGATGTAGCATGAGAAAAAAAGAAAATCAATCTTATGCCAAATTACCAAGGAATTATCAAGAATTTTTAACATGGTCTTATCTATAAAGCAGAAATCTTATAGAAGAAGACATCAGATTAGGGATCATACTTTCTTTCCGATAGGCTTGGAGGGTCATTCATTAGAGTTTTTGTCAATGACATACATCTTAAACACTTTTTGGATTGAGCCAAGTGATCGGGTATGATCATTGTATAGTGTATAGTTTTGTTGTTTTTAATTTTTCTCTATTGTTTGTGTTGTTGTTTCCCTTTTTGTGCTATGGTCTACAGTGATCAGGTTTTGAGACATGGAAATATTATGTTATGAATGTAATGTATATTTTCAGAAATCCTTGAGTGTTTTGTCTCCTCGAATCCTTACCCAATGGACTAGGCATATGGTCTTTGTTCTTTATTCTTGTGGCACCCACAAGGAGTGTGCATCCTCAAACATGAGTCATCATAATGCTCAATCCAATTATTTGGATTGAGATGGTCATTTTCATAGACTTTCCATAAATATAACTATTCTCTCGTGCCTCATATTGCTCCCCGTGCTTCAAATTTCATTTTGAGTAAGGGATAAGTATCAATTTGTAATAAATTTTGTGCCTTGGCAAAATAAAAGAAAGGATTCAACAAAAATGTTAGAGGACTGGTTTAATGGATTGGTTAATCAAAGTATAAAAGCTTCAAACTTGTGGATGTTCGAGACTATGTCTAAATATTTTGAAAAGAACTTGTAATTATCACCGAATGATTCATTTTCTCCAAAAAATTGAATCTACAAAGGTTCAAAATCATGGAACCCGACCATGAAGTATAAAGCTACAAGAGTGGTTAAACGAGAAATTTAAAATGGAATTAGCTGTTTAAAAAATCCCTATGACCTTTAAACAATCCTCAAAGATGTACATTGCTAAGTAATTAAAATACCTGAAACAGAGCACACATGATGAGATTACGAGACTCTCTAAGCCATTCAAGTTTCACAGACTTCAAGTATGCGAAATCAACCAAGGTTAATAGCATTTTAGGTCCGAGTGGTCTGACAGGTCAAGGGACAATATGTGGCAACATTTAAATGAAGCCAATGAATAAGTTTTCCAGATAAAAGCTGTGATGCAAATGCTTAACCCATAACTAATGAAATACAAACATGAAAGCAAAAGATCCCGACACTACAAAATCTAAAGGTTCATGGAGCTATCTCATTGGTTTATGCTTCACACTGACAAGACTGACATTTCTAGTAGTGTGTAGCTTTCGATTGGTTCACATTTCACACTTTGACAAGGTCCTTATAAATAAAAGTAAATTTCAAAGTATCATGGAACTTTCTAATTGGTTTATGCTTCACACTCTGATAAGGATAACAATGCAAAGGTGCACGAGCTATTTTATTGGTTTATGATTCACACTCTAATAAGGTTTTTAAATGGAAGAGAATTGCAAAGTAAACATGGAGCTTCCTTATTGGCTCATATTTCCCTGGGGTGAGTCAAAGTTATCAAACATTCTGACAGTGCAAAGAGCGTAGAGCTTTCCCATTGGCTCACATTTTGCAGAAATAAGTAAATGTTATTAATAAGTTTGAATTGCGAAGGAGTGTCGAGATTTTTCATTAGCTCACATTTACAGAGGGAAATCAAGTAAAAGAATAGTCTAAGTTGTGAAGGAACTTGGAATTTTCTTATTGGCTCACATTTCATAGACAACAGGCAAATTTATGAAGCTAATCAAAATATATCACATGTCACTCTCCTGTACATCCTGACAGACAAAACTTCAAACGGCCATAACTTTTGACCTAGAGCTCTAAATCAAGAAAAATAGGTTTCATTGGAAATATCTCCTCGAGCTCTTCAAGTTGACATCATATGATTCAAAAATTTATGGCATTTGGTAGGAGAAAATTAGAAAATAAAAAGACACGATGCACCTGTAGTATCGACTAACTATTTCTCGCATATGTGGCAGTGAAGGCATGGAATCGATCCCAAAAGTCTACCAGAAAATGGGATATTATCAATTAGAAAAGTTACATTCCCACCCTAATTCAAAATATCTTTCTTTGTGAACAAATAGAAGATTCACTTGCTTTTTTGGGAGAAAATACCATAAGAACTCAATATATTTGTATAATTATGGGGGTTTGTCCTCATGTTGAGCCCCTAATAATACTAAGTACCTAAGGCATGAAGTGGTTTGTAGTGTGCCAAAGAAGGCACACATTTTTGTGCCAAAGTAGCTTCAGGAAGAGCACAAAGGTTCACGCCTAGGTAGAATAAGCTCGGGACTTAGCCACATTTTGGGCCACAATTAGAGTTGCAATGAAGGACACATGGAGATGCAGCCAAATTTGGTTATGGATAAGGTTAAAGTATGGAGACTTGTAGCCCAAGAAAAGCCTACTTTAGGATATGATCATTATGCTAGGATTAAGAGCTGTAAAGTAGAGTTAGTTATGGTTTAGTTGTCATTAGGGGAAAGCTTGCATGCTTAGGGTACTTGAGTATGGTGGGACATAAGTAACTAATAGGTGGTGGAGGGAAAGTACCTACCACTCTCCATGATATGTATTGATTTACATGGCAAAAGGGAGAGAGAGAGAGAGAGAGAGAGAGAGAGAGAGAGAGAGAGAGAGAGAGAGAGAGAGAGAGAGAGAGAGAGAGAGAGAGAGAGAGAGAGAGAGTCATTGTAGGGTTAAAATTCTATTTTGTTGATGTATCTGGTCTGATTATGGCCCTTATGATGTATTTGGCTACTGTAACAATGGTGGATTAATAAAATGGTGTTTGTTCTGAATATCAATGCTTATGGATCTCAATGTTTATGTTCATATTGTGTTCATGGTTTAGATCTGATTCCTACATGTTGTTTTTGATGTTCATAGTCATAATATGGTTCATCTATGCTTGGGTCTAGTTTCTTTATTCTTGTTATAAGATGTATGCATTTATGATTGTGCACTACTCCACCATTCATGGTAACATTCTTGACAAATCTCACATAAAGGAGGGACATGATGCCTTTGTGCACTTTGGGTGAGCTCCCATTTTAGATTAGGTGATATGCCAATGCACTTGGGAATTAAAGGGTTAGGAAAAGTGACTACATCTTGGTTCCATTTCTGGGACCTCTTTTGAAGTTGTTGCAATAATGACGTGTAATGGCGAATGCCCGACCTTGGCCATCATAAAGAATTGGCTTAAGAACATGGAGGATGAGTTTACATAAAGATTCAACACTGGACTTGAGTTTAATGCACATACATGGGTAGAGGAACATCTGTATCATGAGCTCTATGAGACATTTTTTCTTTCTGTTTTTAGTAGAACTATATGAATGGTTGTTAACATATGCATCAAGGAAGATTTGGTATTATCAAGCTTGTGTTTGGACCCAAGAAGATTATAAGCGGCCTACATGGTGCTGATCTGATCCGACTCGTGTTGTCGATTGTTAGTGGAGTGGTGTGTTGACTAGCTACATGTTGGAGTATGCGGTTTCTACTTATTATTTCCTAGAGGTTGTTGAGTTCAAGTTCTTGCGAGAACGAGAGGATATTTCTTGCATGCTTTACCATTAGCCATTAAGATCTTGATCATCACTCGAGTGTAGAAGAATTTGCTATGGCTAGCTAACTCCCACCGGACATGAGGCATGGAAGCATGTATGGTAAGAGATGGTGGATCTTATGAAAAAAGTGGAGAGAGAGAAAAGTTGGCTCAAGTATAATGAAGTGTGGGAGAGGGAATTACCGAAACAACGAGAGATTGCAATAGCGATGTGTGTTTGGAGGTAGACGTTCTAGGAAGGATATGAGGTTCATGCGGAGGACATGGAACCCGAGTATTTTGTGCTACCCCATCTTGCAAGCATGGTAGAAGAACCCCTCGACTTTTGATGAGATCTCATTAGATAATGAAAAGAGATGGACCATAGGCGTAGATTTGAACCCACTTGGTGACCTAACCCTTGCATTTGGTTTTCCAATTCCCGAGATATTTATTGCTAGATTGGTTGGTGTTGGTGTTGGTAAGCGAGCAACATCATGTAGATATCATTTTTCATTGAATTCATCTATGGCTGAGTAGATATCATTTTTCCCGTGTTTAGTGGTATCTTGTCAAGCATATCATTTGCACGAGGTGGGGGTACGTAGAATGTGGGTCTCAAGTCTAGAAGTAGTTTAACTTTGTAGACTATTAGATCTCAGTTTAGCACAACGGTGGGAACGTAGAGTAGCACTACTTCAAGACATGTACATGTTATAAGAGGAGGATTTGGTGGATTTGAAGGATAAGGAGTTAGTAGATTTGGTGGTGGAGGAAACACATAAGGGAATCATGGTTTTGGATATGTTAGGAAAGGACCACAACCCCATCATCAAGTATTTTATGAATTGTCTCTTCATTTACCTGATTATAAGGGTGTTGAGGATTGTTATGATGTGCTAAGGGATCACTACCCTAGAGTGAAAGGTAAACCAATTTGTAACTATTTTGTAAGGGCACGTGCATAGCTAGTACACGAAAGTATGACCCACATCGATGGTGGTGGATGATAACACACTGTGTGGTGCCTTCTTGGTAGAATTTCATATTCCTGAGTTTGAGAAAAGAGCATTAACACACTCAAGGAGATTCAACAAGGTATGGTAGAGAGTTTGCATGAGTATGATGCTTGATTTAAGACTCTCTTGTTGAATTTATCTTATGATATCCATCCCTCTCAACATGCTGAGTGGTTCATTAGAGGCTTGATAACACCTTTTAGATGAGTGCTTTCACATAATACTTTCATGAATCCATGCGATCCCACGAGGTCTCTCCG
This sequence comes from Taxus wallichiana var. yunnanensis, assembly GCA_018340775.1. Lineage (NCBI taxonomy): Eukaryota > Viridiplantae > Streptophyta > Pinopsida > Cupressales > Taxaceae > Taxus > Taxus wallichiana. The sequence goes on from CM031244.1 coordinate 569,611,534, forward strand.
TGCGCCGAGGTCATTGGAAGCATTGATCTCGGGACAAGCCTCTTTATGGAGGCACATATTACTTCCATTGCAAATAAACTTGAAAAATTATCTATGAATTCAACACATGATACTCATAGCATAATTTGGCATACAGATTGTGTAGTAGAAGCACACACCAAGGATAGTTTCCCTCGATAGTGGTGCACGCCATGATGTTAGATTATAAAATCTATCACGGGGATCATTATACAAGTAGATGCCCATTTTTATAACACGTGATCTATAAGAATGTGTCTTGCTATTGTAATATTTATACATCTACTACTCATGATACAAATGATTTTCAGTTGATAGACCAGATTCATGATGCAATTGATATTGGTGTGCGCTAGACTAGCGTTGCGAATGATTCTAAGAATGAGGGGCATTTGAATGAAGGGTGTGAAGATGGTAGAGGAAGGAAAAAAACTTTTCAAGGAGGATTTAGAGGTCAGTAGTGGTTGCGGTGGAGGAAGGAGTGACTTCCCTCATGGAACTTGTTTTAATTGTGGATCTACGGATCACTACAAGCGTGAATGCCTAGATTTGTTGCAATGCTCATGTGCAAAAAGAAACATAAGTATGAGGAGTGCCCTAATTTGTATGATCACATGAGCCAGAATCATAAGAAGGAAAAGGGTGCATGAATGATTAGTTTGAAGCGTGCTGAACCCCTATTTATGCCTATGGTAGCACCTACTCCTGAGTTGGAACTTATATTAGTAACTACACGCACTTAAGCTATGCACACTAGAGAAATATTGAAGAAGAGGCCTCTCATTATAAGAGAAGAAGTATTGCATGGAAAGTATCCTAATCCAAATTATTAGAAGGAGGTTTACCAAGAGACTATGGAGGTTATTAGGAGTTTGCAAGGGGAGATCTAATGCTTGAAAGATCAGTCGTGAAAGTTAGAGTAGGAAAAGAATGCTTTGAGATCCCTCAAAAGGATGTTGATGATGTCAAAAACGTATGTAAGATGCTATGGAAAATATAATATCCCTGTTAGGAGAGTGGTTGAGAGGAAAGATATCATGCACTGGAAGTGGGTACATGAGGTAGATATGACATGCTAATTTTCCCCCTCATAGTATTGATTACGACAAGGAAATCATGTTGAATGTGGTAGTTGATGGATGGCTCTTGAGCAACATACTAATTGACACAGGTGCAAAGGTCAATGTTCTTACTTTGGATGCATGGAATCAGATGGGGAGACCACCATTGCAGCCATCTTCAAATGTGTTATACATGGTGAATAGAACTAAAGCTATGCCCATTAGAGTTTTAAAGAATTATTCCATAACCATTCAAGGGGCCAAGTTCACTAGGGATTTTGTAGTCTTAACACTTGTTGAGGAAGATAGTTTTCCAACATTACTTAGGCACCCTTGGTGTTATGAAAACAATGTTGATTTGCAATGAAACAAGGGATACATTAGTTTTGAGAACAAGGAACATGTAATCATTCCACTAACATATGGGAGGTATGCAACTTATGTAGAGCCTTTTGGTGAAGAGGACATAAACAAAATTTATGTGTTCACCATCAGAGACCGAGAGTTTATTGAACCATCGAGAGAAGGAGTCATTCAGTGGGATGATCCCGATCTATGAGTGATATGACTAGAATTGCATGTGATAGTTTGGTGTATGGGACTTATGAGTTGGTTAGAAGATAATTGAAGGGAACTATGACTTGATTTTTCAAGGCACACTCGATTAGGCATCTGGGAGGAATAAAATTACCAAGTTACATTGGAGAAGGTAATCCTGATGTCTTTTTGCACGCTATCTAAGTCCAATGGATATGTGAAGTAGAATGGAGGAATATGCTTATTTATACCTTGCATGGGACAACAACACATTGGTGGACAACTCATCGGGATAGTCTTATAGAGTGACACAAAGTAAGAATCTCGTTCTCTATTAGATTTCTTTGGAACAATGCACCTTCAAAGATATGTGACTATCATGGGAAGGAATATGCCTCATACCACGTCTAGGCATGTGAGAGAGCCTGGATGGAAGGCCCGAATATTTACCCCCTTTAATCTAGGTGCATAATTTCTATTCCACCTTGCAAGGTTGTGCTCGTGCATGTTATGTTTATTCAGAGTTACATGGTTAGACAAGAAATAGATAGGAGTAGATGGCATGTGTTATTCATACTTTTGAGTCTCTATTTTCTAAACCACCAGTGAATGAAGCTTTGTAGGTATTCAAGCACCTTACTCTGGGAGATAGTGTAAAAATTGAGGACCTCATTCTAGATTTTCTAGGGGAACCTGATTTAGAGGCACACTTTGAAGAACAAGAAACAAATGAACTAGAATTTGAGCGCTCCCCGACTTGGAAAAGTAAAAGGAAAAATGGTGTACTTGATAGATGATGAGGAAATAGAGAACCTAGATGTTGATCATATAGAGGGTATGCACAAAGTCTTAGATAGTGTAGATGAGAAGGCACACGCTTACCGCAAGCCTTTGAAGACAAAGAAGGTCAACATTGACACAAAAGTATAACTGAAAGAAGTAATCATTGGTGATTACTGGATAGACCAAGAGGTTTAAAATATAATTGAGATATTGTGTAAATTCTAGGATTCATTCCCATGTGGGTACCATGAATTGAAAGGGTTCATCACTCATTAGGAGAGATGCGATTAAGTTGAAGAAATGTGAGCACCCAATTAGGAAAATGCCTTATAGGATGAATCCTAATTTGTGCGTGAAGGTGAAAGAAGAGATTGATAAAATGTTGGAATCGGGATCATTGAAGCCATTGAAGAGTTTGAATGGGTTAGCCCAATGGTGATTAGTATCAAGAAAGATGGGAGGATAAGGATATATGTGGACTATAGAGATTTGAATGCTGCATGTGTTATAGATCCTTTTCCAATGCCTTTTACTGAGGAAATCTTGGAAGGTGTAGCAGGGTGTGAAATCTATTCTTTTACAGATGGATTCTCAAGGTATCACCAGGTAAGGATTGCAAAAGAAGACCAAGAGAAGACTACTTTCACCACTGAATGGGGAAGTTTTTCTTACACAATTATGCCCTTTGGACTTAAGAATGCACCTGCTATATTTTCGTGCATTGTGGTGTAAGCATTTCAAGACTTTATTCATAAGTTTCTACAAGTCTACCTGGATGATTAGATAATGTATGGATTGGTGAAATATCATTGTAAAAACTTGAGATTGATGTTTGATATTGATTTTTGTGACAACCGTAGGTACAAAGGACGTAGAACTCAAGCACTCTGCTACCCCAACTCGATAAGCATGGGGAGAGAGACCCTTCGGCTTCGATGAGAGTTCATCACGCGGAGAGAGAAGATTCGTTGGTACGCATCCGAATCGACCTAGTGACCAAACCTTGGTGCTTGGTTTTCTAAATCAGAGGAGTGTTGATAACATAGTTGATAGTGGTGGGAGTGACCAATCGACACCCAAGAGGTATAATTTCTCATTTGGGACCTATATGGATGCACATACATTCCCAGTTTTTGGAGGATTTTTTGGCAAGGAGCAAATACACGAGGTTTGGGTAACAAGTTAGGGATTAGCACGTGGCATACATATGGCAGTGGAATGATCTCACAGACCATTGGCACATAGTTCAACGGGATGTCGAGGGCGTTAAGCGTGTCTACTTCAGGCCCATTATTGGCCGCAGGAGGATCTGGAGGTGGAACTGGTGGATTGGGAGGCACAGGACCTAGTGGATCCAGTGGATCAGTGGAGGAAACAACAGAGGAAACTAAGGATCTAGACCAGGAGGACAGGGGCCTCAACCACCTCCTCAAGTAATCTTTTAAATGTCTTTACACTTGCTAGACTACCATGACATAGAGGATGTTGCGAGCATGTTCACATGTGTGAATTACTATGGCGTGTGAAGGGAATCACAACCCTAGAATGAAGGTCAGTCAATTTGTAAAGATGTTGCAAGGGCATGCACATAGATGGTATAGGAAGTATCAACCCCATTAGACGATGGTATATTACACCGCGTTAAAAACACCTTCCTATTAGAATTCCACATCCCTGAGTTTGAACAAAAGAGCATCACTACCCTCAAGGAGATTCAACAGGGAATGGTAGAGAGTGTGCGTGAGTATGAAACACGGTTTAAGACTCTCCTGTCAAAGTTGTCATATGACATTCACCCTTTATAACATGCTCAATGGTTGTTTGGAGGGTTGATAACACCATTTAGAAGAGCATTATCTCATAAGACAGCACTCCACATGAGGTGTTAGAAGATGCTCACGTAATTGAAGTTGTTGGAAGCGCTGATATCTTGGTGTTAGCTCGTTCCTAGAAGCTCAAATCACTGCTATGGATAAGTAGCTAGAAACGTTATCTACAAACTCAAATCGAGACCCGCAATGGAATTTGGTGTACGGATTGTGAAGTAGAGGGAATGCCAAGGATAGTTTCCCCCAGAAGATAGTATGTCTTTAGAGAGAGATTATGAGATTTGTCATGGGGACCATGATGTGAGTAGATGTCCCTTGTAGCAGGTGCAATTCGGAAGAATTTATCTTTCTACTTGTAATATCTTCACCTCTACAAACCATGATACTAAGGATTGTAGGCTTATTGATCAGATCCATGAAGCCATTGATTATGGTGTGCACTAGACCAACCTTATCGGTAGTTCCATGGAAGATGAATGCTGTTATGAAGGACGTATGAATGGACGTGCGTGTGGAAGAAGTTCTCATAGAGGATTTCGGGGTCATGGAAACCACGAGAGGAGGAAGAAGTGAGTTCCCATAGGGAACATGTTATAATTGTGGATCTACAGAGCATTATAAACGTGAATGTCCTGATCTATTACAATGCTCGTGGTGTGGGAAGAAGCACAAGTATGAAGAGTGTTCGAAATCTACGAGCATATGAACCAACAACACCAGAAAGATAAGGGTGCTGCTATGGTGGACATAAAAAGGGATGATTCACAATGGATGCCAAGAGTTGCACGTGAGTTAGAACCTATATTGGTGACAACACGTGCACCAAGGAGATACCCAGATCAAGGACATTAGTTTCTAGAGAAGAGGTGCCCCATGGAAAGTACCTAGACCCTACCCATCAGAAATAAGTATACCAGGAGACTATGAATGTGATTCGGAGTTTACAAGGGGAGATATAGTGTTTTAAGGAGAAATTGAGGCAGGTGGGGGACAAAGAAAGGATAATGAGGTTCGAATAAGTGACCTGGATGATGTCAAAGAAGTATGTAAGATGTTGAGGCAAGAGAATATTATTCCCTTGTTGGGAGAATGGTTAAGGGAGAAGGTACCACATGTCGGAGTAGAGTGCGAGAGATAAGTTTTACATGCAAACCTTTCTCCACACAACCTTGAATATGAAAAAGAGATTACTCTAAATGCAGTTGTTGATGGATGGATCCTGAGCAATATCCTCATCAACACAGAGAAGAAGTGAATGTTCTTACCTTAGATACTTGGCATCAGATGGGAAGACCCGCATTACAACCATCTTCAAATGTGTTGTATATGGCAAACAAAACTAAGGCCATGCCCATTGGAGTATTAAAGGATGCAGTGATTACCATTCAGGGGGCCAAGTTTACTAGAGACTTCAAAGTCTTGGCATAAACAATTTTCTAGAATTAATTAGGTGCCCATGGTGTTACAAGAATAATGCTTGACATAAGGTTTAACAAAGGATATATTAGTTTCGAGAAAAAGGAAGAATGGGTGGTCATCCCTTTGACAGATGGGAAGTCGGTGCCCTACACAGAGCCGTTGGGAGAAGAAGTCCTTGATAGAATATATGTGTGCTCAATCGGGATCCTGAGATAATTCACCCTACAAAAGGAGTTATCCAATTTGAGGATGCCTAGTCTGTGAGTGATACCACAAGCATGGCATGTGAAAATTGGGCACACAGGACCTATGAGTTGATCAAACAACATTTAAGAGGATCAGTAACCAAGGTGATAAAAGCACGTACAGTTTGGTGCTTGGGAGGAAGAAAAATACCAAGTTACTCGGGAGGGGCTAATCTAGAAGATTTCTTGTGAGAAATGGAGGCCCATTGGAGAAATGAGAAGGAAAGGAGGAAAATGTTTAACTATAGCCTACTCGAAACTGTTGCACGCACTAGTGGGTGACACATCGAGAGAACCTCTTGGAATGGCGCGAGGTGAGAATTGCCTTCTCCATAAGGTTTTACAGAGAAATGCACCCACTATAAAATACTACCATGGTAAAGAGACTACTTCCTTCCATATCCAAGCATGTGAGACAACTTGGATGGGAAGTGCAAAAGCATTACCACCTTCATTATGGGTTCACAAGTTGTACTCCACCCTGCAAGGTTGTGCACGTGCATGGTATATCCACTCGAGATGCATCATCAAACTGGTAATTGGAAAGAATTGGTGGCTAATCTCATTCAAACATTTGAGTATCGGAGTACAAAGCCATCAATACATAAGGTGTTGTAGGTAGTCAAGCACCTTACAATAGGGGATAGTGTTATGGCGGAAGATAGAATACAAGAATTGCTAGGTGAACCTAGCTTGGAGGCACACTTTGAGGAAGAAGAAATAGAAGAGATACAACTTGAGCACATGTGTATAGAAAAAGAAAAGGGGAAGATGGTGTATGTTATTAATGGGGAAGAGGCGAAAGCTTGGATGTTAACCATTCTGTAGGGGCATGTGAAGTCATAGATAGTGCTGATGAATGGGTGCGCCCTACCATGAACCTTTAAAGATGAAAAAGGTTAACATCAGCTCAGAAGTAGAACCCAAGGAGGTAATTATTAGAGACTATTGGTCATAGAAAGAAGTCTCTAAAATCATTGATCATTACATGAATTCCAAGATTTTTTCCCACGCATATACCATGAGCTTAAAGGTGTCCACCATTCCTTGGGGGAGATGAGGATAAAGTTGAAGGAAGGTGCGTGCCTAATCAGGAAGAGGCCATACCAGATGAATCCCAATTTGTGCATAAAGGTCAAGGAGGAGATAGAAAAATGATAGCATCAGGTATCATTGAGGCTATGGAAGAGTCAGAATGGATAAGTCCAATGGTGATTAGTATTAAGAAGGATGAGAGGATAAGGATCTGTGTTGATTATAGGGACTTGAATGTAGTGTGTGTCATTGATCCTTTCCCAACCCCATTTACTAAAGAAATATTAGAGGGAGTGGCAAGACATGAGGTCTACTCTTTCATAGATGGATTCTCGGGCTATCACTAGGTAAGGATTGCAAAGGAGGACTAGAGGAAGATGAATTTTTCCACTGAGTGGGGAATTTTTCCTATACAGTCATGCCTTTTGGGTTGAAGAATGCGCCTACTATGTTCTCGCGCATTGTGGTGCAAGCTTTCTAGGACTTCATCCATAAATTTCTTCAAGTTTACCTGGATGATTGGACAATATATGGGTTAGTGAAGGACCATTGTGACAACTTAAGGTTAATGTTTGAAAGGTGTCGGTAGTTGAGGATATCCCTCAACATTAAGAAATGTGTCTTTGCTACCCTATTTGGAACATTATTGGGGCACATCATATGTAGGGAGGGCTTACTAGTAGATCCCGCCAAAGTTGCAGTAATTGTGGGATTGGGGGAGCCTACTAGTCAAAGCGTAGTGTGTGGATTCCTTGGACACATGGGTTACTATAGGAAGTTCATCAAGGGATACACCAAGATCACCATGCCTTTAGAAGAGTTACTTAGACACAAGAGTGCCTTCCTTTAAGGAAAGGCAAGACAAAGGCATTTGACACTTTAAAGGATAGGCTTATCATCGCACCCATAATACGATTCCCCTCTTGGGACAAGCCCTTCCATGTTCATGTTGATGCTTCAGAACCGCCATTAGAGTAGTACTTGAACATCCTGGTGAAGGGATTATTAATCATCCTTTATGATTTACAAGCAGGAAGTTGATACCAGAAGAGCAAAATTATACTACAACTGAGTCCGAGGCATTGTCAATGATCTACGTGCTTCACAAGTTCAGACAGTATCTACTGGCAACCCCTTTTATATTTTACACTGACCATATGACATTGAAATATTTAGTGAACAAGCCCATTCTACAAGGGCACATATGTCAGTGGGTACTGTTGTTTTAAGAATTCGAGTTCACGGTGGTTGTTAAACTAGGAAAAAATAATTACAGAACTGATCATTTATCTAGAATCAATTCAGGGGAGGATGCACAAAGTATTGAAGATACCATTCCAGATGCACAACTATTTAGGTTGCAGCACACCCTCATACTTAGAAGATATTGCAATATTTCTCAAGATAGGTGTAGCACCGGAAGGAATGAAGGCATTAGATAAAAAGTAGTTAGTTATACACTCTACACCCTACATGTTGATTAGTGGGGATTTATACAAATTAGGATGTGATGAGATTCTCATTGCCGTGTGTGCTAGAACATGAGTACCTAGCCATAATAGAAGAGGTGCACGGAGGTAGTGCAGGTGGGAACTATGCAGGTGACACCACTGCACACAAGATATTGATGGTTGGATTATGGTGGGAGACCCTATATCAAGACTGTAAGGAATATTGCAAGGTGTGTGACCATTGTTAGCACATTGGCAAACCAGGGCGAAGAGATGAAATGCCCTATTCCTAGTGCCGAGCCATTCGAAAAGTGGGTTATAGAATTCGTAGGCTCTATTGCACCAACCATGAGATAGGGGTCGGGTCACATTATATAATCACTTGCACATATTACTTGATAAGGTGGGAAAAAGCAACACCTACCAAGGATTATACATCGGTAGTCTTGTAGAAAGGTTTCGTGGGTAAACATTATTACAAGGTATGGGTGCCCTTTGAGTTTGACTAGTGACAGGGTACACATTTCTTAAATGATATAGTAAGGATTCTGTCACTGGAATTCATGGTGGCTCATCACAAGAATACCCCTTACCATCCAAAAGCAAATGGAATCACGGAAGCATTCAATAATATACTAAGTCATACCCTAACAAAATTTTGTGATGTTAGTAGAAAAGATTGGGATGAAAAAGTATCAGCTGTTCTTTGGGCATATAGGACAACCTACAAGAGGTTAAATAAGGCCATACCATTTCAATTAGTGTTTAGCAAGAGGCTGTCCTACCAATTGAATTCATATTACCTTCTTTGTGTATAGCACACGTAGGAGGATTGGCGATGAACAAGCACTGGAAGAAATAATTGACAAGTTAATGCAATTGGATGAAATATGATCACTCACCAGGTGGAGCCAGAAGACTAAAAAAGCAAAATAAAAGGCATGGCATGATCGTCACATTAAGAAAAAAAAGTTTGAGGTTGGGCAGATGGTGCTACTATATGATTCCAAGTTTCTACGCCATCTTGGGAAGTTAAAAGTCCATTGGTTGGGTCCCTACATCATCTCGTACATCCTTGATTCAGGTGTGTGCTAGTTACAAGCACTAGATGGGACGAGATTGCCAGGACACTTCAATGGGAGTAGGCTGAAGCCCTACTATAAATAAGTCTTCTTGGTGTTTGTAATAAGGTAGTATTTCCAGATAGGTTAGGACTTCCTTTAATGCATTTTTCTTTTCTTGTGTTTCCCTTTCTCGTTGTTGTTTTGTGTTGCACCTTGGGTACTGGTAACCTCGTTATTTTTAAAGGTTGTGAATGCATAGAGGACCGTGCATCATTTTAGTGTGGGGTGGAATGATGTGAAAGAAAGTGTAAGGTGCAAAGTACCAGAAGGATTGCATTGGAAAGCCCGGTTGAATGGCCCTATGAAAGGAAGTGCATGGATGGCCTTGTGAAAAAAAGGGTGAACGAGGATGGTTGGTGTCAGGATAAGACTACATCTTGGTTCCACGTACAAGGGAGGAAGAATTACCTTTGGCACTGGTAATGCGTGCATAAGAGTCTTCTATCAAATAGATTGTTTGCATGCTAGAAGGTTGTAGGATTGTCCGTGCAAAGGTTAGGTGCGTGAGTTGGGGCGCTAGAGTACGAATTAGTGGAAAAATACGTAATAAGTGTTGAAGTACGGTGGTAGGTGAAGTAGCATTTAATGCTAAAAATAATGGAAAGCTATAAATAGAAGGTTGGGCACTTCATTATGGACATTGTAAATAAAAAAAAAGCTCTTGCGGACTAGGGTTTCTAAAGTTGATTTGTGTGAAGAAATGTTTGAGGAATTAAGGCGTGAGTGACTAGATTTGATCTGTAAACTAGAAGGAAAGAAGTTCACGGGCGTAGAATATATTTTTGGAGAAGCGCCATCTTGTGAACAAGGTTATTCCAGTTAGGGTTTGGCAAGCTAGGGCACGGGCTGAAAAGGGTTTCTTCACAAGTTTGAGGTCTGAGCTTGGAGAGGGTAGAAAAGTAGAGAAGTAAGAGAAGTTGAAGTGCTAAGATAACCTAAACCATGACACCTAAGAAACCAACTATATCACCTAAGAAGTCAAGGGCAAGGGAAAACAACCAGAAACCCCCGTAAGCATGAATGAAGAATGGTACATAGAGATGCAGTACCTAGATGGGGTTTTTCTTAGGAAATAATGGGAGTCCCACTTAAGAAACATGATGGTGAGTGATTATAACCATCACATGAACACAACAGAAAAGGAATTGGTGTTGGAGTTGGTGTGCCCGACAAATAAGAGGACACTAGAGGGTTTACCTATCTATAGCAACGAGGTAAAAGTAAAATTAGAGAAGGCGGGATTATTGCAACTCTATGAGTTTCCTTATTTTGGAAAACCTGAGCACCTCTATCAATGGTTAATGTCATGTGTACATGAGGACCACTTTTACTTCATAGGGTGTAAGATGCGCATAAATCCTCAGCTGATTTCAAAATTCACAGGCCTCATCTGTGAAGGAGAAATTATAGATGATGACCTGAGTGAAAAGGAAGCCATCAAAGCAATTGTTGCCACATATGATTATAAGAAGGGGTCATGATACTTTGATATCACAGAAATCCAAGACCCTATCATGAGAATGGCCGTGTGCTTGGTGAAAAAGTTAAATGACCAAGAAAGGTGGACACAGGTAAATAAGGCCAGTTAAATGTGTGCAGGAAAATATCAGAAGGAACCATCTATAACTTGTTTACCTTCATCACAGATGAAATTATCAGCAATGCACAGGAAGGAGACAAGATACTCTTTGGCAATGTCCTCTTAAAAATTGTGTTTTCAGAGATCGGAGTGCTAGATGTGGCAAATAAGTTTGTTTGGGAATATCCGGAGGAAGATCCTTGCTCGTGAAAATATTCACAAAGAACACTTACGATAGCATGATGACGTCTGCTCATAAGGAAAACCTGGAAAAATGGTATAAGTGCTTAAGGGATGCATTCGGGTGGAGTGGAGGATCCCAGAGTAGCTACCAGTGCTCATTGATGGAGAAGCTGAATTTGCGGTGTACCAACATTTCTGCATTAGCAGATTTAAATTGATAGATGAAAACATGGGCCCCTAGTGCAAGCTCCCTTCTCCTTCACCACTCAATATTTCCAAGCAGGGGTAAATAGGTTTAAAGAGGCCAAAAGACTAAGGTTCGACCTTAGTGAGGTAGATCAAGACCACAGGAGCTGTGTAGAAAGCTCATTTACCCCAAGAAGCATGCATACATGGAGAGGTATGTCTCCCACAAAGTTCAAATGACAAATCCCCTGACTTTGCCAATAGCAGGAGAGATCGCGGCAAGGGTATATCTACGCATAAGACCAAAGTTTGAGAAGGGCACATACCTAGAATGTGATGTCTCCATTCCTAGAAGACCCCATGGGAAGAAAGAATCCCACACCAAAAAAGAAAGGAAAAGAAGAGGTACAAGGGAAGAAGGCACCAAGTGTCCAAAGTATGCCACAAGTGGGTGCCCCAGGGACAAGTGCTAGAACTAGTACTTACATGCATAGGAAGAGGTCCCTAGTCAGAGAGGAGGCATCGAACAAGAAAATCCTATCACAAAGGAGAAATCACCAAAGAAGGAAGAAGAAAGAACATAATCTCCTATACTAGAAATCCCTAGTTAGGAAGAAACAAAAGGTGATAGAGGAGGCTAATTCAGAGGACATGGAGAGCTTAGAGGCCTACAGAGGTGAGAGGGATGATGACAAAGAAGATGAACCCGAAGGATCCCAGAACCACCAAGTGTTTGATGTGCATGATTCAGAGGAAGAGGGCGGAGAAGAGGAAAATGAGTTTCTCTTCGTGTGGAGGAAGGGTAGCCAAGAGGAGGAAGGCACCCAAGATAAGGGAGGAAGCAAAGAAGTGAGTATGAAAAATCAGACTCCAAGCCTCATGTAGGAGCAGATAAATGAGGTGGCAGAAAAAGAAGCGGTGAAAATCATTGAAGCCTTAGTAGAACAAGAGTTGGAGCACAACACTGATTTAGTAATGAATGAAGATAAGGAAGAAAGTGTGGGAAAATATCACGGTAGCACAGAGGAGGCCCCAATTTGACATGTATGTATTCCTAAGGGCATACACACAGGAGGAAGGTGCATGGAGATCCAGAGACCAAGAATGGACTATATTGATGATCCAAACAAGGTGTTGCATGCGCATTTCCAAAGCATAGTACCAACAGAGCAACTCTTGGCTATGAATTCATTTGATGAGGAAGGTGCATACCCTCGGACAAGGAAAATGATTTCTTGGGAAATTGAGTCCCACATCGATGAGCTAGAATTTGAGGTAAGCCAAGGGGAAATAATGAAGGTGCTTGAGTCAAAAGGAGACAACCCCTTGGTGAGCGCTCAGCGGCTATCAGACGAACAAGTCTGCAATGCGCTGAACAAGGTCTCGGTTGAACTAGAAGCCAAGTTATTTGGGAGGAACAATAGGGTAAAATTCCTAGAGGTAGAGTTGGAGAAGAAGAAGAGCTCAAAGAAAGGACCAAGGACTTAAAGTGGGAGGAACTAATTAGTGCACAGCTAAGGCGTGAGTTGAAAGAAGAGAAGGCAAGGGTGCGCGAGGTTTGCAAGAAAGCAGAGATGATCACAAATGCCATTTTCTTGAAGCATCCAGATCTAATGCTGCCCACGTAGAAGTATGGATCCACCCTAGAGTGTCTAGAGGACTTGACCCACATCCTCACAATGGAAAGGCGACCACTGGCCTTAGAGTCTACGGAGGAGGCATCAGCGCGCAAGGAAAAGGAGGACAAGATGAAGGTTGTGGAAATTGTTACTGAGTACAAGAAATTCCTCATAGATGTGAAAGTTTCCACCCAAGCCATTGAGGCCATTTATGACAATTGCACCAATAGAGATAGAGTGGTGAGCATTCTGGTCACCTCCCATGAAGTGGAGCTCAAGGAGTTCCAGGAGAAGAACAAGGGAATAGAGTGGAACATGACAAGATCTTAGCCAAAGTTGAGAAGAAATCAGAGGCTATTGAGACCTTGTGGGCTTAATAAAGAACTAGCTAAAGGAGTTGTATCCATGAGATCATTTAAAGGATGGACATGCTCAAGACTTTAGCAAAAAATTGGAGGATATCATAGAAACGATGAATATCCAAGGAGATGGGCTAAGATTTGAAGAGGTGAACGCCCTATTCGGTGACATTTGTCAGTGGGCGTGGAGCAAGGTCGATACCTAGAATAAGTTAGAGGTAGACCTAACAAAATATTTCCCTCTCCTCTTACGAAGTGATCATAGTTCCCCCATTCTTTCTTTCTTCCCCAAAGTTCTTCATTACCTTTTCCCCAAACCATTTAAAGGTAGTCATTATTTATTCATTAAGAAGGTGTTCCCATGGGTGTAGAACAAGTGTAGTGTGGGGTGATGTTAGGACCCTTAAATATTGGCAAAGTACAAGAAGGCACGTGGGCGTGCAAGGAGAAAGCACGTAATACACAGGTTCTAGGAGGGTTTAATAGAGAAAGTGGCACGTGCACAAGATAGAACAAAGGTTTCAATAATTATCCATATTTGAAACATCAGGTAGAACATGAGAAAAGTGTGACCCGACTGCACATGCGGAATGGATAAGATGTCAACTTGGCGACAAGTTGGCCTAAGAAGGAATATACCCTGCGATGGAAGTTTCTAGAATGCCATCATTGCAAAGAGTGGAGAGCTCGAGACTTGAAGAAGCATGCTCCCATGAAGGACCACCTTATACACTTTGCAACATATCTACAACTCTTGCAAAGTCTTGATGATGTTAAGAAGGGATATAAATACAAGCACCCGCCAGAGGAAAAAGGGAGGAGAAGGAAAAAAAAGGCAAAGCCATGCAGGTATATTGTAAGAGATCCATAAGTTGGGTAGGGATCTATAGGAAAAGGATGTAATAAGGGGTTGGGATTGTAAATTTTCTCTTGAGAACTGATGGATATAAATCTAGCTATGATGTATGACTTTGGTCTGCATAGTTGTGATAATCTGTAATGAATCTAATGAATATAATGAGGTTACCAAACTTGATGAATATGGTTGTTAATGTTTCTGATCCATGTTTCTAGCTTATATTTCTTATTCATGAATGTTTATGGAATGAATATAAATCATTATGTTACAAGGTGGGCTGTAGTAGCACCTATGAAGGATTGCACTACTCCTTTGGGAGAATATCATAAACAAGTATGGATGTCAATTGAGTTTAACAATTGATAGGGGTACTCATTTCTTGAATGAGACTGTTAGGATATTATTGGTAGAGTTTATGGTAGTACATCATAAGACTACACCTTATCACCCACAAGCTAATGGAACTTCTGAATCTTTCAACAAGATTTTGAGCCACACATTGACAAAGATTTATGAAGTTGGAAGGAAATATTGGGATGATAAATTTTCTGTTGTACTTTGGTCATATAAAACAACCTATAAGAGGCTAAACAAAGAAACACCCTTTCAGTTGGTGTTTGGCACAAAGGCTATTTTACCGGTTGAGTTCATGTTACCATCCCTACATATTGCATGCACAGGAGGATTGGATGATGAGAAATCACTTGAAGAGTGCATAGAAAAATTGATGCAATTGGATGAGAGGCGCGTTATAGCTCATTGGATCCAAAAGACAGAGAAATCAAGACAAAAGGCTTGGCATGATCAAGACATTAAGAATAAGAAGCTTGAAGTTGGATAGATGGTTCTTCTGTATGACTCCAAGTTTTTGCACCATCCTAGAAATTTCCAAGTGCATTTGTTAGGACCTTATGTTGTGACCTATATAATTGAATTAGGCTTTTTCCATTCTGAGCTTTGGATGACACATGGTTTCCAGTTACTTCAATGGGAGTAGGTTGAAGCCCTACTATAAATAAGTCTTCTTGGTGTTTGTAATAAGGTAGTGTTGCCATTTAGATTAGGTTTTCCTTTAATGAATTTTCCTTTATATGTGTTTCCTTTCGTCATCTCCATGCTTTGTCTTTTTAGTCATGTGTTGTGTTGTGCGTGTTGGCGCGCCAGTAGCTAATTATGTTTTAAGTGATTCCATGCGTAGAGGACCACACATACATTTAGTGTGGGGTGGATTGAAGTATAATGCGGAAAATGGTTGGTGTGTTTCTAAGGGAGGTTGGATTGATTGAAAAATCCTTATGGGATATTAGCGCAAATGTTGAAAATAAAAAGGTTTGTACTAGGGTTGTTTTGAGGAAGGTTGAGATGATTAAAGACCACGTAGGAGAGAAAAAGACAAATCACGTGGTATAATGTGAGGTAGGTGGCAGCATGGGAAATTACTTCATGGATAGTGCGAGAGGTTAATAAATTCTACATAGTAAGAAATGCAAAGGAGGTATGTAGGCTGCAAAGTAGTGTTAGCATGCTAAAAGGTTACTGATCATGCAGGTGCATGAGGTGGGGTTACAAAAGTTTACTTAAGTAGAAAAAAGTACTTTGTTAAAAATTAACGTTAAGACGCATGGGTCGAAAGGACGTTGAGGTCATGGAAAAGTATAAATAGGGGGTGAGGGTAGTCATTTTAACTACCTTTCCTTCAAAAATTTTTGTGCTCCTAAGTGATTGAAGTGCAACGAGGGTGTGATAAAGAAGCAAAGTAATTTTATGAACTAGTGGAGTTTTGTAGACTGTGATGAGACCTTACAGAGTGAAAAGTGGGGTAAACAGTGAGGCAATAGGGGGTTTCATAAGAGTAAAGCTATCAAAGTCAGAGAGATTAGGAAAACAAGGAGAAGTTTAACACCTAGGGCATGGAGTGAAGAAATAAAAATGGCACCAAGAAAGGCATGAATCAAGAGACCGGTGGTGGAGAAGGAGGAACCCGTAGAGATATACTCGGAAATGCAATACCCCTAGGTATGATCAAAGTAGATAAGTGGATTTTGAAGCTATATAGGTGAAAAATTAGTGAGTTCAACCACATAACAGAAGAACTTGAAAAGTTGATGAGGGTGGATTTGGTTAAGGACGTCTTAGGGTTAGGTGAGCTTGAAAACCCTAAGGTTGACGACTCGGTGCAATAGGAGTTGCATAAAACTGAAGTTTCACACTATGGGAATTACTTTGTGGAGAGAAGAATGAAAATTACTCGTTAGTTGATAAGGAGAGTGACATGCCTATGAAACATTGGCAAGGATATGGAACTCAACCTATGTGCTAACGCAAAACTTGAAGAATTGGAAAATCAGTTGAATTATGATAAGGGGGAAGGGCTCATGTCATTGTAGGTCTGGATGATCCGACATTAAGGGTTGTTGCCCAAATTATCAGCTTTGTAAACTAGGTGCATTAGAATGATGGAAAAATATAAACGAGAAGATACATGTACATTACATACAAGGTATCAAAATGAACGCACTATAACTTCACGTAATTCATTGTGAAGGGTATCATTGAGGAAGCACATGTATAAAACGAATTTAGAGAAAAGATCATGTGGGGGTCTATCCTAATTTTAATCATATTTTGGGAAATTGGCATCCCCAATGGATCGGATGGTAACGTGTGGGTTTACCCACCAGAGAACTCATCTCCTACAATGTAATTTTCACAGTTCACTTGTGATGGCTCCATCACAATTTCCTACAAGATCAGGATGAGCGAATGGTATGAGAGACTGCATGAGGCCTTTGAGAACAAGTGAAATATTCTACCCAAGTTTCCAGTAGTTTTAGGGGACCAAGTGAAGTTTGTAGTTATGCAACACTTCAGCTTGGCAAAATTTAAAATGGCCAATGGAGAAATGGGGTTGTGGTGCAAACTTCCATTTGCATTCACTGCAAAATATATGAAGTGTGCCATCAATCGGCTAAAAGATGCACGAAGCTAACCATTGATGCTGACAAAGTGGAATCTAATGTTCACACCCTTTGCATGACCTATAAGTATGATGTGAGGCCAACATATGTCAAAGTCTTGGAGCAAGAATTCCTAGATCTACAGCCACAAATCAATGTCACTATCAAGGGCTTCATCAGCCGAGTGTTCGTGTGGTCGTGCCCTAAAACACAATGGGGAGTGGAAGTGGAGATTACAGAATCCATCTTTCCAAGGCCAAGAGAGGTGCTAATCCCATCTATGAGAGTGTTCCACGTTGAAGAAGGAGAGGAAGAAGAAGAAGGAAGTGAGGGGAAATTGGAAACTTCCAAGAAAAGGAAGTATTATTCATGCCGGACTAGTAGTGGGGGCATAAGTACATCATAGTAAGGTAGTGCTAGGGCTTCACAACCTGAGTGCATAGAAGAAAAAAAACATAAGGTACATGATCTCTCCAATTTTGTGATGGAGACAAACTCGAGAAGATGATCACACCGTGTTCAGAGAGGAACTTGAGTTGGAGCTCAAGGAGTAAGAGAAGAGAAGGGCCGAGAAGAAGGACAAGACAATAGTTGATGCAAGTGTGAGGGTAAAGATGTCTACATCAGAGGAACCTGTGAAGAGTCCTTTGAGAGAAAATTCATCTATCTAACCCACAGAAAAAGAAGAGAAGAATAAAGGATACTCCTTTGTTATTAAGGAGGATAAAGGGTTTTCTGCATGATCAAACACCCCAAGGAAGAAACACATAAAGCACAAGGCGGAGAGGAAGAGGTGGATGCCTAGGTCTCCTCATATGGACTTTGTGGATAATCCCATGAAGGTGTTGCACACATAGTTCTAGAGAATCCTTACCTTAGAGAAGTTGCATGCTTAGGATCTCTTAGACTAGGATGGGGGCGTAACGAGGACCAAGAAAATGATAAGTTGGAATTTGTATTATCACATAGAGGAGCTTGAGTTTGAGGTCAACGATCATGCGATTGAGACCATGCATTCAAAGAAGAGGAAAGGGGAAACTTATAAAGTGGTGGATCCAAGCCACCTTACAGATGAGAAGGCGTGCAAAACACTCTAAAGATGTCGCTAGAAGTCACAAGGCGATCTTAGATGCGGGGGTGACTCTTTGGACCTTGGTCACAAATCAAAAGGGGAAGGAAAAGGAAATAGAAATACTATGCAATGGTTTGAAGGGTGAGTATGCATAGAAAAAGGAAGCATATGATTGAGTTGGCGCCTTAGTCAAGAAAGTCGAGGACAATGTCGAGGCATTGGTGAGCCAAGCCAAGACAGAATATAATGATGAGATGGAATATTTGGAAGACTTGGTGGGGATGTTTCTGGTCAACATCAAGGATGGAATGAGACCTAAAACATAGGAGATCATGAAGGAGAAGGAAAACAATAAGATTCTTGTTAAAGAGTGGATTACTAAGTTGGAGGAATTTCTCACCTAACTCAAAAAGGAAAATATATTAGTAGATATGGGCTTCTAAAGTTGTCGGAAATGCGAGCATGTTGTTGATGCGTGATTCACGCAGATGAAGCAACCATCCTAAAGGCCTTATAGGAGAAGGTCCCGAAAAATAAGATCAAGCATGCCTAGCTGATAATCGACACCACAACGTAGAAGGATAAGATAAAGACCAAGCGTGAGAAGATGGAATTTCATATTGATGAGCTCCGAGATTCTATCATAGAACTTATGGATGAGGTTGAGGGAATTTTCTCAGAGCTAGTAGTTGTCATAAACGAGCTCAAGGGGAAGGTTGAACAAATTATGCTAGAACAGGTACCCAACATAGTGGAGGAAGTGCAGGAAAAAGCAATGGTTGAATTGGAGACATGGAAGAAGTTAATGGGGGAGATAGATGCGAGTCCCTGAACTCCTCCAAATAACAATTTAGGTTGTAAAACACAACATTTTTTCCTTAGCTAGTTTTTGTATCAATGGAATTTTGTACAAAAAGCATGAAGAATTTCCAAGGACAGAAATCAAATTAGTGTGGGGTAATGTTTAGCCCCTAATAAGACTAAGTATGTAAGGCACGAAGGGTTTTTTCATGCTTGAACAAGGTGCAAAGGCTCGCACCAAAGTAGCTTAAGGAAGAGCGTGGAGGTTTGTGCCTAGGTAGAACATGCTCTCGGGAGACTTAGCCACATTTTGGGCCACAGTTAGAGTTACAATGAAGGACACGTGGAGATGTGACCAGATTTGGTTATGGATAAGGTTAAAGTATGGATATTTATAACCCAAGAAAATCCTACTTTAGGATATGATCATTATGCTAGGATTAAGAGTGTAAAGTAGAGTTAGTTATGGTTTAGTTGTCATTAGGGGAAAGCTTGCATGCTTAGGGTACTTGAGTATGGCGGGCATGATGACATTTGGCATGAAACCTACTCTTGAGTGATGACTAGGTGGTGGAGGAAAATTCCCCACCCTTCTCCATGATATGTATTGATTTACTGAGAGAGAGAGAGAGTTGTTGGAACTTCTTGAGAAGATTCATTGTAGGGTTAGAATGTTGTTATGTTGATGTATTTGGTCTGATTATGGTCCTTATGATGTATTTGGCTCTTGTAACATTGGTGGATTAATACAATGGTGTTTGTTCGAATATCAGTGCTTATGGATCTCAATGTTTGCGTTCATATTGTGTTCATGGTTTAGATCTGATTCCTACATGTTTTTTTTATGTTCATATTCATAATATGGTTCATCTATGCTTGGGTCTAGTTTATTTATTCTTGTTATAGGATGTATGCATTCACAATTGTGCACTACTCCACCATTCATGGTAACATTCTTGACAAAGCTCACATAAAGGAGGGGTCCGGTGGCTTCGCGTGCTTCGATTGAGTGACCGGTTTAGGTTGGGTAATATGCCAACATGCACAGGAATTAAAGCATTAGGAAAAGTGAAAAATAATATCTAAGAGATCCAGTTATTTTGTTATGTAAAAAAAGATTTAGTTTTGTTATTATGATCAAAGGGGATTCGTCTTTCTATTTTTGAAAAGGTCGAAGGGACATAATTGTGAATAGTGCATGTTTCCTTTCTAAAATTCATATAAATTTTCATTTCCCAAACTTCTGTGTCAAGGTGGTTTCAATGTACATCCATTGAAAAAAATTGAGAGATTTCTCTTGATGTTCCCTCGCTAAGAATTTCAAGATCTGAATGAAATATTTCCACTTTTGAGTTAAATTTCTATGTTCTGAGTTCTATATGTCAAATTGTTGATTAATGAGTTATATTTTCTACTATAATCTTGTGTTTATTGCTTCTCTTTATCGTACACTAGATCAGTCCTCAATGGTTGTGCTTTGGTCATTAGTTTAATATTGTGCTATGATTACTTACTCTGTAATATTGGACTTAATTAAAAAACATTACTCTAACCATTTTTTTGAAGTGATTTTTGTTATCCTTTGAGTGTGTCTTAGGTGTATGAAATTAAAATCAATAAATACTTCATTAGAATGATTTCACAAGTTCTTGTGTTGAGTATTTTAGATATTATGCTGAAACTTTTCATCTGTTGAGCATCAATGAATGTAAATATTTCTTTGTATAAATTGTCACTACTTAATCCATTTTCTACACTTTCAAGAATTGTAGGCTGCTCTAAGTGCTAAATTCTCATTACAGAATATCTCAACCTATAATCCCCCCTTTTTGAAGTTACAAATACCATAATTGATCCCACCCCCTCATATTTACTCCCATTCATTCCATTTACTACCTTGATTGCTCTAAATATCATTGAAGGTGCCTTCTATCCTTAATTATTCATTTAAATGCAAGAGAAATAGAACTTTACTGTCTATAGTAACATGTGTTTGGTATAGTAAGCATATACAACATCTTTTATGAAAACTTGTGAGAGTGAGTATTGTATTCATGGCCATGTTTATCCTAGATTGATCAATCATTGAAAACAAGTCAAGAGGACCAAATAATTCACCCCCCTCCTCGCATTTAGGATAAACTATGGGTTCTCTCACCCTAGTTTGAGGAGGACCAAATGTAGCGATAAAGGCTATCTCATTTGTATGTGCCCCTTAATCATCCCAAGGATTGATCCTAAGGAAAATGTTAGACACCTCCTCGAATAAAAAAATGATATATTATCCGGTCTACCACCATCCAAGAATCCCCCTTCCTAAATAATTATTGTCAAGAAACCAAGGGGTGTGGAATTGAGGACCAACGACACACATAAATATAAAAAAAAGGAGCCACAATACGTGATGCAGATTTTTTTTTTTCGATGTTAGTAAAAATAATTAAAATTTATTGGCTGAGATAAATAAGGAAAATATGAGGAACGCTGAAGTTAACACTAAAGTGGCCGATATT
Organism: Taxus wallichiana var. yunnanensis; assembly: GCA_018340775.1. Lineage (NCBI taxonomy): Eukaryota > Viridiplantae > Streptophyta > Pinopsida > Cupressales > Taxaceae > Taxus > Taxus wallichiana. The sequence goes on from CM031244.1 coordinate 569,633,164, forward strand.
ATTAGAATTATTATAAATTATTTCATGGAATTAATTTTGGGGGCTAAAATTGAAAAGAACATGGGAATTGATAACCTAGAAGAAGTGGTTAGTGTGTTGATAGAAAAAGTAAATTCACAATAGGAATCAACCACAAAAGATTTTGAGAAGGCGAGGTAGGGAGACATTGAGAGAAAAATAAAGGAATATGAAGATCTTGGCACCAAGGTGAATGAAGCTTCACAAAAGGAAGAGAAAATATTCATCAATTTAGCGAGATACTTCCATTATAGATGCATGCCTCACAGAAGAGGAAACAAAATGATTCACCTCAATGCCCCCTTGTATAATGTAGATAAGGAAACACACATGAAAGTTTTGCAGGAGTTGGTGGAAATGAGGAAGACCATGAATGAAAAACATGACAAAGTAGAAGTGCCATTGGAGGAATTACAGGCCATGGTAATGAGAGGGGTAGACATATTAGAAGGAACGTATTTCGAATGGAATATCATTTTTCTTGAATTACGGGATAAATGCGGAGGAGTAACACTTGAAGGGATTCAGGGAAATTGTTGAAGCATTACTAGGAAGGTTGAACAATGTGTTCGAAGAATGATAACTAGAGGTAGAACTTAGTGTGGAATTCCTAGAAATCCTCTAGATATCTTAGTCTCATTTTTGGTCACGTGGGAGCATAATTATTTATTTATAATTTTTTTATTTTTTGGGGAAATTTCCCAATATTCTTTCATTTAGGATTCTTCCATTATTCTTTGGATTTTTGAGGATAGACAATATACCTAGTGTTGGGTAATGTTGGGCCGATAAAATGACTAATTATTGAATAAACATAAAGGTTAAAAATTCTCACATGTTTGTGTTTATTCATTAATTAGTCAATGTTTAAAAATATAGAGAAAGGAGTTATTCATTTTATATGTTTGTTGGGACAAGATTGACAAAGTTTGATGTTTGAGGAACTGAAGGATCTGTTCCATTGTTCCTCTTATTCCTTGAAATCCCACAATCTCCACTCCAATGCTTAATTAGATAAGTTGGGTGGTTTTGGAACTCTGGGCATGTGTTCCTCTATTCTTCACGTTCATTGCATGGCCAACATTCCCACTTCCCATTCACAATGGATTTATAGGGCTCGATGATACTCATGGAATTGTTCCATGCTTTTGTTGTTCCCCACATTGACGATATCTCTAACTCTCCACACCCCCATCAAAAATATCACCTCTGGGTTGCACTTTTCACCCAATTACCCATTTCAGATTGTTCCTGAATGTTCAATTTTCTTTCCTTAACATTTGATCGGTTAAATAAAAATTTTCTGCCCACAAGTAATGAGCTTCTCGGGCCTCATTTAAGTTGATTTTCCACCTTAATGCGTTTTTAGGGGAAAATTTTTAAGGATAATGCATTATTCGTAGTTATAAAAGTATTTTTTTCCTATTTTCCTCCTTAATAGCAAACAAGAGTTCACTCTGCCTTGTCAGTTTCTCATCCCCGAAGGTGGGTTTTCGAGTCATTTCTCCTCCTTTTTCCAACCATTTTAAAAATTTAAAAGTGTATTGATATCGTTGAAATAACACCTTCTTCCTCATCTAAGTGGTAAATTATTTCATCATAATTTACCTACCTTTGAAGCATTCTCTTATTTTGGTGCCCTTCCTCCTTGGTTTGTCAAGTTTTCCCCCAGTAAAATATTATTCTTCCCTGTGTGAGTTTCCAATTTGAGTACGAAGAAGTTCTAGTATGTTGGGTATGAGCCTATTTCCTCCCTTGAGACCTTTATACCTGAAATAGGGGATAATGACATTAAACATATGGATTTAAATGAATTTTGGGAAAGGATGAGAGATGGTAACCCAACCCCATTAGCTCAAAGAATCCTAGGCAGTGGACTATCCCATGCCAAAGGTTTTGCTAGTTATATGAATTGTATTAACTTTTGTTATGGCATGTGCTTCTTTTTTAACCCTCAAACCAAATATTGAAAAGACCCTCTAGGACATTTGATTTCTCAATTAGATACACATCACATTAACTTGGCCCTTGGCATTCCTACTTTTGACAACTCCAAAGTCTTAACTATGGCTGATGCACAGAAGGAATTTATCCTAACCTCAAACAAGTATCAACAAATAATTGTCAAGTCCTAGTTAAAATTGAAGTAGAGAGGACCTTCTAAGCTACTAAAGACTCTCTACAAAAGTGACTTCATTAAATAATTGTCTGATATCATAACACTCCTTGCAAGAGTAATGGGTCTTCCCTCGACCAAAGAATTTCAAGAATGGATGTACATCTTTATCAACTTGATTTGTGAGGGTAAGAAAACTCTCAATTGGGGGGAAATTATTTGTGAAAACTTGACCCAACAACTCACCCATGTGCACCAAACCAAATCCTTTTATATGAATTCTTATTTAATATATACCATTTATAGATATAGAATCCACATTGGATTATTTAGGGTAGTCAATAGAATATTCCCATCTTTAAGTTCTACTCCCAATTGAACTATGAGCATAGAAATATTAATTACGAAGGGTCAATGATGTCGTCATAATGTTTCTAGTCATATTATTAAAAGGAAATGTCACTAGTAGAGTTTCTTAAGAGGCCAAACACCGAGCTATTTATGGAAGCTTGTTTATCCAATTTTAGAAGTTTTCTTACATCAAGAAAACATGGTTTGAAGGAGTCCCATACAAGCTCCCCATTTATTACACTCGACACGATCATTCTTATAGAGCTTTGTAGATAATTGGATATTCTTGTTTGTGGTGGATTTCAGTTTATTAATTATATAACAAAACAAAAACAAATTAGAGAATGACATGGTTTAATGATACCTACGTCAAAAATACAATGTTAAGATGTGTGAATGTGAAATGGGCATGTGAATCCTTCTTCTAGTAGATGAGAGGAACATGCACACATAAAGATAACTAGACAAGTTAGATATTAGATCGGGATATGACGAGTTTCTTGAAAAGGATGATTGTAGGAGCCAAAGGGATTATATTATCTACAATAAATCTCCTAGTCATTTGGATAAATCATCTCCCCATTCTAGCTCTATGGTTCTACATGCAGGTTACGTGCACTTCACTTGTTCACTTGGCACATTTTCATGGTGGCAGATTCCCCACGTTCCTGCACACTTCTCCCTTCATTTCTTATTTTCCATTTCCTTTTCCTCTTTGTTCCATCCTTTTCTCCTTGCACACAATATTTGCACACTCACCTTCTTCTCAACATTACATTCACCCTTCGCACGTGTCTTGGCCTTGCTTCCCGAAATGGCTAATTCCTTGGCAACCCCATGCACCCTTTCTTCACATCCTATATATAATTATGTAATGATTATGCCCTTGACATATGTCTCTTCCTCACTCGTTCACCCTTTTTGACCGCATGCATTACCTTTGTGTGCCTTCCTTCATCATCTTCCCGCACCTCATTCTTCTGCATGCATACCTTTGTGCCCTCCTCTATGCAAATATGTGCCACATCATTCTCTAACACACTTTAGTGTGCCACACACAACCAATCAAAGCGTGCCAACAAGATGATGAATATTTACAACAAATCAATAAGTGAAACTTGGAAAAAAAATGAAAAAGAATTTGCACATTTGGCCATCTTCTCGACCAATCAGAGCGCACCACGTGTCTTGTGTGTAGATGAATTTGAAAATCTTATGATAGCCATATCTTTTCTCTACAGAGCTCAGATCAAAGCACACACCTAGTATCAATCGATAACTGCTGATGTAGGCTACAATGCTAGATATTCAAATTCAAATTTTTGGTAGATATGGTAGGTGAGAAATGGGAAAACGTATTTCTAGGCATTAATGAGTAGATCTGATTGCTCCAACCACTCAATTTGATCTGATATGCCCTCCTTTCTCCAACATGCCAAACAGACTTGGGAAAGCACATTTGATAGATTTATAGGAAGATTTGTAGGCATTGAATGCTTCTTATTGGTGGTTATATTTCAAATTTAGGTTTTCCCTCCTTCTTCTCTTCTTCTTCCATTGATTCATCTATAAATGTAAGAGTTGGGCTCATTGTTAATGTTGGACATTTTAGATCCTTACGCATTTGCTAAGGACTTCATATCTTTGTATTTTGAGTTGCAGACCTCTAGATTTGACTCGTGCATGTGAATATCGACCTTTAGTCACCATTGTAATAGCCTGTGCATTTCTAGAAGTAATGGAAGCATTGTTTTATGGCTATTCTCTGTCCTAGCATGTTTACATTCCTTCTTCTTGCCTTTCTTTTACTCTGTTTTCTTGCTGTGTCATTTTACATTCCTTGCATCACCATTTTCTAGTTTTGTTTCATGAAAACTGATTGTGTAAATGTGTGTTGGTCTATGCTACACACACATATCCTCCCTTGACATCATTCCCTTCATTTTTCTCGAAAAGATGATGTTCTTCCCTCTTCTTCTAGTGTTATTGGCTCCCTTTTAGATCAGTTTTCCATTATGTTATCCTTCTATCCATGGTCCCTTGGAATTGCTAGCTTAGTTTTCCCTTCCAGCATTAGGAGTAGCAGTAGTAGTAGAATTAGATAGAGGAACCGACATTCTACATAGATCCATCTCAAGCACGCAAGGTCCCACAACTTAGAGATGGTTCCATTGTTGTCTCAAATGACTTGGTTCTTCTAGATCTATGACACGGGTGTAAGTTTGACAACCAACAGTTTTTGGCACACCCTATGGGATAAGTATTGAAATCTATATTTCACTTTGGTAAGTTCTGGTGTGTGGGATTAATATTCTACCATTTGAAGGCTCATTTTAACAAATATGTTGACTCCCAACATTTCTAGATTTCTATTTTAGCGAGTCTTTAGCACCTTTCATGAGAAGAGTGTATACAAGGTAAAGATTAGCAATCAAGATTATTTCGAGTACCTCCATCTATCTTTGAGAAGAGTTCATAGAAAAAGACCCATGCATGCATCTCCACCTCCATTTCACCGTGTCCGTTCAACTCCTCCTCACAATAGACAACCTGCACACGTTGTCATGACACATTAGCCACCTCCTCCACCGAGGAAATTTTCCAAATTCACTAGTGAAGTCCTCTAATTATATCTCATGCAACATGATATGCCAAATTGTGTCCTCAAAAGTATTCCATACTTTACTTGGTGAGAATTAGGTAACCCCTCAGGAGCATATCCAAGATATAGCAAATGTGTGTTCACTCTACCTGATCATACATGATGATGTAGTAGTTTGGATTTTTGCAGTCTCTTTCAAAGTAAGGGCACTCCAATGGTACTAAGGCTTGAGACTTGGATCTATCACCACTTGGGATGAGCTGGGAACAACTCTTTGTACTTATTTTGATGACAAGTCAGATCACCTATCTTTGGTGGAGAAACCGACAAAAAAGGAGGGTACCCAACAAGTAGATGATTGATTTTAATATTAGATTCCAGAAGGCTTGAGACAAAATCCTCTTGTGTTAAGGTCTACAACTCAACATGATTTCCTTTATTATCTAAAGGTTTTGAATAATGAAATCTCGGTCATGTTTCAATCCATGAGGGCATGAATTTACCATCTACTTATAATATTGTTGATAAGCGTAGAGAATAACCTTATTTAGGAAGGAAAGTTAGCTCCCGGATCGCCCATGCCCTTGTTCCCGAATTTTCTCAAGCATCGTGAATCCTATTGTTTTCTTGTTCCTATTCTTGAGCAAAGTGCACAACTTGCTACATCCACCTCCTACTCTCTAGCACAATAAAAAGAAGATGAAGAAATGAAGGCCTTGATTATGAAATTTTCAAATAAAGTCATATCTCTTGAGAAGCAACAGCACAAGCCTTTAGAAATAATTCCAATCAGGCACATAATCAAAACAATTAGCCCTAGAGGAATCAATATAAAAACCAGAGGTACATGTATAACCAACGAAATGATAAGTGGAATGCTAATGCAAATCTTCCCTTGAAAGTTATTCCTCCCATGCCTTCTCTTCCAGCACCTAATACAACTCGGAACTTGTTCGATTCAAAACAATTTAGCGCATGAGTCCGAATGGTGCTTCCTTGCAAATGCCTCACAGCTAGTATCACCGCACCGATGCTACATGTGTGTGTAATCCTTTATGATCAAGAATGCTTCCAGTTGTGACCCTTCAACAAGTGCACCTGAAGAAGATAACCAAGAAATGTGAGAAGCTCCTCCAGAGGAAAATATGATGTTCTTAGGTGCTGAGGACTTATGTGTAATCAAACAAGTTGCAAATGATGCATGCAAAGTAGACCACACACTTGAGTTACAGGAAACATAAGACACGAAAGGAGAATACGAGAGTCTAGTGTGTAAGTGACAATCCCAGAAACATAGACCCACCCTTAGAAGAAGAAAGATGCAACTAAGGCATCCATCAGTAAAAATGCACTAGTGCCAGCATTTGAGGTTCCACCTAAAGCTCCTCTAGAAGTAGTGTGTGCCCCTCCTTTGGTAGGTCAAGCCTCTGTTTTAGCTAAGACCCCTACCTTTGTTCCCGAACAATCAAGAAAGGATGTTTCTTTTACTCAAATACACACTCAATGGGTTTTCCATTTAGCATTATGGACCAAATGAAAAGGAAAAACATAAATTTCACAATGTGGGATGCCTTGACCATTCCATCTCAATGACCTATGCACGAAGCTCAAGCTCAACTTCCACGCGTTGATCTAGCTATTAAAAAACCACGTGCTTTTGTCAAGAAGAGGAGAAGCAAGTAAGTAATGTTGTTAAAACCCCACCTTTTTATATGTCCTTGATCATAGGTAAACACCTAGTGCATAATTTCATGATAGACTTGGGTGCTAGTACTTTTGTTATGCCCAAGAAAATTTCTGATGTCTTAGGTCTTAAGTACAACCCCTTGTCTAAAGGAGTCTTGCAACTTGATGGCTCAACTATCACTACCTTAGGAGTCATTAAGGATCTTGAGTTAACTCTCCATGCATGTCCAAGCCTCACCATAACTCAAGATGTGTCTATCATTGACCTACCTCCTTTGTTTGCCATGTGTCTATTAAGAGAATTTACTTTGGGTGGTTACATGTCTTCTGATTGGTACCATATGTTACTCAAGACAAGGTATGGTACTTGGTTTACCATACAAGCTGAGCCTATATTTTCTTATCATGTAGAGTCATATGACTTATCCCCTCTCCAAGCCAACTACCTAATCCAAGAAAGTCAAGACCAAGTTTTGAAGAGCAACTTGTTCCTCCTCCTCTACCTAACCTTATGCTAGATGAGTGGGCAGAAAGGCACCAAAAATTTGATCCATATGCTGAAGATCTTGAAGCCTTTGAAATTGGGCTTGGTACTTATTACATACTAGAAAAAGAAGTTGTGGTACCACACACGCTCAAGAAAGACCAAGCTAAACCTAGTCTATGGAAGTTATACTTTGATGGTTCCAAAAGAAGAAATGGCACAGGCGTAGGAGTTTTCTCATTTATCCTAAGGATGAGAGGTTCTTCTTCACACACATGTTAAAGTTCACATGCTCTAACAATGTAGAAGAATATGAAGCATTGGTGCATGGCCTTCTCATCACTGAGAAGAAAGGGATTAAGGCATTGCAGATATTTAGGTATATAGAATGTTTTATCCACTAGGTCACCAAAAAGTGCTAGGAAAATAATAATCTTCTCAAATCTTATAAACACATATTTTGGGACCTCCTTGAGAGATTTGATGCTCTAAATATTCAATTAGTGCCAAAAAAATTGAATAAAGAAGTAAGATGGCCACGCTTGGGTCATAGTTATTTCTTGTTGAGGACTTTGTCAAAGGAAACACTCAGTGCATCAAGATGGTGATCAGACCATCTATTCCATAAAATAATACCAAATGAAAAGCATTTGAAAGTGATGCATAGATTGTCAGTTCATTCAAAATGAGGAAGAGTTATCCTCAAGCATGCAAGCTGACTTGCATGACAACTATGGTGACCAAGTGATACAACTGAAGACAAACAAGTTACCTAAAGGGCTGGTCACCTTAGAGTAAATGTTTAGCCCTGATGATGAGTTCAAGGGTGAAGATAGGTGTATGCACGTGGTGTAAGAAGAAGATTGTATCCCAGTTAGGATTGCATGTGGAAAGGAGTTCTTGCTCAAGTAAAACTTGTGCGCATGATGAAAATTAGGCATTCATATCTCTCTACAAAAATACAGTGATATCTTCTCATGGGAGTATGAAGACCTCAAAGGTTTTGATCCAAGTGTTGCTCAACACTCCATTGACCTTGATCTTGAATCAAGACCGTTAGACAAAAGCAGAGGCCATCAATCCAAAGATAGAGGCCACTCGATGAGAAAGGAGTTTTCTAAACTCATTGAGGAAAATATTATTTTTCCCATAAAATACTTTACCTGGGTCACGAATCTAGTTCTAGTGCACAAGAAGAATGGTGAAATTAGACTATGTGTTGATTTTAGAGATTTAAATAAGGAATCCCTCAAGGATCACTATCCTTTGCCTTATATGGAGAAAATTATGCAAAATGTGGCTTACGAGTAGAGATTCTCTATGATGGGTAGATACTGGGATTCAATAAGATCATGGTCAAGGAAGAGGATCAATTCAAAACATCATTTACAACAAGGTGGGTGACATATGCATATCAGAAGATTCCCTTTGGTCATAAAAAAGCTCAATGTTTAAGCGTGCCATGGATATTACTTTCAAGGGTTACATCATCAAGTTCATATTGGTTTACCTTGATGACATTACAATCTTCTCAAAGTAGAGCACAAATCACATGATGCACCCGAAAAAGTATTTGAGAGATGCGAGAGTTTGGGGTGTCTCTTTACCCCAAGAAGTCCAATTTTGTATTGGTGTAGGGTAAGCTTTTAAGCCATGTGGTTTTAAATGATGGCATCACAATTGATCCTGAGTGCATTTCAGTCATCCTAGCTCTTTCCCTGCTGGCACACAAAGAGGCCTTGTTGTCCTTCCATGGTAAGATTAATTTCGTTAGGTGCTTTATTACTAACTTTGCAAGACTAGTTTAGCCCATCACCTGATGTTCAAGAAGGACACAACCTTTAGATGGACAACGAAGGAAGAGGGAGCTTTAACAAGATCAAGCAAGAAATTTCTTGCACGCTAATTCTCATCAACCGATATTAATCTAAGGATTTCATCCGTTATGCTTATGGTGCTGATGTAAGTGTTACTACTATCCTAACCCAAGAAAATAAACAAGGACTAGAACAACCAAAGGCTTTCTTAAGTCAAACGTCGAAGGATTATGAGTTAAAATAAAATCACATGGAGAAGTAGGTCTTTTCCATCACACGCGTGCTCAAGAAATTCAAGAGCATATTCTCCAAAAATCACATCAAGGTGTTAGTTTCTCACTCTAGTGTTAAATACTTCATCATGGGAGCATAAATCAATGAGAAGAGAGCATGATGGGTGACCAAGATCATGGAGTATGATGTTTCAATCAAAGCCACCAAGATGGTAAGAGGGAACACACTCTACAAGAAAATTCAGGAGGATGCACAGAATGAACCAGAGACTTCATTGTTTCTAGATGAATATCTCCCACATGTAGATCTTGAATAGAATGCGAGATGCTTGGGGTGTGATTGGATGAAAGATATGATCACATTCCTTTCTGAGGGTACATACCCTCCTAGTTTAAACATGGTAAAGAGAAGACATCTGAGGTTACGATCTATTTCTTATGTTTTGATTGATGGCCTTATCTTCAAGAAGAATCTGTATGGTGTGTTATTAAGGTGTATTGAAGACGCGTATATTGAAAAGGTGTTAGCATAATTTCATGATGGATTCTCTGGTGGACACTTTTCTGCCAAGAATACAACAATGAAAATCATAATGGTGGGTATCTTTTGGCCTACCTTATTTGCAGATGCACACAAGTGGGTCATAAAATGAAAAGAATGTGCTTTCTTTGCAGGAAAGAAGAAATATGAAGTGCTTCCCCTCTGACCAATCCAAGCAAATCATCCTTTTGCACAATGGGGTCTTGAATTCATAGGCATGATCAACCCTCCTTTAAGCGCTAGACACAAATGGGTCCCGAAAACTACAGATTACTTCACTAGATGGATAGAAGGCGTCATGCGCTCAAGGAATCAATCGATTAAGTCATCCTTGACTTTCTTGAAGGTATAGTGACAAGGTTTGGCATTCCTTAAACCATTATCTCTGATAATGCAAAAGCCTTCCTTGGCACTAAATTCACTGATTGGGCTCTAAATCTAGGCATCTATTTGAATAATTCTTCTAACTATTACCCTCAAGGAAATGGTATGGCAGAGTCAACAAAAAGAACTTGATCAGGATCATGAAGCCCATAATGAACATTAGTTAAAGACATTGGTATACAAAGGTCTCACGCATACTCTGGGTGGATAGAATAATAGTTAAGAAAGCAATAGGAACTTCAAATTACAAGCTTGTCTATTGAAAGGAGGCCATTCTTCCTTTAGTGCTTGAGTTGAACTCATTAACACCTAGAGTTTAAAGGTGCGAGACCAAAGAGAAATCGAGAATGGCGAGCTAATTAATCTTGAAGAATCAAGGAACTCTTCCATGATCAAAATAGAACAACATCAATAAGCAAAAAATAAGTGGTTTGATAGAAAGGCTAGGCTACAATCTTTCAAAGTTGGGGACTTGGTATTAAAATGGGATGTTAACAGAGCTAAACCGAGGTTCCATGCAAAGTTCAATACACTTTGGAGTGGCTTGTATATAATTAGTTCATGTAAGGAGGCTAACTCTTTCGAGTTAACTCATCTTGGTGGAGGAACAATGCAAATCCCAGTAAATGAGATCTATCTCAAACCCTTCCATTTAATTTGATGCATCATCTTGTAAATATTAGAGTAGTTTCAATTCCTCCAAGTGTGTTGTGTGCACATTGTTTTGTACATAGTTCTTTCTTCTCGTGTGCTCCTATAAACACTTTTTTATTGCTTCCAGGATGCCAGTTATGTTCAGTAGTTTTTAGGATTCATAATAGAGTTTAGAAATGATTCTTTAAATGAATTCAGGGGTAGTTCTTCAAAGCTACAGATCAGAATTTCATGATTACATAGAAAAATCCATGCCCAATGGATGCTTCAAGATACCGATCTACTTCATGTAGCTAAAAGATGACCCCACCAACCTGTTATCCATAATAATTCTTGTAGTATTTTGGATAACTCATCTCCCCATTTTGGCTCTATGGTTCTACATGCAGGTTGCCCACACTTCACTTGTTCACTTGGCACATTTTCATGGTGGCAGATTCTCCACACACCCTACACACTTCTCCCTTCATTCTTTATTTTCCATTTTCCTTTTCCTCTTTGTTAAATCATTTTCCCCTTGCACGCACTCTCTATGCACTCACCTTTTTCTCAGCATTACATTCACCCTTCATGTGTTCCTTGGCCTTACTTCCTAGAAATGGCTAAGTCCTTGACAACCCCACACACCTTCATCCCACATATCATTATGTAATGATTTATCCCTTGACATAAATGTCTTCCTCACCGTTTATCCTTTTTCCTGCACGCATTACCTTCACGTGCCTTCCTTCTCTCGTCATCTTCCTATACCTCATTCTTCCATACACATACCTTTGCACCCTCCTCTATGCCATCCTGTGCCACATCATTCTATGACATACTTGATTGTGCCACATGCAACCAATCAAAATTATTTAATAGAGTGTCAAATATTTGCAACAAATTAATAAGTGACACTTGACAAAAATGACGAAGCATTTGCACATTTTTCCATCTTCTCGACCAATTAGAGTGTGCCATGTGTCTTGTATGTGCGTAAGACTCTAACAAGCTTCTAACACCATATATTTTTCTATAGAGCTCCGATTGGTGTGTGCCTAGTCTCAATCGATAGCTATTGATGTAGGCTACAATGCTAGATATTCAAATTCAAATTCTTGGTAGATCTAGTAGGTGAGAAATGGGAAAACATCTTTATGGGCATTAATGAGTAGATTTGATTGCTCTAACCACCTGATTTGATTTGATCCACCCTCCTTCCTTCTCCAACAAGCATTTGACATATTTATAGGTGGATTTGCAGGCATTGAATGATTTTTGTTGGTGGTTGTATTTCAAATTTGGATTTTCCCTCCTTCGTCCCTTATTCTTCCGTTGATTCATCTATAAATGTAAGAGTTGGGTGCATTGTTGATGTTGGACATTTTGGATCCTTACGCATTTGATAAGGACTTCATATCTTTTTATTTTGTGTTACAGACCTCTAGATTTGACTCGTGCATGTGAATATCAACCTTCAATCACCATTGTACTAGCTTGTGCATTTCTAGAAGTAATGAAAGCATCATTTTGTGGCTATTCTATGTCCTAGCGTGTTTTCATTCCTTCTTCTTGCCTTTCTTTTACTCTGTTTTCTTGTTGTGTCATTTACATTCCTTGCATCACCATTTTCTAGTTGTGTTTCATGAAAAATGATCGTGTAAATGTGTGTTGGTCTATGCTACGCATGCCTATCCTCCTCGATTGCTTTCCTTTAATTTTCACTTAGAACAGATGATGTTCTTCCCTATTTTTATTTTTCTATTGTCTCCCTTTTAGATCAATTTTTCATTCTCATTATCCTTCTATCCCTGGTCCCTTAACATTTTTAGCTTAGTTTTTCTTTTCAACATTAGGAGTAGCAATAGTAGTAGAAGTAGATAGAGAAACCGAGCTTCTCCAGAGATCTGTCTCAAGTGTGCAAGGTCCCAAAACTTGGAGATGGTTCCATTGTTTTCTCAAATGACTTGGTTCTTCTAGATCTGAGAAACAGGTGCAAGTTTGACAACTAACAAATTCCTTGAAGGGTGTTAAATCATTTTACAATCAAGTGATAATTATAGGAAAATAATTTACAATAAGAGGATGATTCAAAATATAAGGGAGAGAGAGATCCCGCTCTATGTGATAGGTATCCCATGAGAGGGATACGCCAAGCTAGAAATCCAAGAAGTAATCAAACTAGGATTATTCAACAATGTATTGTTCTTCGTGTATGAATGCAAGTTTATGTTCAATGTATTCAACATTTTGTGTCAAAGAGATGACACAAAGACTAAGTTCATGTGTAATGTAGAATTGTTCCCAAACTAGTGGTTGTGAAACAATAGGAAGGTCATATATGGTTGTAATAGGATTTTCTCGACCTAGTACAATTATCTACAGAGAAACAACTTGAAAACAAGTATATTAGAAAGAAAAGAATTTGATATATTGGTTGTAAATATGAGAAGTGTGATTAAAATGATCAAAAGACAAGAATTTCTAGTGATTTTAGGTAATCATTGGTGATTCGGATAAATAGTTGGTGATTATGAGGAAAAGGTTGATTTCCAAATAAGATGTGAATAAGATGAAAAATAAATGATTTGTAAATTGATTTGAGCTTTAAGGTGATGTGTTAAATAACTGAATATGCAAACATATGAAAAGAGCTTACTTTGGATGAATAATGCTAAGAAACAATGTTGTGGGAATCTTACAAGATTTGTGAAGCTTCTAAGGACGTGATAAGGATCTAGATGATGTCGAGGTGTTTGTAATGATGTCATCTAGGTATTTAGAGAAGCGAGCTTATTGTAAATGTATGAGGATCCTTTGCATGAAGATTTGATGTTGCTTATATAATCACCAACGATTATTTAAAATCTTTGCGATCTGAAAAAAATGGGGAAACCCTCTTAGAAGTATTTTCAACTAATTCCAAAAGGGTTAATTTGGGTATTGGGACGAGTGAATATGGTTAGGAAGATGTTGAGGATATTAGGAGGTTAGATGGTTAGGGAAAATGGGTTAGGATGAGTTATAGGTGGTTTGGGTGGTTTAGGGTGAGTGAAATATATTTTTACTTTGAGGGTAAAGTGTGATTTTATGGGGGTGAGGACATGGTTTATAAGATAATAAGATAGTTTAATGTTTGAATATGAATGTGAGGAGTATGGATAAATAATGTAGGGTACCAAAATAGGTGTCTACATTTTCCCCTTTTGTTAAGTGGTTTGTGATGGACAAGCCGTTGGATAAAAATGAGTAGAATGATCAAATTTGTGTTGGATAGATGGTCCCCCTCAAACTAGGGGTGATTGTGATGAAGTGCAATGGTCACCAATTTGAATATATTTCTAGATGGGATAGGCTTGTGTGTTTTTTTGTTTCCATTTAAGATCGCCTAAGACTAGGCATGGAAATAAATTGCCACAAAGGTGGACTTGTGCGACTAGAGAGTCAAGTGATAGGGAGCCAATGGGTTCTCACACTATAGAAGTATGACTTGAGAGTGACAAAGGAATTTTTTTTTCCTAAAAGGATGCAAAATATGAGATGGATTTGATAAAGGTAGGTTTTGTATAAATTGATTATTTTTTGTTTTAGAGGGTCGTGGGGCCCAAAAAAGGAAGCACATTTTTTAAAATGTACAATTACTGACAAAGATGACTAGAATGATGGTTTAGTGAGGTTCAGAGGCCAATCAATGATGTTTTAGATAAATGGGAGTTAATCACTTGTGATTATCCTAGGTCGATGGTGATTTGACAAAAATCATTGGTGATTAGCCCAATCACCACGATTGGGTGGGTGGGAATTTTTTGATATAAAAGATAGTTTGGAGGTTCATTTGGCACTCTTACGATTTGAGAATCTAAGAGACCAAATAAACCCTTATTTCAGATTTTTTTTTTATATTTTAGCGGGATGGAGGTGGTGGAGGTGTGCGAGAGATGATAGAGGCCCCTTGTGCTAGGGTAGGTGATGTTTTTGAATTTCATTTTGATTATTGTTTTATTTTTTTTTTTTTGAAAATGGCGGTTCACTATGAAATCATTTGCGATTTCATATGAAATAGCTAGCAATTTAGGAAATCATGAATGATTATAAGGGTTTTCCAACAATTTAATGCAATCACCGATAATTTATGTGTTTTTGATAAAAATTGTGATTTTTAAAATTTATTTGATTGATTGGTAATGGATTGTTTGATAGTGTATTGTTGTATCTTTTGGATGTAGGCTAGAGAGACCGATGACACAAGATTAGATCCCAAATATATTGGATAATGTTCATGATCATTTTTAGGTGAAAATTTGGCTCACTTGGAGGAGGTTGGATTATGAGGGATGCGTCATTACCGACATATCCCTAGAGATATGGGATTGTAGTTAGCTTTGTTTGAGCGATGGGACCATGTCACATGTACATTCTAGTTTCCCATAAGAGAGATGATATAGTTACAATAGATGGTCTACATAGGATCTTGTGCTTACCAATACAAGATGAGCAGGTGTGTGTGATTGATGAGGTAGGTGGGGTGCTGTAGTACAAGGATTATATGGTGATTATGCAACTGATGTCGTTTATACTTCTAGAGATTTTTCATATAGAGAATTATATAGTGTTGACAGGAGGGTCGGGCCCTAGTCACGATGATAATGATGGGTATTAGCTGCCACACATTACCATATTCAGCTAGAGGCCAATTTTTTGGATATTGACTTGGGTTGTAGCTGATATGATGGACTATAGGACAAATTTTTCTTGAGCCCCTACTTTATTAGCACAGAGTTTAGAGGGAGCTTTGGTATTGGAGGACTAGATGTAGATTTAGAGTGGATATATCATTTTATTGAAGTGTTAGGGTTAAAAGAACATTGCACTAGCTTGGCCGAGGGAGTGCCATGGATGAGATGTTTTGACTTGGAGTATTTGGTGGGATTTATGAGGTGGTTATCGGATCATGCACCACGAGGACTTGTTATAGGCAAGGATTACTATAGATAGTTCTTAGTCGGATTACAAAGTGGAAATGTGGTTTGGAGTCCTTATATAGGTTTTCCCATATGGCCGAGTGCATAAGGGGAGTTGAGGTCCCTACATCAAGATAGGTGGGTATAGGGTTGGAGGGAGAACTAGTGGGAAATTATCATATTTCGACATGTTAGGCAATATTTCGGACTTATAAAGGATGTGCTAGAGGTAGCATTGGCCTATAGACAAGATGATGGATATTTAGATGTGGTACTACCAGGTATGCAGGATCCAATTGAGATGGTAGATAAGGAGGGGGTATGGGTGAGAGTTGATGAACATGGGGTAGTGGTGGTGTATGATGATGATGCTAATGTGATGGAGGATTACGTGGCCTAGTGGAAAGGACAACCGGATGGATTTGAGGGGCGGGTGAGGGCTTGTGTAGAGGTTGTACCAGAGGGTTACACCGAGGAGGGACGACGAGGATGATATGATGGATTTATTAGAGGCCACTATAGTGATTTTAGAGGCTGAGAAGGCTGCATTGTTAGCTTACTAGGTTAGATTGATTGGTGAGAGGGGCACTATGACTGGAGAGAGAGATGGGTTGAGCCAACAAATCACTATTATATAGGCGAGAGCTTACACATGACATAACCGATAGAGAGATATATAAATGAGAAAAAGAGGCCTTGCAGTAAGAATTTGGAGTAACATGCCCATCAATCTTAATGGATGAGCTATAGAAAACTAGAGGTCGACTAGTGGTTAGATGGGGCCACCTAGTGATGTGACTATGGTTAACTACGAGGCCTTGTGTGACAAGATTCATTATTATGAGGACATAGTGAGGTAGAGGCTTCGAGATGAGCCTTGTTATAATTTGTTTTTGGCTCAACGGTGACAAGTTATTTTAGGTAGTTTCGTGAGCATTGGTCATACTCCTAGAGGTCCAGGCGAAGGACCATCCAGAGGCCCAAATGATGATTAAGGGAGCAGCGGCCCCAGGAGTGTTCGATTGATGGATACTTAATTCACTAGGTAGTTTTGTAGGCCCCTTTAGTTAGATCTTGATGTATAGAATTTTGATGTATGAGGCTCAATTGAAGCCCTCGTCGATGATACACACACACACACACACATTTGATATGTGAGGCTGTTTAAATTGCTTGATGATGTATAAAAACTTTTGACATGCATATACATGATTTTGGAGTTTCAGTTATGTTTTGAGTTTTGTAATGATTGCAATATGATGTATATAGACATAATTGATGATGATTTTAATGATTTTAATTATGATTTTAATATGATGAGTTATGGATGTATGAGAAATGTATATTTTGATGTATGTTTGTGATAGAGAATGATCTTGTTGTTTGATTAATGCACTATAGATGGATAGGAACAAAATGCGGGATGTGTGTTTACTTACTACTCTAGACATATGTATAGTGTATAATGGTAAAAAAAAATATACGTATGATATTGGATATGTGGCCTTGAAATTAATGTTAATATATGCATCATAATGGTTAGATAAACTAGGATCATAGATGGATGTGGGATAGTTATATCTATCATTTTCTTGAAATGTGAAATGTTTGTGCATAGAAAGCATGGGGAAACATATTCTTCTTGATAGTTCTCGGGTTTTTACCCCAGCCTTTATTATATTGTAGAAGATGATCGATGCATGAAGATTTCATTTTATGAGAAATATGATGAATGCGAAGCTTTCTTGGGATGGTTTCTTTTTTTTTTTTGATATGAGGGTTGATCGATGTAGGAAAATATTTTTATATGAGGAAAAATCAATACGGAAGTCCTTATTGTATATTTTGATTGGTCTACAACTTTATTTAACATTATTTTCTTTTTGATATTTGTCCTTTGAGGAATTAGTCTATATTTTTATTGCATCCATCTCATGTACATTTTGATTTTTGAGTTGAGGGAAAGCCAAGATAACTAATTTAAAAGGGGATAAATAGGAAGGCAACATACACTTTTGTCCTTGTCATGTCGTAAAATGGGGTAAGATAGGGAGATGATGCAAGTAATGATTATGGGGTGTGCTGATGGAAATCCAAATAGTTCTAAATCATTACAAGAATGATAAGATGTGTGGGTTGATTGATGGAGATTGTAGTTTGAATAAGGTTTTGTGAGTTAATATTTTAACATTAGAACAACCATAAGTGTAGGGTATTAAGAGAATCCTTTTTAGGTTTACCATCAAGGGAGGATAAATGATAATCCCTATATCCATATTTATGAGTGATAATATATGGTCCAAGCCATTTTGGAGCAAAATTCCCATGTTTAATCTTTTCCATGTTAGTGACATGTTGATTTTATTTGAGAATAAGATCACCAACGATAAATTCATATTGTCTAAGAAGTTTGTTATATGATTGTTTGATTAGTTATTGATAGACATTGATATGTTCAAGGGAAGTTAAATGACACTTTCGTCTAAAAATTATAGTTGTGATAGATGTTCTTAATGATAATCATAATCAGGGGATGAAGTATTTGAGATAAACACGTAGGAATGGGATTTGAAATTTGAGAGGAAGAAATAATTTAGTTTCATATACTAAGGAGAAGGGTGTAATTCCCATAGGAGTTTGAAATCTAGTCCTATATGCCCATAATGCAAATGGGATTTAAAGATGTTGATTTATACCAACATCGTCAATAGTCTTCATGATAATTTTGTTGAATATTTTGTTGGATGCTTCAGCTTGGTTGTTATCATGTGGATAGTAAGGCAAGGAAAAGATAAGATTGATGTTGTAAGTGTCACAATGTTTCTAAACTTTCTTATTTTTGAATGATTTTCCATTATCTGTCATGATTTTATGTGGTATATTAAAGCGAAAGATAATGTGATAAAGGATGAAGTCAATAATTTTATCTAATTTAGTACAGATATAGGGGGATTACTCCCACACATTTTGTAAAATATTCAGTTTCCTTGATGATGAAATTTTTTTGTTGTGATGAGAGAGGGTTGATAAGGCCGATAAGGTCAAGCTCCCATTGTGAGGAAGGCCATAGGTCCCGCATGGGTTAAAGAGTGTGGTTGGGGATATGTGTAATATTGGAATCTTGATGACATTTGAAGCATTTCTTTACGTAGTCACAACAATATTGGTTAAGAATATGCTAATAATATCCCATGTGTAAGATGCGTTTAACAAAAACTAAATTGTTGAAGGGTCCACCACATATGTCTTCGTGGACTTCTTGGATAACTAGAAAAGACTCTAGAGTTTTAAGACACTAGGGAGGAGGCCATAAAATTATCTTTGGCTAAGGATATCTCCTAGTATGACATAGCAGGACACACATTTTTGAAAAGATTTTTCTCCATTTCTCGGATATATCTCTGCAGGTACTTTTCTCATATATTTGCATATACCAAGAATTAGATGAGTTGTATGTTATGTGATTGATAGTTGGAAGATCAATGTTGGTATATGATGGTTTATCAAGTGTTTGTAGGACAATGAAGAGTTTTCAATTGTTTAGTGATAAAGGGATGAGAGAGGTAAGTGATGTTATGGTGTATGCAAATTTGTTAGATGAGTAAGGGGTGGTTTTTATTTCATCTTGGTAAAAGAGTTTTAGTTGTAGTACCTCATTTTTACATTGGTAGATCCCTTTGATTTGGTTGATGACAAGTTGTGAGTCTTCATAGATGTTAAGGATTTGTACACTAAGAAAGGTGGTGGTTTGAAGTACCATGATGAGGGCCTCATATTCCACCATGTTAATAGTGCATTCAAAATTAAATTTGTAGGATAATGGAATAGGAGTGTCCAATGGGGGATCATGAATAGTCCAACACCTCCCTCTGCCTTTATTTGGATCCATCAAAGAACAAGGTCATTTTAAGAGGGGTTTTTATGATCAAGAGTGTTCATAGATTCATCAAGAAATCATTCGTGAAGCATTTGATTGTTAAGAACGGAAGATTTAGTGAGATGATAAAAATTACCTTCCCTTTAATGTATTTTTGAGAGATAAATTCGAGGTCAAATTTAGTCATCAACATGAGCCAATAATTGATACAATCATTGTGATATGGTTTGGAATGTGTATATTTGAGTGGATTAAATTTTTTGATAACACAAGTTTTTTGATTGAGGAGATAGTGATGCAGTTTGGAAGTTTAAAATTATAAGGCACAACACAACTTTTTTATTTTAGGGTAACGACTTTCGTAATCATGAAGGGTGCGGATAATATAATAGACAACTTGTTCCTTGCCTTGTTCATATTTATGTGCCAACATGGCTCCCAAGACATGGTTAGTTATAGAGATATAAAGATAGAATGGATCCCCCTTGCATTGAGGTGTAAGCAATGAAGGAGATAAAGATACTATTTGAGGGCATCAAAGTCTTGTTGACAATTATCGTCCCACTTGAAGTGGGTGTATTTTCTCAGAAGGTGATGGAAAGGTTGACAACGGTATATGACAATTGAGATATGAAATGACAAATAGACTAAAGTTTTCCTTAAAGGATACAAAACTACTTGAGATTAATTGGTGGGGGAATTTTGATAATGTATTTGAATTTAGCGGGTCAACTTAGATTCGCTTGATAGACATTATGAATTCTATGAATTTTCCTATGATAACTTTGAAAACACACTTAACAAGATTAATATAGAGATAATTGTAATAGACACGTAAAGATCATGTCAAGAATAGCTAAGTGGTCTCTTCAGTGTTTGGATTTACCTAAAATATCATCAATATAGTCTTCTTTTTTTTTTTTTTTTGTGAATGAGGTCATGGAAGATGTAATTCATGGTGCATTAATAAGTAGCTCTTGTATTTTTCAGGCCAAAGGGATTTACTCTATAGTAGAAATATCCTCATGGGGTGATAAAATATTTCTTGTGCTGATCTTCTGGTGCGATAAGGATTTGATTGTAATAAGAGAAACCATTCATAAGAGACAACATATCGTGGCCTGTTGTTAAATTTATGTGATGGTCGATGTTGGGTAGAGGAAAATTGTATTTGGATAAACATGGTTCAAGTCTCGAATTCCATGTAGATGTGCAATTTTCTAGTGGCTTTAGTGATGGGTACGATGTTGGAAACCCATTATGGATAATCAATATGTAGTATGAAGTTGGCTGAAAGAAGACGTTGAAGTTCTTCCTTGACTGGTAGTGCAACATGAGGATGCATCTTATGATCTTTTTGATTTACTGAGTTTAACATCTGGGATGGTAAAAAATCAGATAATGATGTTGGGGTCTATGAAAATTATGTCACTATAGGACCATGTGAAGGCTTGATTGTGTTTAGATAATAAATCAGTGACTTATTGGAGTTCACACGAATCTAAGCATTGGTATATTTTGATAATGTGTAGTTCTTGTGGTGTGTCAATTTTGACGGTGCGCGCAGCTTCTTATGGTTCTGGGTGAATCGGTGCTTCTAAAAACTTTGAATTTTTTTCAAATTATCAATAAGACAATCAATTTTAATCCATCTTTACCATGTTAATACAATGACACTCACACACATCCAAATGAGAAGCAAGTACACATGAACAAAAGGTTTAATGTGGAAAACCCTTAAAGGAAAAAAACCCATTAAAATCAATGCACTAACCTAGAAAAATTGTCCTATACAAATTACAAGGATTTTAATTGTTCAACATCCACTCAAATTGAAGCACCCACTCCAAAATTTAACCAATCACCCATTTGATCTTGAACACACTCCTACTTGCACGGAAGCTCCAACTCCCAAATTCAAGAAACACCTACGCCTTACGTAGAGCTACAAATTACAAGGAAGATTTAACTACCTATTTTCTAAAAACATACTTAGAATTCTAAGAAGGTTTTGATCACTCTCATATAGTTGTCTTAAACAACAAATAGTGACCTCTAAATTAGCTCTTATCTCTTCACTGTTCTCCTCTCATGATAACCTAGATTCACTTCTTTTATGATATTATTTATCTATTGAAAACCAATGTCATAAAATAATAATTCCACACACACATTTTTGTCAACTTCTCTCCTTGAAAAATTCACTCAAAAACTCCTATTTTATACATACATCTTGCTGCAAAAATTATAGTCATAAAGGCTTCTTGCATACTCCTTAATTCACCTAGTTTTTCATATCAATCTGCTACATCAAACATATTCCTTAAGAAAATAATTTTCATGCACACTTGGGCACTCATATACATGAGGATTATATCCTCTTAATCTTCCCATTCTGACCCTTCACATACTTGTCTCTTCAACTCATACCAATGGTGGAGAATGACATCATCAAAACTACCAACAATGTCATCATTACTTCGCAACATGTCAGTTATGACATATGACCCTTCTTGTGCTTGTCATGAAACTTCCAACATTTTTGAAGGATTGGAGAACCTTCCTTAACTCGTTTCATAACTGAAAAAACTTATAAGATACCATTTTCAGATCTGACATTGTCATTTTGTAATTGCCATTTTTAGTTGTTTTTTTCCATACATTGGAATATTTGTCCTTTAGATTAACGTAACTCATGCCAAGAGTTTTGATGAAGAGTTCACATTTCTAAGGTATTGTAAAATTATTATAAGGCCTTGATGAGATCCAAAACTCTCCATTTCTTCCCCAAGACTCCATTAGAGCTCATATGCTCAACTAGGTGTGCACAAACATGACATCTTCAAAAACCAAAGAATATTTTTCACCAACATAAATGTATGCAATTTTAAAGCTTATTTATACTTGGATAATGTTTTTGGGGACCTATACTCAAATTTCACAAATTTGGAGCAACTCAAACACCTCCATTCTCATCAAGACACACTGATTTGGACAAGGTCTCAAAGGAGTTGCAGACCCATAAAATTAGTCCTCACAAAATGAGGTATAACTTCATTCAAACACATGTTCATGGATCATACCATACCTTTATGGAAATATCTTGACCTTTTGCATATTTTTATCTTACCAACAAGCTTCATTTCAAATATTTTAGCATAATGATGTTGACATTTCTGAGACAACTATGACCGTGTTTCGACCACAAAAATAATCTTGTCTTTGGTGGATTCTACCAAATCAAAAACGTTTTCATGAAAAAATAATGCTTGTAACACATCACCAGGTTCCTATAATTCAACTTCAAGCACACACATTTATGGGTTATGAGGAGATAATATCATTTACACGTCCATTTCTCAAACCTACTTGACAGGTCTTAAAGGGAAATTTTGGCCATTGTAACTTGAAAACAAATGAACTCACCAAATAAAATCATGGGATCAAACATGTCATATGATACATCTATCAACCATCAAATATCACAAATTTCTTCAACAACTTGCACTTGCATCATCATCCCTTTAGTTCAACTTGGCTAGTTTAACTGTCTTTGTTGACCTATTTCCCAAAATGTATGCAAAGAACACACATGAAAATCCTCATGGAAACTTGGGGCACATCCCAATATTGTTCCCACATCGAATATTCACCATGAAACCTTCATCACATGATTGTACATGCAATTTTCTTCAAAACAAGCACATTTCATTACCGAATGAGACCACCACCAAAATGAAGTAGAAGGAGTCTTCTACATGCCCAAATAATCACATAAGCTTTCCCAATATATTTCATGACCTAACTCTTCATTTATTCTCCATCACTTTGAAATGAGGGTTTTAGGAGGGTTTGGAACCTCCTTAGCTTCTTAAACTTTGTTCATAAAGTATAGGCCATCATTATAACTCATTCTTCTTGCAAAATTATACATAATCAATGCTCCAATATTGATGAAGATATTAGGCCACCATGCAAAATTTTAACATTCCAATGAGCAACTCAAACTCAACCTCGAGCTAGAAATGGTCATTTCAAGAGCTAGTTTGCACTAAAACTTCATTTTCTTATTTGTCCTTTGGAATTTTGACCTGAAAATTTGTCCACAACACTAGGAAAACCTCCTTCACATGTTCCAAAACATATTTCAGTCCGTGATTTCTGAAACTCATCCACCACCATGGTTTGTGCATACATATCTAGCTTGTTCTCAAGAATAAGCTTCCAAAAGACCTCAAACATTCCTTTACTAGTAAATTATTGACCCGTGGCACCTTTCACATAATTTATAAACCACCATCATGCATAATTCATGCTTTCATTACTCTACCTCGGTTTTCTTTTCTCCATACTCCATGTTATGCTTGCACTAGGTCTCTGAATTAGGCCTAGTTACATTTTTTTCACCTCATGCTTCATGAACATACCCTATTTTGATCATAATCCTATTTTAACACACTATATTAATGTTTTCCATACATTTACCATGATTATCTAGCTATCTCATACCTTCATTTCATCATTCCAAGTCATTTTGTTGACTAGGCCTAAGGATTAGACCATTTGGACCAAGGAATTATCAACGTTTCCACTCATGTCATCATGTTACCATATAATTGACCATGTCATCATCATACCAATCCTCCTCTGGACCTCATCCACCTTTTTCATTAATGGGTATACACCTTTTCATCAATGAAAACACTATACACTCACATGCCAATAAACTTCCCCTTTGTCATTGATGGAAAACCTCCTAGTTGTTCTCCCCCTTTTTACATTAATGACACAACACATACCTAAGAAAACATTATTCATCTTCTTTAATCGTATTATGATCTCTTTTTGGTTATAAAAATCAACCAGACTTGTCATTTAAGCTCACAATCTTGTCTCTCCTTCTTTAACTCTGTTTTTGGCCTCATTATAGCACCAAAGTCCTGTAGCCCCATAGATAGATGAATATAAAGAACAAAAACATGCCAAAAAATCATATTTGAGTGAAATCATCCTTATAACTCAAAAATATGTGTATTTCAGCTCAAAATTCCCAAGACAAGCTTAATTTTTTAATACAAGTTGTTTGTATTATTTAGGACTAAGGTTCCTAAACCATGTTTTAAGAGCAAAATATCCAATCTTACTCTTACTATAGATGCCTACATTCAACTTAACACACCCCTTGTTTCTACCCCTGAGTTTATACCTACTATCTCTCGACTAATCATATAAAAATTGGTTCAACAATCTTGATCTTATGTCCTATATTTGGATCAAAAATTTAACCTCTACCCTGAATTACATTTTTAGTGTTTATGGTATTATTGATGTGTTATAATAACTCATTTTGTCACGAGCCTTACTTCCCCTATTAATGTACTTTTAAACCTTATTAACTTTGCCTACTTAGCCTCATCAATCCCTAACACCTCTAATAGAGTGTCATTATCCACTCCCCTACTCCAAACATACCTTTTTGACTGTAGGGCACCATTTTATACCTTTAATAGCTTGTAGTACTCTATTATTATACAAATTAAGAAACTATGTTAGATTTGGGCATTTCTAGTATCACTTCCTAGGGATAAAGAGAGTTTTTTTCCTTAGTTTCTTCTTATCTCAATTCATTGTATTAAAGCATCACGAACCTTCAAAGTTAGGCCGAGAATAGTCAACCTTGTTGTTTTGGATCTCCACCAATCATGTATCACTTTGATACAATTCACTATTCATTGTTGTCAGTCCTGTACTTTTCTAGCATTATCTTCTAGTTGTAAAGGGAATTATATCTTCTTCTCACCCTCATTGATCAAAACACATCATTATAAACCTCATGCACATATTATAATCATGACTATGACTATGTCACTCTGTTATAATACCCTTAGAAAGCTTAAGAGGCATACCTTAGACCGTGATGTTTTTCTCAAGCTAGTTTTCCTCCATTTAGTCTTGACTTCTTCATTCTATACCTAAGTGTAATACTATATTCCCTTATATCTTCGTATCTTTGTTTATAGATAAGTTCCAATTAATGCATTCAACATGTTAGAACAACAAAATACCTCATTCACTCTAAGTACTTTGTTATGAGTTCTTTTCAAACTAGCCTAGAAGAGCTTAAAATCAATTAAGAAACTTATATTTTGAAGAATTAACTCTTCTACCCAATCAAGTGTACCACTGTGTGATCAATCCATCCAATGAAATGACAACTTTCATGAAGCTAGGACCCAAAATAAAACCACTATACTCTATCTTTTCCTATAAACTGTACTCTTGCAACTCACTACACAACTCCAAAATGCTCCTCAGATAAGTGAAATTGTTCTTTTGGTATTCCAAAATATTTTAAACTTTTTCCATACTCCCATTCAAGGTTTTTCCAACCAATGACATGAATTAAATAGAAGAACAATAATATTCTTTTACTTAAGCTCGCTCCAAAATGTCCTTTATTGCTCTTAAGAACATGGTTTTAGTGAATCCATGGTTGGAAGTTTTTATAGACACTCCATGCAAACTGATACCACTTCTCAACACCCTTTATCCCCAATATGGTGTAGGGAGAATTTAAAATTTCAATTCCTTAAGCTTATTTCCCTAGCAACTCTTCTCCTTATCTAGCCTCATAGTCTCTACTAGCCCTCATAACATAGTTTTCTAGGCATAACTTTGGGTTAAATGACTAATTCAACAAAATTATGACGTTTTAAGATACACATTTGGGGTTTCCATGTATGTAAAAAGTTTCATAGTTATTTTCTTTACAAAATTTCCTGCAAACTCACGGTTCTAGTTGTAAACTAGGGTTATAACATTTTCCTATAGGCCTATAAAAAGATTATCATAAAATTCAAGACTTTGAGCACCTTTGTTCGGGGTCACAACTTACAAAATATATTTTAGAATACCTTCAAGATGATATCTTACCAATTTGGAGTCTTAGTTATAAGTATAAACGTTAAAAAAGTTTTTGACAAACCCTAGTGAGGGTTTCTAATTGAACTTGAGAAGAGTGTTTTTGCTATAAAAACAACTAAGGATAATTTCAAGGTTTATAATCTAGCATTGACACTTGTACCATCATTCCTGAGCATAATAAATTAATATTTCTTCACACTTCATTCATTTGTGAAACTGAAGATATATCTAACTAAACTACCATGAGAAAATAGAGTACCCATATTTGAAGCTTAGATGAACCTGTCACACAAAAACTTGTAATATTTTTTCCTTCAAGGGTATTATTGAGTCTTTCAGTCCTTTACATGTGTTAGGTAACTTATTCACACACAATCTCTAAGCATTTGAACAAATTCTCCCTTCAACTCTACCATCTTGACATGACTATTAAAGCTACACAGTTTGTTATAGAATCTACACACACATGATGCCAAACCTTCACTTGCAGCGGTTTTGAAGCTGATCTCTAGTATATTCACTCTAGATAAAACCCTTTCCAAGCTCATAATTCCACTTCTATGATCATGTTACTCTTTGATTTTTCTTCACCGACCAACATTAACATATTTCCTTCAAACTATTACTGAGCACACTTGGCCTCTTAATGAATTGTAATGAGACTAAGAATGATACAAACATACCTCATTATTTTCTTAAAATGGGACATGCATAAAATTCAACAAGTTCAGGGAAGTTGAGTGATAATAACCTTGATTATCCTTCAATATTGCATTATAAAGCTTAAGAACTCGTTTCTTTCAGATTAATCTTCTCTTCATCATTAGCTCACTGTATACTTTATGCCTTCATAGAACATGATGTATTTTGATAACTTGTTGAGTATGGGTACTTCCTTTAGAAAACTCAAGATTTTCACCGATCCTCTTAGAACATTTGTTGAACCATTAGGAGAATTTACTTCTATTTTCACTGGTGGACTATGTATTTAACCTCTTATGGAACATTTGATAAGTTTAGCATTTGAACCTTATTATCATACATATCCGATGGGCATGTGACTTGACACTAGTTTCTTACACAATTAATCAGACCATGGACACTCTCTTTAAAAACTACTACATCCTTTGGCAAACAAGAAAAGTAAACACATACCTTCACAACAAGGACACTCATCTAAGACTCATACATACCCAAGAAGGCACCTTGACAATCCTTTCATGAATCAGAACACACTTGACAACCTTGTACAAAGGCATGATCATAAGACATATTTTAAAACCATTACATTTTATTAAGGAATTATATGTACAAAACTAGAGATGACTCTTTGGCAACATTAATTAGATATGGCCGTACATACCGATGATATATAAATTTTTTTAACTTTGCTTGGACATTAAATCAAGACCTCAAAACAATCAATACAGACCTTGACAAGTTATATAAGAGCATGGAGACACTGTTCTTTACATTGATGAACAATCATGAACTTCAATACCCCTACACAGATCAAACTTGCATATATACCTTAAGAAAGAAATTGAGAAAACATACCTTTTGACCAATCATACATTTGCAACATGATAAGTCCTTAATCAACAGTGATGATGGTAACTCACCTTCAAGACCAAGACCTACTTCTTTCAAGTACTAAATTCCTTCCGTAAGCCTAGAGATGGATCACCATGCTTGTAAGACTACTAAAATAGTAGATAGTCATCAGAGAATCTTGATGACTCTATTTCATATCCTTTTACTTTAAGATCTTCATATTATTCTTGAATGGCCCTTTAGGTGTGACAATTTCATCACCTATATCTTTTCTTTTGATTGCATGCCCGACAAACATACACAATGCACTTCCTTCACTTGTTCTATAACAACTAGGGGTAAGAATTCTTCATGACTAGTCTTTGGATTGGTTAACACCTTTTGATACCTTTCTTGTACTAGAATCTCCTATGACTATTCTTGATTGCTTCTCATCTCTATCATCTTCACATGCTGCATTTTTTCATTCGTTACTTCTTTATACCTAGATTCAGTTTCTTTAACCTTGTACTTATGCTCAACCACCTTATTTACTTTGACTGTCTCAGACATTGCTATCTTGGACTCAATTTTAGGATTATTATTCATTTTTTATACCTTTTTTCCTTTCATTTTAAATGTATCTAGGATGTTCATTTAGATGATAATGCTTTGTAAAATGCCCTAGTTCATAAAAAGTGTAGCATATGACACTGATTTTACTTATAAATTGGTGTGGACTCACATTCCAATCATAATCAACACTCTCATGACCATAACACTTCCTAACAACATGTCTAACCTTATTACAATTATATCATACTAACTTATTCATACCTCTTATGCCTTCTTCTCTCCAAAACTGATTAGATGGTTCACATAGGTAGTACTAAACACTATGACATATCTCTTGGAATTGAAGCATACTCTATTCCTTTCTTTCTCATCTCTGATATCCCTCCATGTATGGCCATCTATAACATGCTTCCTACAATCTTGATCTCTATGTAGAAAATTATGGCAATTAAAGCAATAACCATGGAATTTTCTCTCATACATTGATGCATTTGGTTTCATGACTAAGTCTAGCCATCTTGATCTTGTATCTAAGGTATCCTTAATGGGTTCTTATCTGCTTGAGCCTGCCTTATCATATTCATACTTCTCCATAGGCTATACTTTGAATCCTATTCATGTCTTGTCTCCTACTCTTGCTATTTGATTCTCCAGGATTCTATCAAGACTTTCTAAGATCTTCTCTAACTTTCCATACATCTTCAATCAATTGTTTTCTTCTTCTAGTTCAGCTTTCAAATACCTCAATTCTTCTTCATGTCTAAGGAAAGCATCTTCTTTGTCTTTTAGGGATTTTAACACATTTTAAACTAGATATTCCATCTCTTTAAGGGCTTGACCATGCTCATCTTCCATGTACTTGATTTCCTTTTTCAATCCATCAATCAAAAACTCAAAAAACTCAAATTTCCTTTTAAGAACTACTTCAGATAATTTACCCATGCTTGTGCTTCAAGGATCTCCTTAAATATGTCGGACTTGTTCCAAGAGGACTTTTCTTTGATACCAATTATTAGAAAACACAAGCAATTATAGGGGAGGGGTGAATTAGTGATTCTCAAAATGTTGAAATTTTTTCAATTTCTCAACAAGAAAATCAATTTTAATCCATCTTTACCATGTTAATACAATGACACTCACACACATCTAAATGAGAAGAAAGTACACATGAACATAAGGTCTAATGTGGGAAACCCTTAAAGGGAGAAACCCCACTAAAATAAATGCACTAACTTGGAAAAATTATCCTATACAGATTACAAGGATTTCAATTGTTGACCATCCACTCAACTTAAAACACCCACTCAAAAATTTAACCAAGCACCCAATTGATATTTAACAATCTCATACTTGCATGGAAGCTCTAACTCCCAAATTCAGTCAAGCACCTACTGACCTTTTGTAAGCTACAACTTATAGGGAGCTTTAACTCCCTACTTTCTAGGGTTCATTTTAAGACCCCTCCAAAGAATTATTATACAATGGATGGTGAATGTGCCGAAAAATTTATTCGCATTATTAGAAAATCTTGGAAAGGAAGGTTTCAGGATGGTGGAAAATCTATTATTTTTTAACATTGTTATCGTACGGTAAAAATTATTGGGTGTCGGCCGTAACAACCTATGGATGTCGGCCGTGATGAATAATGGTTATCACCTAAGGACAGAAGTAATTTGATGTGCATCAAGTTCATGGGCGCTATCACCCGGTAATACATTCTTTTTCTTTGTATGTTTTATATTGCTAGAGTTTTTAGTGTACATGATCTTTTACACCTTATCAAACGTTTGTGGCTTCATAATTCGGTGGGTAAAAAAATCGTGATATTGATGCCATTTGGCTGCACAAAGGGTTTTCGGATGTCATTTAGATGCATTGCCACATGGTATCTGTTAGTTCTTCCACTCCGTGAAATTCCCTTGTTACTGGACATTCCTATTTCCATGTTTCCTTACTTAACCAATGGGCCCCTCCTTTGCCTATATATATACCTATCCCCATTCATTTTGTCCCATTTGCATTTACATGTTTCTTCAGACTAGATTTTTTTAGAGATTCTACCACTATTGCAAATGGTTTGTAATATGATCCTTTACCACTTCTAGTATTAACCACACAATGTTTTCTATGATCCTCATATACAGGTATCTATCAACACCTCTTTTTTTAAGATTCAAAAGATCATGATTCAAGAATCATGTCACCAAGAAAAAAATTTGATTAGCACTACATCCTATGTTTATAGAAACATATTGTATGCATAAGGTGAAGAAATTAGCAAGTATCACATATGACGATAAATCGAGATAGAGTTCACGGATGAGCAAGTGAGTAATGCCTTGATGAAAATGATGACGAGAGGTGGCACGAAGAAACTTAGATAAAGCAGCCGTACTTAGGACATTGCTAGAAGATAATAAGAATAAGACAAAGCAAATTGAGAAATTGACTCGAGGTGTCGAAGGTATGAGAAACTGAAGAAGGAGATTTTGGACTTTACTGCCGAGATTGAGGGTGAAATTTTAGAGGCACAACTAGAGTTTGATGAGCATATGCATAAGACCTACCCCTCAGCCATGTATTTTATGCAATATTGTGTGTCCATATTCGATAAAGGAAAAATTGAATGTTGAAGGGAATATTGAGGAACAAGTAAAATCCAAGAAAGAAATAGATAAAAAGATCATAGTGCTCCAAATAGTAGAATATGATACCATGCTACAGGACCACGAAGGATGAATTGAATAAAGTGGGCTGGGCACTAGGAAATTGTGAGGATCCTAAACATATCCTTAAGGCATATATGATACATGAAGAGAATGAAGTCTTAGAGGCCAAAAATGACGAGTCTTTGAGAAGAGAAGAAAAGTTGGTCGTAGTTGTGAAAAATTATGATGCGCTAAAGGATGCAAGGGAACCACATGAGGACAAAATAAAGGAGTTTGGTTCCTTGATAGCGTGAAGGATGGATTATATGGAAGGCATGATCTTAGGCCTAACAGAGTCATAAGAGAGATTAAAGATAAAGGGGAAGATATGACTCTAGATGAAATGGGGAAGGTACTTGGTGATTTCTCGGATAAGGTGAAGAAGGGGCTAGGAGAGTGGAACGAGTTAGAGGCTGATCTCAATAAGGAGTACCCTGAGCTCTTAGTACATCATAGGAGAAGGACACCAATGCACCTTGAAATATTTTCTATTCTTTATATTTTGATCTTGTATATTAATTCTTTATTCTTTCATTCTTTATTCATTGTACTTGGAGAGATAAGTTGAGAAACCCCATTGTCGAGGGTGGAAATGTCATTAGTGTGGGGTAATGTTGGGTTGGAAAAATTGACTAAGTGTCAAAAGAGTGTGCGAGAACAACGGGGCATACAAGTGGGGAACATGAACGCATGCAAGGTCTAGAAAAGTGGTGTGTAGAGGGATCGCGTCTAAGAAATACAAGTCCCAAGACTTAGCCGATTTTGCACATCTTGGTTAAAAATAGGAAAAGTGGTTGGAGTGCAGCCCAAGTAAATATAAAAGTAATAAGACTTCATGGCTAAACAAGATATATTTTGGGACTAAAGTGTGTATCAAAGGTCATGCATAGTTCGAGCTAATAATAGGATTAAAGTAGAGTTTATTTATGGATTAATCTATTATTAGTATCGATAGGAAAGCATTCACTGATTTATTGATGTACACATGGTGATTTTGAGCATGAAGTCTATTTTGAGATGTATGGGTGGTGAAAGGAAAGGCCTTACCCTTATATATAGTAGTTGGTCTTCATAGTTTTAGACACCATGTATTAGAGACCATATATATTTTATTGTTATGTTGTTATGATGTTCTAGCACGTATAACTCGTGGAGATTGGTATTATTATCATGATTTATTCAACTTATACTATGTAATACTTTTGGTTATTAATCAATAATTATGGTTGGATTCTTGTAATTGATGTATCTGAGTATGGTGATCACATGGTGTAATTGATCTTAGTTTTTATTTGATCTGCTATGTTTCCTTATGATATCTATGATGATCTACATTTGAATACATGGTAAGATCTTGACAAACCATTAGAAAGGAGGAATCCAGAGCTTTGCATGCTTTGGGTGAGCATCCAAATCTATCTGGATGAAGCGCCAAAGATGCCTAGGAAATTGGGTATAAATAAGTGAATACATCAATCAATCATTTATATTCAAAGAAACCATCATAGTTCACACATGTTTCACATCAAATTCTATATTTATCAACTACATCAAACCAATATGTGACATAGTAAAAACTAATAACTTTAATCGATAACATCGTCACAAAATGACACTATTTGAACTCAACACACACACACACACACACACACACACACACACACACAGAGATATATCATAGGTTCAAAAATAACAATACAATGAGGGCCATGCCCTTCTAAAAATGTCTATACATCATCCTTGCATGACACTTGGATGTAATTTTAATAACTCATGAATTCCCTTATATCTCTATAATCAAGTTTGTGTGATTGTGATATTTATTTTCATAGTATCTCATGTAGGTTCCCATTTTGTGACCTATCCTTTGCGTACTATGCTTGCACACTAATTAATCTTGTCAATAAGTCCTATACAATATCTTTCCTAGGTAGAGGTTAGGGCATCTCGTATTATCTTTGCTCTACTCTCATCCCTATCACTCAGTAGTACACTACGGGTGGTCATTTCCATTGCTACATAATTAAATAGATATGCATGTTATCTTAATACATCACCTACACACTCTAACATCATGTTGATAACCACATCACTCGGGATATTCCTAGTAAATATCCTCACATATGCATAAGTGATTATCATCTAATATGCATCACATGAATACAAGACACAACATATCTACACATTAGTCACTACTTAGTCAATATTTTTCATATCTCTCACACCAATTTGTTAAAAAATACTATATAGACAATTATAAGATATTATGTTGAGAAAAGGATGTGGTTATGGAGTCATTTACGAGGGCATATCCTTCACCTACACCATGTCTTCCCATGTTTGGGGGAATCCTTAGTCCATCCCCTTCTCCTGAATTTGGGGGCATACCTACTCCATGACCTCCTCCCAATAGTACTCCATCTCTTGGAATTCATATGATCATTGAAAAAATAGTACCCATTGATCCTTTTCCCACTATAATGTATATGTTGTACCTACATCATCCATAACATCTATTACAACCATTGGGTCCACCTCATTAGCTAGTGGGGAAAAATTATATTGATTTTAGTCTTGGATGACTCTCATCTATTAACATTGCATGTGTATACCTCCTTCACAGTTATGGTGTTGGAGGTACATCCTAAACTAACCCTAAATAGTATGTCATTTGGTCTCATTGGTATAGCTATGTTATCCCAAACACTCAATCTTCTAACCACATGGTATGCTGCACCCTATGTAGATCCATAACATCCTCTGCCAATCCTCTCGAATTTTCATATGGATTCCATATAGTACCACTAGGGTCAACCTCTTTAATATGGCTTGATAAAAAATCATGTATAGGCCTACCGTGTCACCCACCGTGTGATGCAAATATCTCATAATAGGCCAAATCATCCCTACAAACTCTAACTAGGTGAATAAAACTATATTATCATAGTACCATATATGAAATATAGTAATGGATGCCATACCACCTCCATGTATTTCCAAAGCGGGCCTATACAAATATCTATATAAATGGGCTGATATATTATGGTCCTAAGCATATCTCACTCTGTTATCCGCTATAAAATGGAACATCTACCACATATAATATGAAATGAAAACCCCACCACCATATACTATTATAAATGACACTAATAACACTATAATAAAAATTTTTAATCACGTAGACCCATGATATCACAATCAAACTCAAATGAATGGTGGGATTTGGAAGGCCATAGGTGCCCAAAAAAACCTATGCACCCTATGCATATGATTTTTTTATAATACATGTACCCTCTCTCCCACAATTTGTAACTATAAAATATGATATACATCCTCTAAGATCGCCCTCATATCCCCTATTGTGAACCAAAAAGTAAAAGTGTTTAAATTCCTCCACTCACATAATGCATGATCAAATGCATATTTAGCGGAACCTCCCGACCTAGCTACATTTCTTAAAATGGATCTTTCTAGTACATCCCATCCATCATCATCTAGGCCTAGACTAATTAGGGTTTAGAAACCAATTTTTTTCTCTCGAGTGGACATATCTCTACAATCATAGACCAATTCAAACATATATTAGATCATTTTTCATCAAGAATAACTCTATAATAATCATAATGACATACTCATTATCAAAATTAAAAATTACCAATCAATATCATTTAGTATTTTTTACACTTTGGTTTGGACCATAAATATGTGGTTGATATCGTAAAACTACAAGTCGGTAATGTAACAAATAGTATGGTTCCAACCCCAAAGTAAAAAAATGCACCATTCGACACTATATACCTTGACACTCTCAAATTTAACAAAATTAACGATTTCACAAAAGGGTAAAAACCACTACTCGTTTTGAACATTACAAGTTTTTGACATTTACTAACTCATCTACTATCTACATCTAAATGGAATTTTTCATCTAGTAAGATCACAATCGCATGGCCTCCCGGAATGTGGCATACTATCTCTCTTAGTGCACAAATCACTATTAATAAAAATAATAATGAAAGTTTTATTTCACTTTGCTACTATATAATTTAAAGTCAATGGGCCTCTCTAGGCATATAGTCATATCCTAACCTACTCCTACTAATTGATTAGTTCCTAAAACTTATACACTTCATATCTTGGGCACAATTCCTCTAATTTGTATTCCATATTTGGAATTTGGATCACTATTTACCTTATTTTTGTACTAAAATGTGACACTCCATTCAAACTATATTTGGATCCCATAACCCTCATTTTATATAGGTCTATTTATACACTTTAATCCTATGTGTTCACTACAAAACTATTTGTAAGTCACTATTCATGACAAATTCAACATATATCTACTCTATTATACCAATATTCAATCTCCTTCATGTAATTTCTACACACTTTGTATAAACATATTCTTTTATTCACACACTTCTACGAATCCAATACTCATCTATCAACATACGGTCTCTATTTTACACTTGTTATGAAATCAATACTTTGCTATATCGACATTTTCTCTCTTTTAAAGATACAATGTATACTCTAAATTCTATATCAACATGTTCACTTGGTTTGATCACTACTTTCGATATTGGCATTTATAAGAAATGTGACGTCACTCCAAATTTTCTCAATCATAAATATTATCGTCAAGCATTTTTTTTTAGCTCTAATGACATAAATTCAAATCTCTATCAACGATGAGTATTATTCACATTTTTATCAACAATTACTCTAATATCAAGTGAGTATATATTATATTCTCAACACTCTATTCAATTATAATGACATACGTTGAATTGTATATAAATAATTACTTTAACATCAAGTGACTATATATTATATTCTCATAACTCTCTTGAATGTTAATGACACAAGTTCAAGTTATTTTCACCTCGGATAATTATATTCTCTATCATCCCTTTCATCCAAATGGGGAAAACTATATGGGGTGGCTATGCAATAACATCCCCTCCCCTTGGAAAACAATGGGAAAACTAAATGATGAAACAATCAGCTATGAATATAAATATGCGCTTTGAACAATAAGGTTATTAAGTTGTAGCTAGTTATTAAATTCCATCCTTTTTCCTATATAAATAAATATGCAAGCTCATGTGACCAAATGGTCAAATTTTGGACACAATGATATACTAAATGCTAAATTACAAGTGAATATGCTACTAAATTTATTGAAAATACATGGGAAATAACACCTATTTAAATCTATAAGTTATCAATATTGTTTTAATATTTGTATAATTCATAGTGACGATTGTAAAGGTTTTTTTAAAAATTTTGTGGGACCTAGATCCATTTGTAGTGGTGTGGTCCCACAATATGGGAAGTTTTTATTTAGGATCCAACTAAGATTCCTTGTGAAACTATTCCCTTAGAATGGGACACCTAATTCCCTTGAAAGTAAATCTAACACTTATTAGGGATTGATCATCCCCATCTCTACAAGAACACCAAGTCAAAAATATCCAAGTATTGAAACGTACCTTTTACATATGTTACAAAGTGCAATGCTTACAACACACTATTTCCTATCTATAAATGGATCACATTGATGGCCCTCATTATTCTCAATTTTTTTTTACTTTGTGACTACATGTCATATAGGCTATTATGCTTGAAAACTATTATATACACTCATTTTATCCTTTACACTAGTAAATTTTATTCACTAGAAAAAGGGTGGGGGCAAATGTAAACTCTACAATCTGCATAAAATCAATATTACATCATGTTTATGTGAGCCTTATACATGTGGTTCTTGAACGATGAAACTAAGTCTTAGTGGGATAAGTCCTTATTGTTTTTATTTATCTATCCTCTTATTTATGACTTACTTGATACTTGATTATGCGTTATTATGTGTAAAAGATATCTATAGCATTTTCTACTATTTATTTGAATTTTTGTGATTTTGGTCCACGACCATATGTATTGGTCGAATTTTACTATAGTCCTAACGGGAGGTACAACCTCCCCTTAATTTTAGGTCCTTTCTTCCCGATGGGTATTTTGGTCACGTTTTTGTCTTTTACATTTTACATTATTAGTCATATTTGTGTGTCACTAAGATTCAAATTTCTAAGTTCACCTTAATAATTTATTATCTAGTAAGCACCTACTTATATACCATATATAAAGCTAAGGAATTAGGAGTACAATATTTATATTACATATCACAACATAGGAGGGCATAAATATATTTTGACATCTACACACAAGGGTTTCATGGGAGAAAATTAGCATGTCCCACTATTGGTGTGGAATCACAAGGTCAAGGGATTAGATTTCATACACACTTGAAAAATGCATTAGGATAACTAGATTAATGTTGAAATGCAAAGTGTGACACTTAATGAATCACAAATGAGGTGACCATCGAGGTCACTTTGAATCAATAATTTTCTTTGTTTATTTTTAGATATAATGAGTGTTTGAGGCTCTTGCATGAAGCTAGGTTTGTTTTATAAGTATAGGTGTGAAATTTAGGGTAGCAAGTAAATTTTAACATACACAAATTTTATATAGGTAACAACAAAAGAACCCAAAAAAATCACATCTCGATGAGATAACAAAGTATAAGATTGTAGGAAAGGTTGGTTTATGGGATCCGTTTCAGACCTTCTCTATAGTCTTTCCCTTAGGAGAATTTTCTAGAGAATAATTGATCTGGGATTGTTCAAAATCTTTCATACATTCTAAAACATGTAGTGGCACAATCAAAAACTTATTTGAGATAGATAATTCATCTTTCTAACCCTCCTTTTGTTTTAATATTTGTATCACTTTGGCATGCTAGTAAATAACCTAGTTTCTATTACAAATATGTAAATTATGGTATTATTCT
This sequence comes from Taxus wallichiana var. yunnanensis, assembly GCA_018340775.1. Classification (NCBI taxonomy): domain Eukaryota; kingdom Viridiplantae; phylum Streptophyta; class Pinopsida; order Cupressales; family Taxaceae; genus Taxus; species Taxus wallichiana. The sequence goes on from CM031244.1 coordinate 569,671,467, forward strand.
CTACCCTATAACATATATTATTCAATCTTAATTAAAAAAATTGAGTTAATTGGTTATGATCAATGTAGGGATGATACGGGTAGGTCCATTTTTGAGGTATTTTATTTAACAATTCTACTTTCATTCTCGTTGCTATAGTTGATGGATTACACATTTATAGTGTTAGTAGTTTTTATTGTGTTTTTTCTAATTCTATCATGTTTGTCTACATTTGTAGAGACTACTCGTGAGTGGAGGGATATAATATGAGACACCCTAGTGGAAATGTTTCCTTGGCCTCGGGAATACTCTAAACAAGGTATAGGTGGAACTCAAGCTTCCTCATAGCTTTGGAAAACACGAGGAAATATTTTCTGCATCCTACCATGGAGCACATTTATTGGCCACCAAGAAGGTCAAGTCCAAACACTTTGGAGGCTAAGGTACAAACTCTACAAGAGGCGGGTTTGATTGGGAGGTCATAGAGTTATTTCTAACTAGAGGACACTAACACAGTCAACGCCCACAAATTATTATAATAGATCCCAACATAGGAGTAAGTCGAGGAGCACTCACTAATTTGTGGTTGGATCCCATTAGTAAAGGAATAATAGTCCTCATAATCACTCCAAGGTAGATTAACATTAGTAATCCCTCCATGATAGCTAGCTTATTCATACATATTGTACATTAATACATTTGTGTGCCCCATGTTTTTGTATTTTTATTTCCGGGCCCACCCTTACCCTTTGAGTGTGGATGCGATGACACGATTGTACTAAAAAATAATCTTACACACACACACACACACACACACACACACACCACTTTGCATCCTTGTCACATGATGCTATGAGACTCTCTTATTTATGTGTGTTTTTGTTTATTTTCTTGTTTACGTATATATATGATCTAGTGGATAACATAATGAACCAAATTAATGGTCACCTATACACTTGTAACAAAACATATGATAATGCAATGGATGACATATAAACATGAACTACCAAATTATTTTTGGGTGAGATAAAGAAGTGTATCCACATGTATGACATTTTTAGAATAAATAAATAAAATTCAACTGACCAATGTTGAAGGCAAATAAGGAAATCATGACATATGGAGATGAAAACATATTTATAAGTGAAAAGTCAAGTAACTAACTAAATAATTTTCATGAAGTAGGATTATAAAAATCCTAGGAGGAAATAAATATATTGGATCCATTCATAGGAAAAGCTTTAAATATTTTTATGGTTTGTCATGACAAGAAAATTGATAAGGATCTTCAATTTCCATTTGATCACGAGCAACTAGTTTTTCTCTAGGATTGGGAAGCTCTCATTGTTTCAACTTTTCTCAATGTATATAGCTATTTTTCTTTTGGAATCAAACATGACCCCTTATTTCTAGACTCACATGATTAGGAAGACACATGGGCTCATAATGAAGGATAGAAATTTGTGAGTAAGCACATCACTCCCAAATATTATCCTCACATGACCAATAAGACACTTGGGCTCAACACCAAATATTGACAAGGGAAAGTAAAGTCGTAAATTAGATGATTCTCTACTTTTTTATATGTATACTTTCTTTAGTTGTGTTTTATTCTTTTGAGATCATGATAGAACATTTATCCCATGCCCCAACCCACATGTAACTAGTAAGATACAATGGCTCATCACTGAAATTCGAGAGTAGGTCGGTTGGGTCTCTAGGAAGAGATATACCAGTGTTTGTTCTCGGATAGAGAATGTAGGAAGGTAAGTCACGAAAAAGTCTTTATAACTCTATATGGACCAAAATACTCATGTCTTTCTAAAGGTTATAGGGAAGCAAGATATTTGCAACACTAAACCACTAGGAAACTTAAAGCTTCATTGTGAGTGAAATTTGGAGAATGATAGTAAAGTGTGAATGGTAATGGAATGAAAAGAAGTAATGAAATGGGTGAAGAACAAATCATGAAAACTATATTTCAACTTAAAATAACTTAACGGTATGTTGAGATGCCAAAATGAAGATGTTGCATAGTGAAAAATGCGAAGTAGGAAGAGTGATGCAAAATATAAAACTAGACATCGTTATATTTGAGGTGGAGATATTTTTAGACTCACCAAATTCCTCACCTTCAAGCGTGCACATAAAGCCACATTATTAAATTATTCAATGATAAAGTAGGGACCTAACTAGTTTGGTCTAAACCTATAGCTATCACTTATTTTCTTGCCTATATACTTTTCTTGGTAGAGAATAGGATCACCAAGTTGAATAGGGATCTTTGGAATGTTTTTGTACCTTCAAGACATGTGGGAAATATATACATCATGGTGTTGGGAGGCCTTGATATATTTCTTGTCAATATTTTCTAATGCAATTAAACTTTATTCTTTATCCTTGTCCTCATCTAGGATACCTGAAGGGAGACCCATATGTTACGTAGTTGTATTTCCAATGGAAGGATACTTCAACACTAAATATTGGAGAGAAATGGGTAGCACATATAAATCGGATATATCATAAACATGTAATATATCAACTTACAATGATAAGAAAGTGTAACCAATAAGAGAATAAGAGTGACTTAACAAATATATGACTGTATGCAGGACTGGATTTGGGCTAGATAGATGGTGGAAAAGGATCATTGTGAATCGTATGTGTTTCTTTTAGAAAATAATGATCTGAAAGTTATGTCGAGACAAAATCATCTATAAGTTGATAAAATCACCTAGGTGTTAGTATTTGAATTATGCGTTAATTTACTAGCAAGGTGTGTAGATATGGTTATTTGAGTTTCTAATAATGTTCCCTTCACTTAACTATGAGTCACATCCACTTTGTTGTAGGGTTATTCTATCACACATGTACTCATAAAACCAACCCTAGCTACTTGCACAAGACTCAAGTGCACATTAGATGGAATAAAATATACATATGATTGATTCAAACTAACATCGACAGTCACCCCAATGTGATTATCACCAAGCATTACATTACATTTCAGACTCAATGTAGTTTTGGTGTGTGATAGAAATCATGTCCCTTGAAGTTAGGTTTCCCCTTTGCAAGTTGTACTAAGATAACAAAATACAACTAATTTTCCCACAAGATAATATGTGTCATTAAATTCATAATTTTCTCTCCTATGTAGTGAATGATGAACCCTAAACGCAATCCTTAAGTTGTTCATTTTTTCCGAAGTATTAGATATAAAATAGTAGCCCAATGCCTATTATGTAAAATTACAACACCCATGATTACTTGTGGTTTTTATATGAGGAAACCAGTGAAAATTGCATAACATGGGATTATCCTGTGGTGTGGGACCTTGCAAGTAGGATAATCCTCCGGAGAAATCCAATTTCTTCCTCTAGTCTAGTGCCAACTTCTCCAAAGTGCAGAGAATGACAAGCTAAACTAACCCTATTCTAATGCTTTCTAAGGAGACATGGATAGAAATATGCATGAAATAAAACTACTCTAAGTGAAGGTGATGCACCAAGAAAAGGTGAGACAATCCAAGTGAGTGAAATATGGGGAGGAAACTGAGGAAGAGAGGGTTGTAGAAATGCCACAGTCCAAGACAATATTCAATTCCCTATATTCGTAAAGCACAACAAACTATGGACCCTGCAAAGAGATAGATACATGCACAATATACTTATAAATATAATGGAAGGAAAAAGGTGCAATTCATACAAGCTAGGGAGAAAATGGCCACAAAACATGAATTTTATTGCTCAGAAACATGCACAATCCATCATACCATAAGCACAAGACAAAATATTTTACAATAAGCCCAAATTCGAGGCCTTTAGCTCACAATAGCTCTGGAAATTTTTTGACAGAGTTCCTTTGCCTTCTGGAAAAATCTCTCTCAAAATGAGGTGAATTTTACAATATATAGGAAAATTGAGTCACCAACTAGTAGGATGCATTAAAGAGGTATGGGTAACCATTCATTTTGGTACTTTTCCTACACAGTGGTCATGGGTGTCATGCCTCATTAATTTTGGTTGTTGGGATGTCATTCATTCACCTACCCTAGTATTAATTATAAGTCATCCATCCTCACAACCAACAATCCAACCAAAAAAGTGCCTCGCCCAACCTTGAGTCACTTGACTTCGATCGTCTAACCCCGACCACCATCTCTACATCGTGGGTTGTCCAACATGAGGGGGTCGGACGAACGTCTATTTATGTCCATACCATGAGCTACCTGACCATCCTGATGGTCATCCATCTTCTAGGATGACCAACCTTTTCGTACACCTTGAAAAATATTACCCAACCAACCTAGTGACCTGACCAACCATGTGACCTATCCAACCTTGGCTTTGTATTGTCCATCCTTAGTAACCCAACCAACCTGTTTATACCGTCCAACCTTAGTGACCCGAAGAACGTACATGTTGTGAAAATGTGACGGGAATAAAAAAATGTATGTGGGCATCAAAAATGTGACCTTACCAACCTAGGCGCCCAGCCACACCAACTGTATCCGTCCAACCCCACCATCTAACCCACCGACCAACCCCGAGAGGCCAACTTCCGAAGGTGATATCTTGAGCTCCCAGATGAGTTTTGGGGTGAAATTTTATATGATTTAGTATGGAAAAAACCCATTGAATCCAATGGTGGTAGTATAAAGATCCAATTTTTACTTTTTTACATTGAAATTTCTCCTTCTTTCTCGGGATTGTTGGTTGTGCGCCAGAAGAATGAATTACCTTGGGAAGTGTATGATGCTTCAAGATGTCTCGTATTTTCCACCATGTAGGGCATGGAAAATGAATTACATAAGAAAGTTTTAGAATTATAATTACTAAAATAGCTATCGAGAATCTTCCATGGAATCTTAGGTCCTCTTTCACGCTACAAACTCCTTAAGGCTCGAAAGCCTACTTCTGATGGATGGCCCCAAGACCTCTGAAATTTCCTTGAATCACTTGTAATGCTTCCCAAAATTGAAATCTCAGTTGTATCATTCCAGATTGCTCCATGAATTGATGTTCGGTGCTCAAACCCATCCTCCCAATTTGTCTATTTTACTAGGGGTAAAAATAGATAACAATTGATGACCTCTTGGGGACATCTTCCTGCTAGATGTGAGACCAGTTACTTGAAGCGTCCATTGGGCATGGAGTCAATATTGGTACACCTGCAAAGTGATCCTAAAATATGAATTCTTCCCCTGAGCCATTAAAACACTGATGCTTGAACCTAGAACTTCTTTCTCCTGCAAATCTAATTCATAGGACGAAGGTTGAATCACCTTGAAATTGTCCTTAATCTTATTTCTTGTCAAGTATGAAATAAAATCAATTGATGATTCCTTGACAAGCATAAAAACTGCAGAAGTCATGGGAACACAAGCTGATTTGGAGAGGCTGGGAATGTTGTTAGAACCTAATTTTTCCCATGAAAACATGCCCCCTCCAAAGAATGGATCATGTAAGAGCAACAACATGCCACAACACACACTATATACAAAACTGAAAATCATACACACCCCAAGTGGGATATGCGGAGTGTGTAAAGTCACTTCTTACAAATGCAACCTAAACTAAAATAATGCAATGTGCTACAAGAACTTAGAGGAATTAAAAATCCTAATCTAATATGTACAAGAAGGATATTTCACTCAATAACAATTCTTGAGATAGATTCCATTGACTGGAATTTACAGTTCTTCTCCATCCAACCTTGATAGCTGGAAAGCATTTTTTTCTTTACAACCTGAAATCATATAAGGGCCACTCCATATTGCATCAAATTTAGAGTGCCTTCCTATTTTTTCTCTTTCTGCATCCCATTTAAGGACTAAGTCTCCCTCTTGGAAATTTCTGTCTTTGGCCTTTCTATCAAAACTCATCTTGATTTGAGCTTGGTCTTTCTCCATTGTTTTCATGGCTTTGTTTTTTATCTCTTCTAGCTCCATGAGCTCTGCATACCTGAATTCCATAGACTGGAAACTCAAACAACTCCAGCTGCTTGATAAGCTCTAAGGCTGGTAATTCAAGGGATATTGGCAGCCTTGCTTCTCTTCCATAAACCAACTTGAAAGGGGAATAACCAGTTGACTTCTTGGGAGTGATTCTATCATCCCACAAGGCTGATTTTAATTTGGTATGCCAAGTCCTTTGATTCTCATCTAGGGTTCTTCTTATGATTCTCAACAAGTTCTTGTTTGTGGACTCTGCTTTCCCTGTTACCCTGAGGGTAGTAGTTAGAAGAGGTGCTCAAGTAGATGCCATTCCTAATAGCCCAATTAGATATATTTTCTCCAAGAAAATATAAGGCATTATCCGATATTATAGTGGAAGGAACACCAAACCTTGTTGTAATACCTTCATAGAAATCCAGAATGCTAGCTTCATTTGCTTCCTTAAGTGCAATTGCTTCTGTCCACTTAGTGAAGTATTCCGTGGCTTGTAAGAATCCATTTGTGACCTAGGCTAGAACTTGGATTGATCATCCCAATAAAATCTATCCCCCATTGCATGAAAGGTTGTTTAACTGAGATAGGATGGAGTGGGAGGGTTGTTAGCTTCTCTTTACTTGTGAAGAAGGCACACTTCTTGCATTTCTTGATCCATGAGTAGAAATCATTGAAAATATTAGGCCAGTAATAACCAACCCTCATGATTCTAATAGTTGCTTTTAGGGCAAAATGACCACCTGCCTCTCCATCATGAAACTCATGCAATACCCTCTCTATCTGATTTGTCTTGATGCACCTTAGGAGGACACCATTCACATCCCTTTTGAACAAAATATTATCTACAAGCACGTATGGGATGTAATAAATTATGAAATACCTCCTTTTGGACTTACTCAATCCCTGAGGACTTTGACCTATTTGAAGAAAATATACGATATCCTGAGTCCAACAAGGAATGGGTATACTACCTGCAGTCTATTCTTGATTATCTTGCAACACCATAACAACTTCTTCCTCCTCTCTTGATTCATCATGTTGGTTAGAAGTTAGCTACTCACACAACCCTTTCCCCTAACTAATTTGGTCACATTTATATCAATATCATACTCCATGACCTTGGTTATCCAACCAACTCTCTTTTCATTAAGGTCCTTGTTCAAAAGAAAATATTTTACACCAGAGTGTGAAACTAATAGATGAATTCTATTGTTTGACACTAAATGTTTGAACTTCTTCAAACTTCTAATCATGGAAAGGACATTTTTCTCAATGAATGAATATATTACCTCATAGTCCATAAGGCCTTGGCTAAAGAATGCAAAATAGGCTGCTCCAATCCTTACTCTCTTGAACCAAAATTGCGAGAGATGGTGTCCGAACCACCAAAGTTGTATAGAAAGAAGTATTTGGAGAAATCTGGATTAATGAGAGTTAGAGCTTGAGATATGGCCTACTTGATAGCTTCAAACTCTCCTTTCCCTTTGTTGTCCATTTGAAATCCAAATTATTTTTCAACGATCATTGTTAATGGCTTCACAAGAGTGGAAAAAATCGATACAAACCTCCAATTTTTTTTTATCCTCCCCAAGAAGCTTTGGAGAGCCTTCTTATGACTTGGTAATGGTAGAGCGTGGATGGCTTCTACCCTCTTGGATCAATTGTTAGTCCTTCCTTTGACACAATATGGCCTAAAATTTTACCTTCATGTGCCATGAATATGCACTTTTTCGGGTTCAAGGACACTCCAAACCTCCTGCACCTTTGGAAGACCTATCTGAGGTGAAAGAGGTGACTTTCTACATTTTTAGAAAATACAGTGATGTCGTCAAGATATACAAGCACTATTTTATTTAACATCCCCTTAAATGCCATATCCATTGCTCGTTGAAATGTTTCTCTAGCATTTGATAGCTCGAATGGCATCTTCTTGTATGCATAGGTGCCCCATTTTGTGGTGAAGGTTGTTTTGAATTGATCCTCCTCTTTCACCATAATCTTATTATAGCCCAAATATCCATCTAAGAGAGAATATTTCTAAACCGGCCACTACCTGCAGAATCTACTCCATGGAGGGCAGTGAATAGTGATCCTTGAGGGAGGCCCTATTTAAATCTCGAAAATCCATGCACAACCTAATTTCCCCATTCCTTTTCCTAATGGGCACAATATTTTCCACCCAACTTGAGTGCTTGATCGAGAAAATGATACTTGCCTCAATGAGCTTATTCAACTCCTTCATGAGAGGCTCTATATGAGGGTTGAATGACCTTTGTTTTTCTCAACAGTTCATCCTCCACATGCAACTCAATGGTGTGTTGTGCCAATTTTGGGTTAAAACCCTTCAAATCCTCATAGCTCCATGTGAAAACATCTGGGAATTCCTAGCAAAGCTGCACAAGGTCGTACTTTTCTTGTTCGTTGCTCATCTTGCCTATTTGGAGTGTCTTACCTTCTCCAACCGAAATGGGTTTAGAATCCTCCTTTTGACTTGAATGTTGGCCTTCTCTTTCCGGAATTGATCATTTGGGTTGAATATTGACTCTAAAGTCACTAAACCCTTTGGAAATTTGTTTTTCCATAGCTGCACTACTTGATCCCCATACTGTTGCTCCAATTTCCCTTGATTTTTAGCTGAGAACTCAGCCTCCTCCTATAAAAAAATTAATGATCTACTGATCATTCTCAAAAAACTTCCAACTTGTGCTATTATCTAGTACAACTGGCCTTACAATGACATGAATATGTGGTTTTCCTTATCTCTCTTAATGTTATCCACCACATCAAATGTTTCTCTAATTTCCGTAATCCTATCCGTAGCTTCGTTCTTCTTTCTTGGTATGGCTTGAATATTGAATGCTTCAAGGTCTTCAATCTGATCCCATACCTGATGCTTATAGGCTTTGAGTAGATCATTCTTAGTAGCATGTTGCCCTCTAACTTGGTTCACGATTAACTCACTATCCCCAAACACTTGCAAGTTTTTAATACCTCTCTTTCTTGCCCAATGCAATCCGTGGATCAAGGCTTCATACTCAACTGTGTTGTTTGAGAAAGTGAACTGAAAATGGAAAGCTAAGTAATATTTTTTACCTTATGGTGAAAAAAGCATAGCTCCTCCTCCAGCACCCTGCCTACTCCTTGAGCCATCAAAGAATAGTTCCCATACCTCATTATCATCTTTAGCATCTTTCCTGGTGATACTAGGAAGTGGTGAATTTTCTTCGTGTAAACAATAGACCCCTAATTTGTTAGGAAATATATCTTAGTGCTCCATTTGTATGTACGGGTGAATAATAATTACATGTGTAATTATTATTATGGTAAATTAGTGAAAGTACATTTACTATGTAAATGTAAATAGTAAATGTAAAATGTGGTTAGTATGTGGTAAGTTAGTAAGTTAGAATAATAAAACAATTAGTATTGTTTTATTATTATATTGGTGAGAGGTTGAAACCATATGGGTGTATGGTTGTACATGAAGACAAATGTTGTTGTAAGGATTGTTATTTTACATCTCCTATATAATGGAGTGTAATGAAATAGTGAATATATAATAAAAATATAATATAGAGTTGTTGATTTCAATTATTGTCTGTGTAGCTATTTCATGGATTCTTTGTATTAAATCGAGATTTTTACATTTGGTATCAGAGCGATCATATTCAGATGTGTGATGGAAGAATTGAGTTTTTGATAGTTAGAAAAGGGGAAACGTTACCATTATTTATTTCCCCAAGTGATGTTATTATTTTTGCGAGAAGTCTTTAAGTGTGTTGTTGACGTCAATAATTTTATGAGTGCAGCGAATTGTGCAGGAATCTTAAATATTTCTGTAACTATTCATCATCATTTGTGATTTGCATCAACAGATTTGGGTTGGCCGCTTCAAAGGATGTGAGCTAATTCGACTCTAGAGAATCTTCACGACTCCATAACTTGAATATTACCGCGAACTATATTTCATTTGGCATATAGTGTTTTTTGTGTTTCTCAGATATGAATGCGTCCATGATTGCAACTTAAAGGCGTGAGGATTTGAGCGGTTTATTTTTCTACATAACTATTACTGGTCTGCATTCCATATTTCTCAACCTTGTTTTGGCGATAAACTTGGACTCTTGGCGTGGTAAATCCTACATAAAACAACCAGATCTCCAAACTGTATTGGTTTTGGAGTCACCTTGTTCAGATCTCCAAACTATAGGATTGTTATCCAAAATTCACCCCCAGAGTAAATTTTGATAACATGCATTGAATTCTCAAGCCCCAGGCAAATTGATTGATTCAGGGCAAAAAATCATGTTTCTAGGGTCCCCTCAGATTTTTTCTAACTCCCCTGGCCGAAGAAGAAAAGAGCAAGTTCTGAGAAAATGTGAAAAGTTGCAGAAAACAAGCTTGGGCCAGGAAAAATCATGAAAAATGGCTAAGTCCTAGTCCTCGCAACGGTCGGGACGTGAGGGACATCGGGCGCGAATCGGCCGAAAGGCTGCCAGGCAGTCTGCAGAGCAAAGGAACATCCGGGCCGTCGGGACGCGTGGGACGCGGAAGCCGGTTCGGCCGAAGGAGAAGAAAATCGACTAACTGCTCTGGGAAATTTGGGACAAGAAGACGCGAAGGACGCGAACCAGCAGAAAAGGGACAGGGAAGCCCATTTCGGGTGGATCGGAAGTTTTGTCCCAGAAACACTGGGACATTTGGGACAAGAAGACGCGAAGGACGCGAACCGGCCGGTTCGGCCGAAACGGGGAACTCTTGTATTGGGAAATCCAGGACAAAGGGACCTGGAAGATGCGGATAGCCGAAAAAGTTGAGAGCCAATTAGATCACGCCATGTGTCACCGGCAGAAAAGGGATAGGGAAGCCCATTTCGGGCGGATCGGAAGTTTTTTTCCTAGACAGCACTGGGACATCCAGGACAAATGGACACGGTGGACGCGAAAGAGCCGGTAGATCCATGGACCAACCAAATCATGACACGTGTCACAAGGAGAAAATTCCAAAATTCAAAGGGCGAGGTTTGAGGGGTCAGCCCGAGCCAATCAAAAGAGGACACGTGTCCTATGGATCAAGGAATGCGAGCTCGGGAGGAGTTAGAGAATTTGGCAAGAAGTTCACCAAAAAGCTAAAAGTAAAGGTCTGCCCCACGCCCCTGATGACCAATCAATGCATGCCACGTGTCATCCAGGTGGCAGAGCGCGGGAAGAAATTTAAAAATCCGTTTCACCTGTTTTGTGCCCTAAATCTTCAGATCTCCATATCTTTTGATCCAGAGCTCAGATTTGCATGTTCTTTATATCAACGGAAATCTTATGAAATTCTCTACGTGATTTTGGGTTAATATTGAATTTTGGTGTGGTCTAGAGAGAGAAAATTGAGAAACAGATCTGACGCGTGTTCATGGCCAGAAGTGACATTTCAACGACCAGATTTAATGCAGAATGGGTCGCATTCTCCTGTAATTCGGTCAAAATGATAGGGTATGGGTTTGTAAGGTCCCCCATGTCATTTTAATGCACCTACAGTCAAGAAGGAATGGGCTCTCACATTTTTTGTACGCTTCTGTCTCCTAGGCTCAACCCATGCAATGTAAAAGCCAGATTTGGCTCACAAGAAAGGGGAACATTTTTTTGGCATAGCAGACTTCTTCTTTCACCTCCAGCAAGTGATTGATGCAAGGATCAGACCTCTCCAAAGATTTTAACAGTTTTCTTTTACCTCTATGAGGGTGTAATGCGTGTTTTTTGACACTGAAATGGTAATGCAAGCTCTGTGAATGGGTTTCAGTCCTCTGTTTGTATTATCTGCTTCATTTCAAATCCTAAATTATACCTTATCAGTCTGTGTATGTTTTATGTTGTGAACTTTGGTCTGTGTCTATTTGCATGACAATTATGTTTCACCACTCCTTTTGGTGCATCACCATCTTTAGTTAGTTTCAATTTCTTGCACTTCTACCCCTATCTCCTTGCAAGTTAGAGTAGGATTAGGATCTGAACCTCTGTAGTTGTGCAAGCATTAGATCTAAATCAGAGGAGTTTGAGGAACCAACCTCTAATTTGGAGATTCCTCTCTCAGTTTCACAAGTCCCACGCTTGGAGAGAGGTTTCCATGTTGTGCAATCACACTGGATGCTAGAGTGATCAACCTAGAAGCCTGATCTACATCCAGGGGTGTTGTGAGTCTACAACAATAGTTTTGGCACGCCCGGTGGGACTAGAGGTCTCATTTTTATTGTAGCAGGGTTGATGTGCATCTGCTGCATTTTTCTTGCTTAAAAAGAGCTATTATTTGCATATCTGGCGACTCCAAGGGGAAGAACCAGCTGGTTCCAAGTGCAGGCCTGAAAACTCATGAGAAGAATCACCACAAGGTCAAGAGTTGGAGAAGAAGAAGTGTTGTTTGAATACCTGCAATTATCTCCAAGAAGAAGGCAAAGAGGAAGAAGGATTCAAAGGTCTCCATCTCCACCAAATAGAACTCTCTCAACTCCTCCACAGTAGGCCTTTCATTCAGTCAACAAGGGTTTTAAGACCAATTAGAATGGCTCAGAACAATCCCTACGTCAACTTCACAGGCAGCCCACTTGCTCTCAATGCACAACATCCAGTTCCTATTGCAGCCTTGAAGAACATTCCCTACTTCACTGGAGAAAATCAGACTACTCCAGGTGATCATGTTAAAGATATTGCTAACCTTTGTGCAATTCATGAAATCAATGAAATGCAAGTGGCTGTCAAGTTACTGGCATCTTCCTTCAAGGGTAAAGCATTACAATGGTTTAGGAGCCTTGGAGCTGGTTCTATCACAAACTGGAATCAGCTGTGTATTGCACTTCATGAGCAATTTGGAGAGAAGGGAGACAACTTGTCTCTTTTGGAGCAGCTAACAACCATCAAGAGGGCTCCCAATGAGCAGCTGACCGATTTCAACTTCAGATTTCAAAAAACTTGGGAGAGGATTCCAGTGGCAGTCAGGCCAACAGCAGAAGGTGCTTTTCTATACTATCTCAAAGCTTTAAATTCTGATATTTCTATGTTGATTCAGTCCATGGGAGGCATAACTATCCCTATGGCTTATAGCATTGCCATTAGGGCTGAAAATTGTTTAATCCAAGCTGGCAAACTTGCCCCTAGACCTCCCATGCCATTGTTTCCAAGTTTAGAGAGCCCAAACACTAGTCAAGCACCTAATTTGGCTCCCTCTCCCACTCCTAGAAATCAAAGTTCAAATGAAGCTTCCACTTCATCTCCAAGTGCCCCAAATGAGCTTCAAGAGGTCATGAAGCAATTGCAAAACCTAGGCAATGAGCTAGTTAGTCTCAAGAGGCAACAATCCCAAGGTTTCAAACCTTCTTATCAACCCCAAGCTCAGCCTAATAGACAACCATACTAACCACAAAGACCACCTAATGCAGCTGCAAATATGAATCAAACAAGGCCTCTTGCCCGATAGACCATTCCAGCCCTATACTCCAAATGCCATATCTGCCTCTAAGGCATTAGTGCCAACACAGAACAACATTTCTCAGGAATATGATTGGTGCTTTCCATGCAACGAGCCTCATAACCAATCCATGTGTTTCAATGGTGCTCTTAATCAAGCACTAATGGTGACAACTTTGCCGGTGTGGAGGGCGAGGGATGTCAAGAAATAGATCAACAACAAGAAACATTCCAATAGCAATCAGCTCCAAATGACACCACATTGGTGAACTAGCGAAGCGAGAATATTTCTATGGCATAAATCAAGTAGTTTCTCAAAGTGTTGCAGCCAACACAAAGTCAAAGAGGAGAAATTTGGGTGAAGAACAGCCATTAGCCCCAACTAATCCACAACCTTCCATGGCTCCACAAATAATTGGCAAGCAAAGTCCAGTTTCAAATGCATAAGGGCAGCCAAGAACAACCCTAGGCCAACTCAAATGCCAGTTGTTGCTGCCCACGTGCAAGGAGTAAATGTGCAAACCAAGGGACAACCAGAGAGATCCTTCATCACCATTCAGTATCATTGATCAGATGAAGAAGACAAACATCAACATATCAATGTGGGAATCCCTATCTATCCCAGGCCAAAGAGATCTGCTGCAAGCTGCCATGAAGGATTGGCCAACTTGAATCAGCAGGTTCATATGCAAGACAAAGTGCTTCTACAATGCTTGCCCGGCTGAAGGAAGTCATGGAGGGCAACAAGGTAAAATGTTGAAGCCCCCTCCTTTCTATGTTTCATTAATCATTGGAAATCAGCTAGTACATAATTGCATGATAGACTCCGGGCAAGTAGCTCAGTAATGCCTAAACAGATAGCTGATCAGCTAGGGCTCCAGTATGAAATAACATCTAAAGGGGTAGTGCAGCTAGATGGGACAGCAATAGCAACAGTTGGAGTGATTAGAAATTTGAGTCTTACCTTGCATGCATGTCCAAATGTTGTTGTTTTACAAGATGTATCAATCATAGACCTTCCACCACTCTTTGCCCTTTGCTTGTCAAGGGACTTCACAACCAAGATTGGGGGGTATTTGTCTGCTGATTGGTCACACATGCTATTCAGAACAAGATATGGAACTAAGGCCACAATCAGATCCGAACCTATTGCAAACTTCCATATTGAGCCTTACACTCCAAGTCAGATTAATGCCAATTGCTCAGCATTTGATCAAGAAGATCACCCTAGCACTGATGAGGCTGACACCAAGATTGGAAGTATCCCGGATCTAACTCTTGATGAATGGGCAAACAAGATACATGCTTTTGATCCCTATCAAGAAGTAGAAGAATCTGCGCTAGGAGTTTATTGTTTACATGAAGAGAATCAACCTCTCCCCAGCATCACCAAGCCGGATCATAAAGACAAGAATGAAGTATGGCAATTGTTCTTTGATGGGTCAAGGAGTAGACAAGGTGCAGGAGGAGGAGCTATGCTCATTTCACCGCAAGGTATAAAGTATTACTCAGCCTTCCGTTTTCAGTTTTCTTGCTCAAAAACACAGCTGAGTATGAAGCCTTAATTCATGGATTGCCTTTGGGCAAAGAAGAAAGGCATCGGGAATTTACAAGTATTTGGTGATAGTGAACTAATCGTAAACCAAGTCAAGGGAAAAAATGCTGCCAAAAATGATCTGTTGAAGAACTACAAAAATCGGGTATGGGATCTTATTGAAGATTTTGAAGCTTTTAGCATCAATTCCATCCCAAGAAAAAAGAATGAATCCGCTGACAGGCTAGCAGCAATTGGGGCTGCATTTGATGTTGTAGAAAGTATGAAAAGTAAGAAATCTCAGCCTCATATCAAATTGGTTGTGAGACTAGCTGTTCGGATAACAATGCAAGTTGGCAAGTCTTCGAGAATGATCAACAAATTGTTAATTTCCTACAAGAAGAAGCTGAGTTCTCCACCGAGGGAATCAAGACAAGGCAAGTATCGGCGATATGGTGACCAAGTGGTGCAGGCGAGAACTAACAAATTACCAAAAGGCCTCATAACCTTGGAGTCAATCTTCAACTTTGAATGATCGGTTCGGAAGGAGAAAGTGAACATTGAAGTAAAGGGTGAAGATTCAGAGCCTATTTTAGTGGAAGAAGGAAAAACATTGCAGATTGGCAAAGTAAGTACCTCACAAGAGAAATCTGATTTTGTTCAACTTTTTCAAGAGTTCCCAGATGTCTTTGCTTGGACTTACAAAGATCTAAGAGGTTTCAACCCAAAGTTGGCACAACATACTATTGAGCTGGATCTGGAATCCAAGCCTGTCAGGCAAAAGCAAAGGCCAATGAATCCCCATATTGAACCTCTCATGAGAAAAGAGTTAAGCAAGATTATTGAGGCAAGTATCATCTTACCCATCAAACACTCAAGTTGGGTCGCCAACTTAGTCCCAGTCAGAAAGAAGAATGGAGAGATCAGGTTGTGTGTCGACTTCAGAGATTTGAATAGAGCCTCTCTCAAGGATCATTATCCACTCCCTTCCATGGAGCAAATATTGCGAGGTTGTAGCTGGTTGAGAAAGGTTTTCACTACTTGATGGCTACTTAGGGCTACAATCAGTTATGGTGAAGGAGGAAGATCGGTTCAAGACACCTTCACAACCAAATGGGGAACATATGCCTACTGAAGATGCCATTTGGCCTATCAAATCTTTGGAGCCACTTTCCAAAGGGCAATGGATATGGCATTCAAGGGGTTGATCAATAAAATAGTTTTGATATATCTTGATGACATCACTGTATTCTCCAAAAATGCAGTGGATCACCTTTTTCATCTGAGGCAGGTATTTCAGAGGTGTAGAAGATTTGGGGTATCATTGAATCCCAAAAAATGCATATTCCTGGCTCACGAGGGGAAACTTCTAGGCCATATTGTCTCGAAAGAGGGACTGACAATTGATCCAGAGAGGGTTGAAGCCATAAGAGCACTACCATTGCCAAGTCACAAGAAGGCTCTTCAAAGCTTCTTGGGAAGGATCAATTTTGTCCGTAGGTTTGTCCCAGATTTTGCAGCCCTTGTCAAGCCCATCACCAAAATGTTAAAGAAGAGCATGGATTTTAAGTGGACAACAGAAGGCAAGGAGAGTTTTGAAGCAATCAAAGAAGCTATCTCTCAAGCACCAACTCTCATCAACCCAGACTTCTCCAAGGATTTCATCCTCTATGCATTTGGAGGTGATGACACTATTTCTGCCATTCTAGTACAGCAAAACAAAGATAATGATGAGCAGCCGGTTGCCTTCTTCAGCCAGAGCCTAGATGACTATGAGGTGAGGTACTCTTTTATTGAGAAGCATGTGCTTGCAGTAATCAGAAGCTTGAAGAAATTCAAGCATTTAATCTCAAACAACAAGGTCCAGTTGCTGGTCTCACATCTTTGGAGTTAAGGACTTCCTCCTCAACAAGGATTTGAATGAGAAAAGGGCAGGTTGGATCACCCGTGTCATGGAATATGACATTGAGATCAAGGTCACCAAGCTGGTAAGAGGAAAGGATTGTGTGAGTAGCTGGTTTTGGGAAGCAAAAAGAAGTATGCAACAAAGAAGAGGCTGTTTGTGATCCAGGACAGCCATGAGCCAAGTGGCAATCAAGAAGAAGAAAATGCTTCCCCCACTCCTTGCTGGACCCAGGCGTTATACACTTCCTAGGTACAGGCTGTGCCCCCCAGAGATGAACAAGACCCAAAGGAGACACTTCAGGTTACAGGCTGTTCCGTATGCCATTGTTGATGGAGTTTTGTTCAAGAAAGATGTGAATGGAGTGCTGCTGAGATGCATTAGCACAAATCAGATTCAAAGGGTGTTGGAAGAGTTTCATGGTGGACCAGCTGGTGGCCATTTTGCACCAAGAGTGACAGCTCTAAAAATCATGAAGGCTGGTTATTATTGGCCTAAAATCTTCAGTGATTGCTATGCATGGATCAAGAGGTGTAAGAATTGTGCATTCTTCATAGGAAAAGAGAGACTTGCTGCCCTCCCATTGCATCCAATCTCAGTTGACCAACCATTCATGCAATGGGGTTTGGACTTCATCGGAGTCATTAATCCCATTTCAAGCCAAGGGCACAAATGGATTTTGACAGCCACAGACTACTTCACCAAATGGACAGAAGCAGTAGCACTCAAAGAGGCAAATGAGTCTAGCATCTTAGACTTTTATGAGGGAATAACGACCAGATTCGGTGTACCTGCTACAATAATCTCTGATAATGCATTGGCATTCATTGGATCTAGGGTGGTAGTGGGCTGTCAAACGGTATTTACCTAAGCACTTCATCAAACTATTACCCTCAGGGTAATGGCCAGGCCGAGTCTACAAACAAGAACTTGTTGAGGATCATTAGGAGGACTCTTGATGAGAATCAGAGGTCTTGGCATACCAAGCTGAAATCAGCCTTATGGGCTGATAGGATAACTCCCAAAAGATCCACAGGTAACTCTCCATTTAGGCTTGTCTATGGAAGAGAGGCAATCTTGCCCATGTCACTTGAGTTGCCAACGTTGGAACTCATGAAGTAGCTGGAGTTGCTAGAGTTTGAGCCCATGGAGGTGAGGTATGCAGAGTTGATGGAGCTGTAAGAGATCAGAAACCAGGCATCCCAAGTAATGGAAAAGGATCAAGCTTTGATCAAGAAGACCTTTGATAGGAAGGCCAAAGATAGATCTTTTCATGTTGGAGATCTAGTGTTAAAATGGGATGTGGATAGAGCAAAACTGGGAAGGCATTCAAAATTTGATGCCATTTGGAGTGGCCCATACATGGTCACAAAGTGCAAGAACAACAATGCTTTCGATTGGCCTCATTGGATGGTGAAGAAGCTGCAGATTCGATCGTGAAATCTATCTCAAGCATTGCTTCTAGAGGAAGTTCACTACCTATGCAAATATTAGATTAGATTTTCTTTCCTCCAAGTGCTTGTGCACATTGTTTCTTTGTAGGTTAGTTTTGTTTTCCCTAAGTGCTTTGGCACGGACTTGCTGTCCATGGAGATGTTTTGCGAGTCTTTTACTTTCATCGAGGTGATATTCCATCTTCCTCTTTACACATTCTTAGTTAGTTGTGATTCTAAACTGAATGTTTGATAACTCCATGCCCAATGGAGTGCTTCTGGCTACTAGTCTTTTCACCTAGCAGGTAGGTACCCCCGCTAAGTCGCCAATTGTTATCCAAAATTCACCCCGAGTAAATTTTGATAACATGCATTGAATTCTCAAGCCCCAGGCAAATTGATTGATTCAGGGAAAAAAATCATGTTTCTAGGGTCCCCTCATTTTTTCTAACTCCCCTGGCCGAAGAAGAAAAGAGAAAGTTATGAGAAAATGTGAAAAGTTACAGAAAACAAGCTTGGGCCAGGAAAAATCATGAAAAATGGCTAAGTCCTAGTCCTCGCAACGGTCGGGACATGAGGGACATCGGGGCGCGAATCGGCCGAAAGGCCGCTAGGCAGTCTGCAGAGCAAAGGAACATCCGGGCCGTCGGGACACGCGGGACGCGGGAAGCCGGTTCAGCCGAAGGAGAAGAAAATCAACTAACTGCTCTGGGACATTTGGGACAAGAAGACGTGAAGGACGCGAACCGGCAGAAAAGGGACAGGGAAGCCCATTTCGGGCGGATCGGAAGTTTTTGTCCCAGACAGCACTGGGACATTTGGGACAAGAAGATGCGAAGGGCGAACCAGCTTGTTCAGCTGAAATGGGGAACTCTTGTACTGGGACATCCGGGACAAAGGGACGTGGAAGACGCGGATAGCTGAAAAAGTCGAGAGCCAATCAGATCACGCCACGTGTCACCGGCAGAAAAGGGACAGGGAAGCCCATTTCGGGCGGATCGGAAGTTTTTGTCCCAGACAGCACTGGGACATCTCGGGACAAATGGACGTGGTGGACGTGAAAGAGCCGGCAGACCCGCGGACCAACCAAATCATGACACGTGTCACAAGGAGAAAAGTCCAAAATTCAAAGGGCGAGGTTTGAGGGGTCAGCCCGAGCCAATCAAAAGAGGACACGTGTCCTATGGAGCAAGGAATGCGGAGCTCGGGGAGGAGTTAGAGAATTTGGCAAGAAGTTCACCCAAAAGCTAAAAGTAAAGGTCTGCCCGCCCCTGATGACCAATCAATGCATGCCACGTGTCATCCAGGTGGCAGAGCATGGGAAGAAATTTAAAAATCCGTTTCACCTGTTTTGTGCCCTAAATCTTCAGATCTCCATATCTTTTGATCCAGAGCTCGGATTTGCACGTTCTTTATATCAACGGAAATCTTATGAAATTCTCTATGTGATTATGGGGTTAATATTGAATTTTGGTGTAGTATGGAGAGATAAAATTGAGAAACGGATCTGACGTGTGTTCATGGCCAGAAGTGACATTTCAGCGACCAGATTTAATGCAGAATGGGTCGCATTCTCCTGTAATTCAGTCAAAATGACAGGGTATGGGTTTGTAAGGTCCCCATGCCGTTTTAATGCACTGCGAGTCAAGAAGGAATGGGGTCTCACGTTTTTGTACGCTTACATCTCTAGGCTCGACCCATGCAATGTAAAAGCGATTTGGCTCACAAAAAGGGGGAACATTTTTGGGCATAGCATACTTCTTCTTTCACCTCCAGCAAGTGATTGATGCGAGATCGAGACCTCTCCAAATATTATATGATTTTCTTTTACCTCTCGAAGGGTGTAATGCGTGTTTTTGATACTTTGAAATGATAATGCAAAGTCTGTGAATGGGTTTCGAGTCCTCTGTTTGTATTATTTGCTTCATTTTAGATCCTAAATTATACCTTATCGATCATGTGTATGTTTTATGTTGTGAACTTTGAGTGTGTCTATTTGCATGACAATTATGTTTCACCACTCCTTTTGGTGCATCACCATCTTTAGTTAGTTTCAATTTCTTGCACTTCTACCCCTGTCTCCTTGCAAGTTAGATTAGGATTAGGATCTAAACCTCTGTAGTTGTGCAAGCATTAGATCTAAATCAGAGGAGTTTGAGGAACCGGCCTCTAATCTGGAGATTCCTCTCTCAGTTTCACAAGTCCCACGCTTGGAGAGAGGTTTCCATGTTGTGCAATCACACTGGATGCTAGAGTGATCAACTTAGAAGCCTGATCTGCATCTAGGGGTGATGTGAGTCTGCAACAACAAGGATCTCATTCAATTAATTTTGGCATAAAGACATGTTGATCCAGGCATGTGAGCTCTTCTCCTTGTACACATGTACAACTGGAACTCAACGAGGTCTCTGCAAATTACTACTAAAGTGATTCGGATGAAATTATGGCCTACAAATGGTGTGCATGTAACCTACCGCTACGCCTCCATGACTGTTACCTGCATTGGATGCACATCGAATTCATTGGTTGCTGTGGAATTCTTAGCGGTCTACCAAAACTCCTACCTGGCATCATTTGTTCCATTGAAAAAATTCCAAAACATTCCCGATAAGTGGTCTATATTCTCATTTTATAAAGTTGAATCAATATAGAAAAGTGTAGATTACTTTTATCTATATTAGTGTGTCTACTTATATGTGAGTCAATTTAATAATATAGATCAATATTAGGTGTTTGGTGGTGTTAGTTGATGGTGTATAGGTATTTTGTGTTTAAATATTTTGTTGATTGTGTAGTCATGTTGTTTAGTCTGTCAATAGTTGACATTATTATTCTATTATTTGTCAGTTTTAGTCATTTAGTATTCTCTAGGTGTCAATATATTTGAGTTTGTCATTAAGTCAAGTCAATTTGTATTGTAGTGTCCTTGTCAAAAAAATCATCAAATCTTTGAGTTATTGTCAAAAGTTGTAAAAAAAATTGTCTCGTTGTTCAATAATTGGACGCATTTTCACTTGTACGTGACGTCCAAATTTTGGAGGTTATTTTGTTGAGCTTCATATCCAAATCCAGCTGAGCTAGCAGCATGAAGCAGGAGCGGGAGGCAAAGCGGAGGTTGGAGGTCATTCGAGGACCTCTCGTCGATGCATGATAGACGGGGCCGCACAGAGATGATTTAGTGGCATTTGTTTTCGGTTGTGTGTTTGCTTCAATTTGCAGTGATCTTGTTTTCAATAAGTGGAAATTTCACATTGAGGGGGGGAACATGATTCCAGTGTTCCATTTCCGAGTATGTCGAGTTTTTCTATGTATGTATGAGCAATATAGATGTCGGCAGAATTTCCTATGTTATTCCCTGCAGTGAGATATTGATGAGGCCTGAGATTAGTACTTGGCATATCATGATGTGGTTGTAGGTAAACCACTTGAAAACCTTCATTTGTGGTTTGTGGTAAACCAATAGCAAAACTACCATTCTTGGTTGTTGGTAATCCATTTGCAAAACCATCACTTTTTGGTTTGTGGTAAACCAATTGCAAAACCATCCATTAGGTTTATGATCATCCTGTAAAATCATCAGATCATAAGCAGGTGCAAGTATAAGGTAGGTTTTCCCCATGTTCGCACTAAGGGGGGGAATGTTAGGAAATATATCTTAGTGCTCCATTTGTATGTACGGGTGAATAATAATTACATGTGTAATTATTATTATAGTAAATTAGTGAAAGTACATTTACTATGTAAATGTAAATAGTAAATGTAAAATGTGGTTAGTATGTGGTAAGTTAGTAAGTTAGAATAATAAAACAATTAGTATTGTTTTATTATTATATTGGTGAGAGGTTGAAACCATATGGGTTTATGGTTGTACATGATGAAAAAATGTTGTTGTAAGGATTGTTATTTTACATCTCCTATATAATGGAGTGTAATGAAATAGTGAATATATAATACAAATATAATATAGAGTTGTTGATTTCAATTATTATCTATGTAGCTATTTCATGGATTCTTTGTATTAGATCGTAGATTTTTACATAATTCAGTTTCTTCCATTTCCTTGTAAGGGTCGAATGCATGTCTCTTATTGGCCCAATCATCAAGGGTTAAGTCTAGAATGCTTCGACTTTGGTATCTATTTCATAAGTTCTTGGACAATCTTCTTGATCAAGAGCCAAGAAATTTGCATTGATTGGGCTCGTGTATGAGGCTCAATATGGAATTTTGTAATAGGCTCAATATGGAATTTTGTAATAGGCTCATATTTGATTGTAGCCTCAGCTCCATACCTTGTCTTGAATAGCATGTGGGACCAATCCGTAGAAAAATAGCCTTCAATTTTAGCGGTGAAATCTCTTGACAGACACAATGCAAAGAGTGGTGGCAAGTCTATGACTGATACATCTTGCAATACAGTCATATTGGGACATGCGTGCAACGTAAGGCTCAATCCTTTGATTACTCCAACCATTGTTACCACTGTCTTGTCCAATTACACCACACATTTAAAAATGAATTCATATTGAAGACCCAATTGATCGGATATTTGTTTTGGCATTACAGAGCTACTTGTTCCTAAATCAATCATGTAATTATGTACCAACTTATCTCCGATGATCAATGAGATATAGAATGGCGGGGGCTTTAAATTTTTACCTTGTTGGCCCCCTAATTTCCTCCATGCTAAGATGCATTAGTGAGTACCTTCTCCTTCTCTTTGGATGATTGATTTGATGTTGACCAATTCACCATAACAGCTTGCAATAGGTCTCTTTGTCCTGGGATAGCTAATGACTCCCACATTGAGATGTTTACATTTGTTTTCCTCATCTGCTCAATAATGTTGAATGGAGATGAGTTATCTCTCTTCTCCCCACAAACAAGTCCCTCCTCTTTGATGGGAGAGGTTCCCTTATTGAAAGCCAGAAACAAGATTATTTACAAATCTACAACTTTCATCAAATGTGGTCTTCTGACATATGAAAATGTGTTTTCTTCAAGGAAAAACACCAACACAAGAGAATGGAAGAATGAAGGGGAAAGAGAAGGTAGAAGAAGGAAATACTTTTGGGGAAAAGAGATTACAGAGAGAACCCCTAATTGCATTGGATAAATGAATTACAGAGAAGAATCATTCACATTTTTACCAGGTGCAATTACATAGACACAAAGTTCTCATAATTGCATTTTGAAGAACACAAAGTTTCTTAGCTTCTATTTGATCAAATGATTCACAAAACAAAGTAGAGGGAGAGAGGGAAACAGAGGAAAAAGAAAAAGAAGCTCTTGTATTGATTTTTTGGTTCAAAATTACAGTCTCGACATATCATAAATTTCCAACCAATAATGGCTTCCAAAACCCATCAAATAGCTCACGAAAAGTGGTTATAACTTCCTCCAGGTGAGAAAAATGGTTTGCAAATGGATTTCATCCTTTGTGCCCTTCAAAATCATCCATTCACAAAGAAAAACCATGGCGAAAAACCAATTTATGCGTAAATACACAGACATTTCATTTTATTTTCCAGTTTCAATATGAACCATTGATTTGTTGTTAAAACGTTCAAATCAGACCATCCACGTGGAAGGAGAATATTGGAGTGGGCGTGGGGAAAACCCCTTTCATTTTCATGAATTTTTTTGTGTTTGGCACTTTGGAACAAATTTCCCCAAAGCCCCGCTTTACTTTTTGACTTGGACACGTGGCGGGCTGTGATTGGAAATGGGGTCATGGTGCAATTCTAAACATTTTGACCTATTTTGCAAAAAAATGAAAAAATCTCATTTACCTCCACCAACCCACTACTCCGATTCAGCATGGACATGTGGCACATCTGATTGGAAATGGGTGCGTGCGACTCTCGTTGTAACATTTTTCACCTTTTTGGAAAAAGGCACAAAATCTTGTTTTACCCCGCTTGCCCACTTGCTCTGCTTTGGCTCTTTGGACATGTGGCACCCTTAGATTCACTGCGGGTTATGGGGAAAATGACTTACCTTAACACTTTTTAACCTTTTGGAAAAAGGTTCAAAACCTTGAATTCTTCCATGGCTCCACCAATCCGATCCTCCCTTTGGGCACGTGGCAACCTTTGATTCATTGCGGGTCCTTAGGAGCTTTTGTTTCAATTCTCCCCACGGGCTCATGGGCCAAATCTTACCAACTTAGCTTTTTGTCAAAAGAGCAAAAGTGCACAAATACCTCCACATCTCTCGCCAGTCTACCAAAGGGAAAAGTTTTCAACTTAGGCCCGCCAAGCCATAACTTAAAAAGTACAAGGAGTTAGGAGGACTTCTTTACCTTTTTGGAAAGGGGAAGAAATTTCCCATCTGATGCAATGATTTTCATGAGTCTAAAAGTCCTTAGAAAGTTCCAATTTTCAAAATACCTCTTTCAAGTATACTTTAAGGGCACCAACTCAAAATTTTTTTGCAATTTTAGACTTAGAAATTAAAGGGAAATTTGAGGGTGACAACAATTGGCTCTTTCTAGGGATGACTTGGCTTGAAACAAAGGCACAAGGCAAGATCAAGAACAACAGACCAACTCTAGGAAATGAAGACTAGTGCCTTATCCATTGGGTGATAGAGTCAAGAGGCAAAACCAATACAAGACAACACACACAAGGTAGGAAAGGAAACAAACCAAAAAGGAGGGCCCAAAACAAACACCCCACACAACAAGGAAGAAAAAGGAAACAAACAAGCCCAAAACAAAGAAAATACACAATGTACAAAGGGACTCCCTAATCACCTAGGACCTGAACAACTTTAAGTACTACCCACTATAAGGGAGTGGGAGAGAAGATCCATCCATGTAACTCAAATAAAAAGAGTTCTCACCAGCAAAATGTCTGATTCTGAAGGGGCCAAGCCAAAGTGAGTCAAACTTACCATGGCTTCCTCGAGGCTCATGTCTCTTATCCCATAGCAACACTATGTCCCCCACCTAGAAAACTCTGGATTTGGCTTTCTTGTCAAACAAAGCCTTCACTTTCAACTGATGGGATGATTATTCTATCAACCACCTGCAATCTATCTTCATTCAACTTTTGGAGATACATGATTCTCTTGTCTAGAGCACTTTGCTTGAAACTTGAATCTTCAATAGTTTCATCAAATGCAAAGTTGAAACTCCACCATCACTGGTAGTTGAGCTTCCACACCATACACTACTTGGAAAGGAGACATTCCAATGGCTCTCTTAGGTGTAATCCTATCAGCCCAAAGTGCATCATATAATTTCTTATGCCAATTTCTTTGAGAATCATTCACAAGTTTCCTGACAATGGTCACCAAATTCTTGTTCATTGATTCAGCTTGTCCATTCCCTTGAGGATAATAATCAAAAGAGTGAGCAAGAGATATTCCATATCCATAACAAAAATCCATTATCTCAACAGAGGAGAAGTTAGAAGCATTATCAGTCACAACTTTGTTTGGAATTCCAAATCTTATCAATATGTTTTCCTTTATGAAGTTGCATACTACTTCAGAAGTAGTACTCTTGACTGGGATGGCTTCCACCCACTTGGTGAAATAATCCATGGCAGTCAACACATGAGTATGTCCAACACTTGAAGATGGATTGAGAGTTCGATGAAATCCAAACCCCATTGTTGAAAGGGCTCCTCGATCACCACTTGGCTTGAGAGGCAAAGCAACCAACCTTGGTCTTCCAACAAACATTTGGCATGCTTCACATTTACTCACCCACTTTGATGCATCTTGGAATAGAGTGGGCCAATAATAGCCAGCACGAAGGATTTTGTGAGCTATTATAGTAGAGGAGAAATTCCCCCCACAAGCTTGATCATGAAAAGCAAAAAATAATTTCTTTTGCTTGCTCTTTATCTACACATTTTAAAAACCTTCCATCTACACCTCATTTGAAAAGAGCATTTTCCCAAAGAACATACTGTGCAGATCTAAGTTTGATGGCTCTTTTTTCTTTTTGTAGTCAAGTGAGATGGGCATTCACCATAGGTCAGAAAATGAGCAATATCAGCATACCATACATCTGTCGAGCTGAGAAACAAAACCACAGGCAGATCCGCTTCATCTTTGGACAACGTTTCATCAACACCTTCAGCAATGAGCTCACACAGGCCCTTACCATGAACCAGCTTGGTTGGCTTGATATCCAAATCATATTCTTGCACTTTTTCCACCCAATTACCTCTCTTAGTTCCAAATTCTTGTTGTGTGAGAATCGATTTGACACTTGTATCAGGCACAAACACAACAACATGAGAATTTAGAATATAAAATCTGAATTGTTTAACAACTTTTACAACAGCAAAAGTGTGTTTCTCCATCATGGCATATTTTAGTTCATGGGATTTCAAAATGTAGCTCATGAATGCTATGGGAAATTCATGATCTTCAACATTCTTTTGAGTTAAAACAATGGCCAAAGTGTTTTCAGTGGCATAACAATATATAATAAAATCTCTGTTGAAGTCTGGACACGCCAAAGTGGGAGTATTTGCAATGGATTTTTTGATATCTTCAAAAGCAAGCTTTCCTTCAGAGGACCAGCCAAAAGTCTGCTTCCCTTTCATCATGTGAGCAATGCTCATAGTAAGTTCGGAAAAATCGGGTATGAATCTCCTCAAGAAATTAATCTTACCAAAGAAGGAATGAATGCCTTTCTTACTCATGGGAAGAGGAATCTATGTATGGCCTGAATTCTTTCCGGATCAATTTTGATTCCATCTTTTGAGACAATGTGTCCCAACAACTTACCTTTGGTTACACAAAACATGGACTTCTTAGGATTCAAAGAAACTCTCATGCTCTCTACATTTTTGTAGGACTTTTTCAAGGTGTTGAACATGATCTGCTCTAATTTTTGAAAAGATAGTCAAATCATCCAGGTATACCACGATGCATTTCCCTTTCAAACTACCAAAATCTAGATCCATAGCCCTCTGGAAAGTAGCACCAGCATTGATGAGTCCAAAAGGCATTCTCTTGTAGGAAAAAGTGCCCCAAGGAGTGGTAAAGGTGGTCTTATGCTGATCTGCAGTGTTTACCTCTACTTGGTTGTACCCTGAGAATCCATCCAACATTGATAACATCTCTGAGCCTGTGACAACTTGTAGCACTTGGTCCATCATGGGAAGAGGATAATTATCTTTCAAGGAAGCTTGATTTAGATTTCTAAAGTCAACATGATTCTAATCTCCCCATTTTTCTTTCGACAAGCACTATGTTAGCAATCCAAGTGGAATGATGAATGGGAAAGATGATCCGAGCCTTTAAAAGCTTTTGTATTTCTTGAAAGATAGTGTCAGCAATCTTTGGATTATACTACCTTTGCTTTTGTTTGAAAGGCTTGATGCCAGGCTTAAGAGGGATGGAATGTTGCATTTCTTTTGGTTTGAAAGCTTTGAGATCTTCATAGGAGTAAGCAAGCACATCAACATACCTCTTCAAAATATTTATCACCTTCTCTCTTTCTTCTTGAGTGCAACATTTCCCGATGTTCACCATTTTAGGTTCATCTATACTTCCTATATTTATTTTTTCAGTTTCAGCAGATTGTTGATTTCCTTGGGAAACTTTAGATTTGACATACCTATCATGTTTATCAAAAAGATCCTCCAAACTCACCAAACCCTTAGGAATTTTTTTTCCTTTCAGTCTGATACATCCATCATGATCCATCTCTTCTTTGACACTTTCTTCATTTGAAGACACACATTCTCTGGGCAAGTTATCACTTCCTTCAAAATACAACTGATCAAAGTTATCTCTCAACTCCAAGAAAGAGAGTAGATGTTGGTCATCATTGAAGACCTGCCAATTGTTTACATTGTCAGGAATGCTAGGCATGTGAATCATTTCAATGGAGAATTTTTCCTGAGAGAAGTCAGGATGAGGAATTAACAAGATCCTGAGAGACTACCAGGGAATCAGCCCTAGTATTTTCTCCTCTTGGTACTACTGCAATGGAGAAAGCATCGAGAAATTCAATAGAATCCCAGACCAGATTCCTATAGTGCTTCAATCTTCTATTTTTTACTTGATAAAGGTCTCGGACCTGCTTTACAATTAGCTCAACATCTCCATG
The DNA here is from genome assembly GCA_018340775.1 of Taxus wallichiana var. yunnanensis. NCBI lineage: Eukaryota > Viridiplantae > Streptophyta > Pinopsida > Cupressales > Taxaceae > Taxus > Taxus wallichiana. The sequence continues at coordinate 569,699,792 of CM031244.1, forward strand.
AGAAAAAAGGTTCTTCACTCCCATCTCCTTTTCCATATTCAACCCAAGAATGAGGGCCTCATATTCAGCAGTATTATTGGTATTCTCAAACTGAAACTTGAAGGTAAAAGGATGAATCTTACCCTCAGGAGAGATCAACACTATACCAGCTCTAGAGCTAGGTTGAGGAACAACTGCCATCAAACTCCAATGTCCAGACATCATTAGGATCAAACAATACTCCTTTTGATGGACTTGCTTCATCCGGTGACATAATCATATAGTTCCCATGCCCAATGTCTTCATACAAAATATGTGCTTTTGGATCATCTATTTTTACACAATATACTCAGCTTGCTTCTCAGGCATCAACTTCTTCATCTTGCCATTAACTAGAATAATGGCATGTGACCAATCCATTTTGATTTCCCCTCCAACATCCTTGCAAAAGTTCCTACTCAATAGCATGCCGTAGGAAGGAGGAATGTCAACAACTAAGATGGTTGCCAAAACCTTTTTCTCTGGCCAAGCAATGAAAGCTACTTGTGCATCCTTGATTCTCCCAACTAAAGGCACTTCCCTACTCTCCATAGAATAACAAGAACCATATGTGCGGGTAAGAGTGAGGCCCAAGGCATGAGCTACTTTAGTAGGCATTACATTGTCAGATGCTCCAGAATCAATAACACAATTACTAAGCTTGTGGCTTGCTATAAGGAGAGTCACATAGAAAGGTCTGATTTTCTCATTGGGTGATGTGACAACAGCTACAAGATTTGGTTGGGAAGGGGAAGAAGGAGTTGGAAAAATACCTTTGGAAACATGGGATGGGATTTTAGATTTGGAGTTGACAAAATCAACCATTTTGGCAAAGGCTTTGGGATGGGTTTGATAAAACTCAGCCTCAAAAATCTGAACCTTAGTTCTCTTTATGTGATCAATAATATCAAAGGATCCAGATGTGGATGGGGTATCATTATAAGGAATGGAAGAGACCTTAGACCTATCAGCTTTATCATTTGACACAACAAAAGCTTTAGAAGCAGAATTGGAGGGAGAAAAACCAGCAGAGCTTACCTTTTGTGTGGAGGTGGTGGGGATAGGAGAACCTCTCTTTGCAAGCACTTGGAATGGTATTGGAAAACTCCTTTGATTTCTTTGTAGGCTGCACAACTTTCTCCTTTTTGCTGGTCTGTTCTCAGTCATGACAACATATGACTCATTGTTCATGTCAGCCACTATATCATTATAATCATCCTCATCATCAACACCTTCAGTGGTGAGGAAGTTGACTCTAGAATCACTAGGGCTGCTCCAACTCTTCATCAACATCTTCTTCTTGATCATCATACAATTCATTCTCTTCTTCATCATCAGGTTCAAGGACTTCACATGTTGCGTTGACAGGCACTTTGAGAGGTGGACCTTCAATTGCCAACCTAGTTTGAGAAGAAGGCAGTCTTGTTCCTAGGCTGAAAATTCTTCCTTGGAACATCCTGGTATGGAGCATGTTGAGCCAATTGTTTTTTTTGCAATGAGGTCATTGGCCAGATTTTGTACCAACTGATCCGAATTACCTCTAGGAGAAGAGGGAGAAGATGATGTCTTGGATTTCTGGGATTCTCTTTTTAGTTTTCCTGACATGATCAAGTCATCTTCCATGTTGACTTGCCCGACCTCTGATCCTCATCCAAAGTTGCTAGATTGGCTCTCCTCAGAGCATAGCTTACTTCAGGTAGTTGTGCATTCAAAAAGAAACATTTTTGGATCTGATCAATGGGTTAGGTGTCTTGTGGGATCTTGTTAATAAGATTATTAAACTTAGCCACAAATTCTCTCATGGGCTCTTGTGGTTCCTTTTTTATTTGAGAAATTTGGGCAAGCAGAGCATGCACATCTTCTGCAGGTTTGAAATGGTTCTCAAATCTTGTTCTCATCATGGTCCAATTGGTAATTGCTCCAGCAGGAAGATGGTAAAACCAATCTGTTGCATTGTCTTGTAAGGTCTCCACAAATAGCCTAACAGAGACATCTTCATGTTCCACACCGAGGACTCCACATGCAACAATGAAGGCTGCAATGTGTTCATCAGGGTGCACTTTCCCATCACCCCTAAATTTGGGAAAATTCTTTTTGTTACCCCTAGGTAACTCATGCAAAGGTTGTGGAAGAGCCAAGGGACCAACTCGGTGGCCCCAAGGTAATGGAATTTCCATCCTTGGAAAAACTACTTGAAGAGGAACTAAAACACCAACAAGAATCAAAGCACGGAGATTAGGGCTGAGTTGCTCTTGAGGGATTCCACTCCCAAGGGTTCTATCTTCAACAGGGGTGTGCTTGTAGAATGAAGCTCTTCTATTTCTCCCTGTTGAAGGAAGAGGAAAACCTTGCTTGCTCCAAGAAGTTGAAATTGAGAATCTTCAACTCCAAGAGCTCTTCTACCATGTGTGTATCTTAGAGTCACCAGATCAATGGAATGATCAAATTGTTGTTCTTCTTAGAAAGGAATCTATTGAAAGCATTCCCCAGTGGAGTCACCAAAAACTATTGGGTTTCAAATTTGCACTTTAGGTGAAACCACAGTCAGGGGACAAACAAGTCCCTCCTCTTTGATGGGAGAGGTTCCCTTATTGAAAGCCAGAAACAAGATTATTTACAAATCTACAACTTTCATCAAATGTGGTCTTCTGACATATGAAAATGTGTTTTCTCCAAGGAAAAACACCAGCACAAGAGAATGGAAGAATGAAGGGGAAAGAGAAGGTAGAAGAAGGTAATACTTTTGGGAAAAGAGATTGCAGAGAGAACCCTAATTGCATTGGATAAATGAATTACAGAGAAGAATCATTCACATTTTTACAGTGCATTACATAGACACAAAGTTCTCATAATTGCATTTTGAAGAACACAAAGTTTCTTAGCTTCTATTTGATCAAATGATTCACAAAACAGAGCAGAGGGAGAGAGGGAAATAGAGGAAAAAGAAAAATAAGCTCTTGTATTGATTTTTCGGTTCAAAATTATAGTCTTGACATATCAGAATTTCCAACCCTGACAATGGCTTCCAGAACCCATCAAATAGCTCATGAAAAGTGGTTATAACTTCCTCCAGGTGAGAAAAATGGTTTGTAAATGGATTTCATCCTTCGTGCCCTTCAAAAATCATCCAATCGTGAAGAAAAACCATGGTGGAAAACCAATTTATGCGAAATACACAGACATTTCATTTTATTTTCCAGTTTTGATATGAACCATTGATTTTTTGTTAAAACGTTCAAATCGGACCATCCACGTGGAAGGAGAAGATTGGAGTGGGCGTGGGGGAAGACCCCTTTCATTTTCATGAATTTTTGTGTTTTGGCACTTTGGAACAAATTTCCCCGAAGCCCCACCTTGACTTTTTGACTTGGACACGTGGCGGGTTGTGATTGGAAATGGGGTCACGTGCAATTCTAAACATTTTGACCTATTTTGAAAAAAAAACAAAATCTCATTTACCTCCACCAGCCCATTGCTCTGATTCAGCATGGACACATGGTGCAATCTAGTTGATTGGAAATGGGTGCGTGGCTCTCATTGCATCATTTTCACCTTTTTGGAAAAAAGGCACAAAATCTTGTTTACCTCTGCCATGGCCCGCTTTGCTCCACTTTGGCTCTTTGGACATGTGGCACCCTTAGATTCACTGTGGGTTATGGGGAAAATGACTTACCTTAACACTTTTTAACCTTTTGGCAAAAGGTTCAAAACCTTGAATTCTTCCATGGCTCCGCCGATCCGATCCTCCCTTTGGGCACGTGGCAGCCTTTGATTGGTTGTGGGTCCTTAGGAGATTTTTTTTCAATTCTCCCCATGGGCTCATGGGCCAAATCTTACCAACTTAGCTTTTTTTCAAAAGCAATGTGCACAAATACCTCCGCATCTCTACCAGTCCACCAAAGGGAAAATTTTCAACTTAGGCCCACTGAGCCATAACTTAAAAAGTATAAGGAGTTAGGAGGACTTCTTTACCTTTTTGGAAAGGGGAAGAAATTTCCCATCTGATGCAATGATTTTCATGAGTCTAAAATTCCTTGGAAAGTTCCAATTTTCAAAATACCTCTTTCAAGCATACTTCAAAAAATTTACAATTTTAGACTTAGAAATAAGGGCACCAACTCAAAAAAATCTTCATTTGCAATTTTAGACTTAGAAATTAAAGGGAAATTGTTTGATTAGGATTAGGATTCCTCATATTTGGATAGAGAGGCATAGGTGGCCTAGGTGCAAGTTTACCAGCTTGAATTAGGAAATTCTCAGCTCTAATGGCTATGGCATAGGCATCTGGTAGGGTTATTCCTCCCATAGATTGTATCATAATAGATATATCAGAATTTAGAGCTTTAAGAAAATAGAGAAATGTACCTTCAGCTATTAGTCTGACCACAATCAAGATCCTTTCCCATGTTCTTTGAAATCTGGAATTGAATTTTGTCATTTGCTCAATTAGTGCCCTTTTGATTGTAGTCATCTGCTCCAAAAGGGATAAGTTGTTAGCCCTCTCCCCAAACTGGCCACATAGGGTTGTGCACAATTGATCCCAATTCTGAATTGACCCTACTCCCAAGCCTCGAACCACTGCAATGCTTTTCCTTTGAAAGAAGAAGCCAACAACTTGACTGCAACATCCATCTCGAAATCTCATGTATGGCACAGACATTTGCAATGTCTTGAATGTGGTCGATGGGAGTTGTGTGATTTTCTCCAGTGAAGTATGGAATATTCTTTAATGCTACTATCGGGACTAGATTTTGTGCATTAAGGGCAAGTGGACTACTACCCATGAAATTTACATAGGGGTTCGGAGGTGGTGATGATCCAAAACGTGATGTGTATTTTTATCACTTTATAAGTTTCCAAAGATCATGATTTTCTTAACCAATTTTAAGTATTCTTGAATCCAAAAATTGATTAAATTCTGATTATTTTGCATCCATAGAAGTGCAGAAAACTTTTATAGCAAATAAATAATCAGAAAAACTGAAAAGACTCAGATAACAAAAGAGATTGTTTACGGGGTTCGGAATTCCTACGTCCCCGGGTTCAGATTGAACCGATCCATTAATAATATTGAAATGCAATTACAATAACTCTTAAAAACAATCAATAATGGATCAAAACCTGCAAATGAGCTGATCAATGTCACTGGACCTCGAAAAATAGTAGAAACTGTCCCCAAGAACGATCCGTGGCTCCTACAAGTTTTCACAATGTGATCTCCCCTGCAATGTGTTAGAAAAACACCTACAAATGGAGACTTAAAAACAATATATGAAAAAAATCATATTTCTGAGATCAGATCTGAATTCTGAACAATTTTCATGTTTACACCAAGTCACAATTCGGACTAGAAGTGCATTGAAATTCGTGTTTTCCAACTGGCTGTCTTGAAGATCCCTGTTAAAATCTGCATTCAAAGCTTCCAAAAACAGGTTAAAAATCATCAAAAAGATCAAACCTTACATCGTTGGAATCATCTCAGAATTCTCTACATTTCATCTTTTTACTCCGAATGCCCAATCTGAGTGCACGGCCTTCAAAAATGGAGTTCTCTGCAATCTGGTCCTTAAGCTTCTTGCACAGACCTGTACCTCCTCCTATTCAAATAGAATATCACCCTATTTATATTGTTTGTGCGCCTCCTGGTCTGATGGCTGGGTGCTTATCTTTTTACTCGGCCCACCCGAGTTCCATTCCCCTCCTTTAGCTTTTTGTTTATCCTTTTGGGATTATAATCCCACATTAGGCGCATGGAAACTAGGATATGGGTTCAAAATAGTAGGTGGGCGCGCATTTTGTGTGGCAAGGTAGCCACCTAAGCCTATGTAATAGGCGCTTGACTTGGGGGATGCGCATTGTTTGGTTTTAGCGCCCAATCCATAGGATCTATGCATGGATATCCTTAAATGGTGGACAGTTCAAACTAATGCGTGGGAAGTTTAGATATATGCGTGGCATTTGGAAATAAGGCGTAGAATATGAAAAGTGGTCTTATCAAGATCATATAATTTCGACCCAATTAATATAATGACATTCCAAATGAAATGTGGCAATAAAATACCACTTGTCGACCCTCGATAGGCAAATCGAGCGAATTCGACGAGTGGTGGCAAGCCACGTGGTGGCTTGTGGACCCACCACGTCGGCGATAATACCTTAGTCCACACGGCGGCCGGGCTCCCCTCCGTAATAAAAGTTGAGCCTCTTGTTCCCGAGCACCTTTATTTTTTTATGCTCGTCAAAGACCGGTGGTCAAAACCAACAAACAACTCCCTTTTGCCTTTTCGCCATGTGTCGCAGTGCGATTGGTCCATTATTGACCAGTTGACTAGAGTTGACTTTCCGTTGACCGAACTTTGACCGGACATATCTAGAGCTCCCGATGTCCGTTTGTCGCGTTCTTACAGTCATTGGAAAGCTCTCGAGATGATCTTCTGCACTGACACAATTTAGGGATGTTTAGGGAAATTTTTCAAAAATGATCCCCTGATCACACCTCCCCACTGAGAAAGGCTTTTTGTCCACAAAAAGCTGTGTATCAACCCACAAAAACATGCTATCTCTTCCTGCATTGCACAAACACATACAAGAACCCAAAATAACATTATAGGTTAAATAAACGCAAATAGTTGATTAGCTAGTCACATAACCGATCAGATAATAACACCCAATTAATTAAGCTAGTGTTCAACCGAAACGCTGCTGCACCACCATCAACTCTATGCACAACCGTGTGAGCTGTCATACCCCACGTAATGCCATCACAAATAACTGACCAGATAATAACACCCATTCTATTATGGAAAGCTAGTGTTCAACTGTCACTTTGTGATATGGCCGATTACCAAAAATTACAATTCCATAACACAGATCAGTATACAAGACATCTAAACTGCCCACAATTAGGCTAGTGCCCACTGCCCATCTCGAAATCAGAATAACCACCAAAGTATTCACTATCGAATATAATAGGCTATCAATGCCCAAAAAAGCTATAGTCAATAACTGAATCAACATGAATATGCCAAAACACTGTATCACCATCACAAATAATAAGTCAGATAATAACACCCATCTATAACAGAAGCTAGTGTTCAACTAACACTTTGTGATTATGCTGATTACTACTGCAAGTTTCAAATTTAGACATGCTACTGATGCCTATCCCTACATAGTGTTTTCAATAATGGAACTACCAACCAATCTGAGAAAAATAAAACATGAGTATGATGAACCTATCACTCAAATCTTCTCTTCAGCTGTTTCCATTTATTTTCAAAGCTTAAATATCAACTTAGGAATGAATCCTTATCAATCAACAGGAATCCCTAAAATATAGCTCTGAAAAACAATTTGCTTGCCTACTATCAACAATTTACTGTAGTGCAAATATAAAGTTAAGGAGTGTTTTTCCCAACCAATCACTTGGGTTTTTCCGTTTTGGTTGTTTTACCTCCTCAGTACCACATTGAGTTTTAGTTAGGTTTAGCAGATTGTTGGTTTTATAATACTTGTTTCTTTTTAACAACTTTCCAATTTTGTTGTTTAGGAACAAACCAACAAACCTTAACATCATGACCATTCCTATTACAATGGGAACAAAATTTAACTTCCCTGTTTTTAGGAGTCTTACCCATTTTACCATTCTTAGAACTCTTTCTACGAGAATGATTCCCCTATTGAGGAGAGTTAACCTTCTTGCCATTTCTCGCCTTTCCTTGGTGAGATTTGTCTTTAGCACCTGCCTTATCATTCAAAAAGGCATTAACTTCTTAATCAAAATTTTCCTCTTCCAACAATATGCAACAAAATGATTAGTACCTTCACAAAATGTGCAAGGGAAAGCATATTTCTGTCTACCAAAGCTATATTTTTCCAACTGAAAGAGTGTATTAGAAGTTTTAGGATTTGATTTTCCCTTAGTGCTATTTTTAGTGTAAGTGGAAGGAGGTGGAATCTGATTACCTCTTTTACTTGTTTTCTTACACCTTTCATTGTTCCTCCTGATGGTGGAATCCTGCAATTCTAGTGGTGTAGATCCTTGGCTGTTGGAAGCTTGTCTTCCTTCAGCTGCTTTGGAACTTTCTCCAATTTCCATTTTCCCACTAGAGTAACCCAAACCTGCAAACCGAGGCTGATCCTCTACCTATATTGGGTTAGCATCACCTTGTCCATTTTTACCAAGGCCTATTCCGTTAAATCCCATCTTAACCATTAGCTTAGACCCAATTCCCTTAGTGTGTTTTTCAAACTGACCCAAAGGAACATCTGAAACTGAATGAGAGGAAGAATTAAAATGTGAACAACTTACAGTGCATTCTTCTATCATAGTACCTGCATCTGCTTTGGAAAGAATTTCGTTCTTGTGTTCACCTTGTTGCAGCTTTTCCAAGAGGGCATCCTTGGTTCATATTTCTTCCTGCAACTCTTTAACAAAGACCATCAACTTCTTGCTCTCTTCAAGCATCTTGTTGACATACTCCTCTTTCTTGGTTATAGAGGATTGTGGCTCAGATTTTAACCGCACGATTTCCTCTTCTAAGGAATAAAAATTAGCTCTCAAGAAAGAGTTTTCTTCTTGTAGTTGGCGGTTTATGGTTTCAAGCTCATCCAGTTGCTCTTGTTTGGATGACTTGCCCATGATTCCTTGTTCCTGCAAACACAACTCTGTACTTCCAAAACTGCACACTGCAAAAGAAGATTAACAAGCCCCAAAATGTCTACACACTGAAGACTGAAATCAATATTGAAACTGAAGCCAATTTTTCAAACACAATTAGAAGCTAATCCGGCAATCTAACTGCTCTGATACCAAACTTGATCTGAAAACGTGATGTGTATTTTTATCACTTTATAAGTTTCCAAAGATCGTGATTTTCTTAACCAATTTTAAGTATTCTTGAATCAAAAATTGATTAAATTCTGATTATTTTGCATCCATAGAAGTGTGGAAAACTTGTATAGCAAATAAATAATTAGAAAAACTGAAAAGACTCAGATAACAAAAGAGATTGTTTACGGGGTTCGGAATTCCTACGTCCCCGGGTTCAGATTGAACCGATCCATTAATAATATTGAAATTCAAGTACAATAACTCTTAAAAACAATCAATAATGGATCAAAACCTTCAAATGAGCTGATCAATGTCCCCGAACTCGAAAAATAGCAGAAACTGTCCCCAAGAACGATCCGTGGCTCCTACAGTGTTTTCACAATGTGATCTCCCTACAACTGTGTTAGAAAAACACCTAAAAATGGAGATTTAAAAACAATCTATGAAAACAAATCATATTCTGAGATCAGATCTGAATTCTGAACAATTTTCATGTTTACACCAAGTCACAATTCGGACTAGAAGTGCATTGAAATTCGTGTTTTCCAACCGGTAAATTCTTGAAGATCCTGTTAAAATCTGCATTCAAAGCTTCCAAAAACAGGTTAAAATTCATCAAAAAGATCAAACCTTACATCGTTGGAATCTTCTCAGAATTCTCTACATTTCATCTTTTTACTCCGAATGCCCAATCTGAGTGCACGGCCTTCAAAAATGGAGTTCTCTGCAATCTGGTCCTTAAGCTTCTTGCATAGACCTGTACCTCTTCCTATTCAAATAGAATATCACCCTATTTATATTGTTTGTGCGCCTCCTGGTCTGATGGCTGGGCGCATATCCTTTTACTCGGCCCACCCGAGTTCCATTCCCCTCCTTTAGCTTTTTGTTTATCCTTTTGGGATTATAATCCCACATTAGGCGCATGGAAACTAGGATATGGGTTCAAAAGAGTAGGTGGGCGCGCATTTTGTGTGGCAAGGTAGCCACCTAAGCCTATGTAATAGGCGCTTGACTTGGGGGATGTGCATTGTTTTGTTTTAGCGCCCAATCCATAGGATCTATGCATGGATATCCTTAAATGGTGGACAGTTCAAACTAATGCGTGGGAAGTTTAGATATATGTGTGGCATTTGGAAATAAGGCGTAGAATATGAAAAGTGGTCTTATCAAGATCATATAATTTCGACCCAATTAATATAATGACATTCCAAATGAAATGTGGCAATAAAATACCACTTGTCGACCCTCGATAGGCAAATCGAGCGAATTCGACGAGTGGTGGCAAGCCACGTGGTGGCTTGTGGACCCACCACGTCGGCGATAATACCTTAGTCCACACGGCGGCCGGGCTCCCCTCCGTAATAAAAGTTGAGCCTCTTGTTCCCGAGCACCTTTATTTTTTTACGCTCGTCGAAGACCGGTGGTCGAAAACCAACAAACAACTCCCTTTTGCCTTTTCGCCACGTGTCGCAGCGCGATTGGTCCATTATTGACCAGTTGACTAGAGTTGACTTTCGCTGACCGAACTTTGACCGGACATATCTAGAGCTCCCAATGTCCGTTTGTCACGTTCTTATAGTCGTTGGAAAGCTTTCGAGATGATCTTCTGCATTGACACAATTTAGGGATGTTTAGGGAAATTTTTCAAAAATGATCCCCTGATCAACTGATTTGATGGTTGTAGGTGAGCCATCCTGAGTGTCCTTAGAATCCTAGTTGATTGAAGAAAGGGTCCACTAGGTGGAGGTGTGGATAATGTTCTGTTTGGTGGATATGGAGACCTCTATACTCTTCTTCCTCTCCTTCCTCTACCTGGAGATAACTGCAAGTATTCAAAGATACCTTCTTCTCTTGTTCTAGACCGGGTTTGCACTCTTCTCATGAACTTGATAAAATTGGGCTCACAAACCACTAGATTTGAATGATGGAGTCATTAGATGTGTTGCTGCAAAGCCTTTAAAGGCTAGAAATTCACCAAGACACACACCTAATCTTGATAAAAAGTGAAAATATTAACTTCTCGTCCCACTGGGCATGCCAAAACTGTTATGTCAAAATTACAACACCCCTAATTGCTTGTGATTTTGTGTACGAGGCAACCAGTGCAACCTGCATAACATGGGATTATCCTATAGTGTGGGACCTTGCAAGTAGGATAATCCTCTAGAGAAATTTGACTTCTTCCTCTAACCTAGTGCCAACTTCTCTAAAGTGTAGAGAATGGAAAGCTAAACTAACCCTATTCTAATGCTTTCCAAGGAGACATGGATAGAAAGATGCATGAAATAAAACTACTCTAAGTGAAGGTGATGCACCAAGAAAGGGTGAGACAATCCAAGTGAGTGAAATATGGGGAGGAAATTGAGGAAGAGAGGGCTGGTAGAAATGCCACAGTCTAAGACAATATTCAATTCCCTATATTCGTAAAGCACAACAAACTATGGACCCTGCAAAGAGATAGATACATGCACAATTACTACAAGCTAGGGCTAAAATGACCATAAAACATGAATTTTATTGCTCAAAAACATGCATAATCCATCATACCATAAGTACAAGACAAAATATTTTACAATAAGCCCAAATTCAAGGCCTTTAGCTCATAATAGCTTTGGAACAATTTTGACAAAGTTCCTTTGCCTTCTGGAAAAATCTCCCTCAAAATGAAGTGAATTTTACAATATATAGGAAAAATGAGTCACCAACTAGTCGGATACATTAAAGAGGTATGGGTAACCATTCATTTTGGTACTTTTCTTGCACGAGCGGTCATGGGTGCCATGCCTCATTAATTCTAGTTGTTGGGATGTCATTCATTCACCTACCCTCGTCTTACTTGTAACTCGTCCATCCTCACACCCGATGAAATGACGAGCGACCAACCTCGCATCACCTATCTTTGAATGTCTAACTATGTGGGCCATACATTACTATATTCACCGACTAACCCCGGCCGTCATCTCTACATTATGGGTCATCCAACCCAAGGGGGTCGAGACAAACCTTTTTTTTGTTCATACCACGAGTTACTCGACCATCCTGATGGTCGTCCATCTGCTAGGCCAAAAACCTATTCATACGCCTCAAAAATAAGACCTGAACAACCTAGTGACTTGACCAACCTCATGACCCATCCAACCTTGTCGTACTGTCCATCCTTGGTGACCTGAGCAACATGTTCGTCTTGTCCCATCTTGGTGACCCGACCAGCCTACGTGTCGTGAAAATGTGATGGGTGTAAAAATTTTCTATGGGCATCAAAAATGTGATGCGACCAACCTACCCGAACAACCTAGGCATCCAAGCGAGTCGATCAAGCCCTGACCATCCAACCCACCAACTAACCACAGGGAAGCCAACTTTCGAAGGTGATATCTTGAGCTCCCGGATGAGTTTTGGGGTGAAATTTTATATGATTTCGTATGGAAATAACAAACTGAATAAAATGGTGGTATTATAAAGATCCAATTTTTAATTTATCACCTCGAAATGGCTCCTTATTTCTCAGGATTGTTGGTTGTGCGCCACAAGACTGGACTGGCTTGGGAAGTGTATGATTCTTCAAGATGTCTCATCTTTTTGACTTATAATTCTTGACACAAATATCAAAATATTCCGTTGAAGCTCATGTCATCTTTCATGCTACAAACTCCTTAAGGCCCAAAAGCCTACTTCTGATGGATGGCCCCAAGACCTCTGAAATTTCCATGAATCACTTGTAATGCTTCAAAACTTGAAATCTAAGTTGTATCACTCTATATTTCTCCATGAATCGATGTTTGGTGCTCAAATCCATCCTCCCAATTTGTTTATTTTACCAGGTGGTAAAAATAGATAACAATGCCCCTTATAAATCTAGTAGGTCGTGTATATATATATATGATTAATTTTCTTTAATTCCAACATTAACACCACTAGAATATAACCCAAAGTGATCAATACAAACTTATAAAAGATAAACAAGTGATGGGTCATTTTTAAAAACACATTGTGTGATGTTTAAAAGTAAAGGGATAATTCCATAAAAGCGGGGATAAAATATGGAAAGATAAAACAATATCAATGTAAAGAAAAAAATTGTTATCAATATCTAATTTTATTGCTTAGGAATCATGTATATAATAACATATTAGAGGTGTAATGTAATAGTACTAAGTGCATACTTTTGTGTCTACATTTTCCCCACTTTGTGTTGGCAAATGAATATTTGGTAGCATAACATATATAAGAAGAGTGTACCTTTTGAAGAGACAAAGAAGATTATAATTGATAACATGTTGAATGGAAATTATAGGATGTGTATCATGGAGTCTAAGAGGGGATGAGAACCCTAAGGGTGATTTATGTGTGTAGAAAAAGGGTACTTACATTTGTATATGAATATGACCTTTTCTTGAGCATCTTGTGCTCGAGATTACTCTTTGTTCCATTTACGTTTCATTTTTTTGGGATAAGGAAAGACTTGCAATAGAAGAAAAGTGTATTCAATGGTCATAGTATATGAAATTGAACTTTAAATTAAATAATTAAAAATATAAATTTTTAAATCAAACAAGCGAATCAAGGATAGAGTACACCAATATCGAGAGAGAAAGGATATAATGTCCCTATGTATTTTTGTCTTGGAGAACTTTGCCTTGTAGACTTTTTTTTGAGGGTGTTAGGGCTGATCAATCGCCAAAATGATGTGAATGATCTTATGAGTTATGGATCTTTTCACCGGAGGAAGAGTGTTAGGAGAGTGGTTAGCTTTTCCTCCGTACATGATGCTTCTTCATAGATAAATGTCACTGCATATGGTCACCGACCCAATAATAATTGGTCGTGGATGACATTTCATTCTAGAAAACTTGTTGTCCCCGCATATTCCCTAGGTGCCACTCCTTATTAGATACTAGTAGGGAAAATTTGAATCGAGAAAGAAAAGTATTTAGTTACCTTGCCCAAATTATGAAACATTCCATTGATTTTTTCCCTTCGTTCGGATAGTAAACCTGGAGTTGAATGTATGTTGTGAGATTCTATAAAAACCAATCACTAAGAAACTATGACACCTTTCAAATACATATGTTTTCCTCAGCACCTACTATCACTATCTAATCTAACGCTTTCATCCCTACATTTATTTTGGCCCATGTTTGATTTTAAACCATTTTTGAGTCCCTATTTTTCCGAAGTCTTCTTTGTAACATTTTGTCTCTGGATTCTAAATTGATGAGAGGGTGAAATAATCACCCGATGGTTTCCCCCTCTCTTTTGTGGCACATGATATGGATCAATGCGAGAAATTTCAAAATGAGATTTCTAGAATATAATGTGCACATCTGAAGAAGGATCCATGCATGGGGAATATGGTATGTTTATGGTAACAACCATGGAACATGTAAAATAATGGAAATAAAGCTAGCAAGAAGTTTTAATGATAAAAAATCATGACATGTTGTAATAGAAACAAGTCAAACATGCAATAACACATCAAGAGGAAAACATAGTAGCTGGTGGAAAATATGGGACACCACTCAGGATGTCACAAGACATTCAAGGCCTTGATACTATACAAGAAAATAAACAATCATAGGGTATATCCCACAAACAATGGCAAACAAGTCACAATCATAAAAGACAAGACACAAACAAATAATATAAGTAGATAACCATGGTTGGAAGTAATACTTCAAGATAAATGTTACACATCAAGCACCTTATCATGTTAAAATAATGAGTAGTATTTCACAATGTGTATAGCTGAATGAAATAGAAATTAAAGTAGTATATATTGCAATGATAACACTTGAATAGGGAAATGTATGGTAGGTAGATGTCCAAAAATCCTTTGTGGGGATAGTAGAGAATAGTGCCAAGAAAAAATTCATTGTGTGATAACCTATATATTCTCCTACATTCACTTTAAAGTATCATATGAATGTGTGTGTACATATAATAGGATAGAACATACTATGAATCAAGACAACTTGATACGCAAAATGTAACATGTGATTTAATAAAAATAGATATTAAATATGATTTTAGAGTAACTAAAATTGTACAATAAGAAAAAAATACAAATGCTAAGCACTCAAGCATTTAAGACTGATTTGGATGAATATAAAATTCATTATGCATTCAAGAAGTTAGGAGGAATCAATAATAACCTTACACCACGCTCTGCGAAGAAGATCTTTCAAAAGCCTAAAATGGCTTATTTTTGTAGTTTTTGACCAATTTAACCTTAATACATTTAATAATCACTATGCCATATTTAAAAATCTCATTCCATAAATAAATACATCTTCACAATGATCCATAATCAATTAAACAACCATCTTACCCTTTTTCTCCAATTTGCTCTTCCCTTCACTTCACTAGCTTCTTGACTTCAACCAAACATTTTTGTTGTTTTAGCATTCTATGGTGCATGTACCATGTTACTTACTTAAAATAATTTTTAAGTAAATTATCAAATTGATTCCAAAATATCAACATATCATTCTTTCACACATCTTACTCAAACTTGCAATTTTGTGCCCTTTCAAACAATCAGAGCAAATTTCTGTCATGAATATATTTTTCTGCACAAATCAAATTTCTCTACAAATTTGATATATTTTATGAGTCTCTACAAGGAACATATTTTCCAAATTTCATCCATTTTTATTATGTAATTTAAAATTTATGACTTGTTTTACCCTAGGAAGACATTATGTCAAACAATTTGCATGCATTCTCAGTCTAGATAGGAAATACTTCACAACTCCAAAAATACTTAGAATTAATGTAAGATATTAAAAATACATATTCAAAATTTATCATTGTTGTCCCAAAACAGATCATTAAAACTTGCATACATAGTCACTTGTATCAATTTTCAAGCCAAGAAACAAGTAGTTCAACTCACTCTTTCATCAAAAACTCCTGAAAGGGTATAATTCACACTTTAAAAATGCAATAAAATGTAAACAAAAATATTTTAAACAAATAAATATAGAAACCACCAAGATCAAAGTAAGAAATCAATACAAAAACATAGCATTCTATATCAATATACTTGTATTCTTACAAAATTATGTCTTACTCTTCTTCATTCTCATTCCTTAGGAATCTCTCTCCTTGAGGAATCCTCTCATATTAATTCTTGGAGAATCAATACCTCATTCATTCAAACTCTTCTTTCTTTTATCTCATTCACCTTCACACTTTTTCCCTATCTAATTAACTACATGACTCTTTATGCTCATATATGGCCAAAGTTGGCATTATACATCCTTTTAAAACATATATAGACTCATCCCTCACCTTAAGACACATGAGAACATTTTCTAACCTTCATAAACACTTCAAAACCATCAAAATCACCATGACCTCATAATTACATGATTTAGAATTTTGAACTGCCAAAATGGAGAGAAAAGGGCAAATTTGAATTTCATAACACTTGACCACCTAACTCTCTCTCTCTCTCTCTGACCTCAAAACACACTTTGACATGTTCATATTGAATATCCATGACTATGTTTGAATTAAAATTTTCATTATTGAGTTCTTTTGATGATGTTCCTACATCAAAGACTATAAGTAAATGGGAGAGATACGTGACTTAGCTAATTTATGTGCAATCTATAGATAGTCGAGACTACTTATATGTTGAGTTTGGATAGGAATGATTTCACAGGAGCTCACTAAGTATTATGGAACTTTACACAGAGGTTGGATAGGGACACCCGAGAAGGAAAATGTGCCTAGACATTGGTGTCTAATAATGGGTGTCGGTGACTATGCGAATCTTTAAGATCTAATTTATTGTGTGTCACAAAGGTTTTGTTTTTGCTCAAAATGATCTCGCCCCTTTTTCTAGAACAAGGCTTCAATTTTTTTAAGTTGTTTGGTTTGTCCATGTGAAAGTACGAATTAAAACATTACAATCATGTTAAATCCATTTGAAAATCCCATGTTTAGGTTGTTTTTCCTCTTTTTAGGTCGTAGTTGTGTTGTTCCCGAAGATCCCTGCAAAAATTGATCATGAATTGGTTTTAAATCATGAAAAATGTGTTTGTATACCATTCCCTGGTCATGTTGTAAATTTCACATTTTTCTTCGTCATCTGATGATACATGGTGTTCTCCAGTTTGTTACAGTATGTTAGGTTTAAGTTATAAAGTTACAACAATCATATAACATTAACAATTTGCTAACTTAGCCCTGAGGCCCGATGAATATTCCTTCAAATATTTGCAGTCAAAAAATGCAAAAACAAAAATTGACTCCACCTCTAAGAAGTACACATGTCACAATTTGGTTGAATTCGGGGGTTAGGGCTTGATTGTATCTCTTGACTATAAGGTGATAAAATATAAAAGTGCAAAGAAGCTCCCAAGACCCGCCAAGGAAACGTGGTGCTTTTTCATGCAAAGAGTGGGGAAGTGGGTCATTGGAGGAAATTGGTAACTTTGAGTTCAAATGGAATGAGAACAAATATTCAAAAATGGCTCACACTGCACCGCCATTGGGATGCAACCATGTGTAAAACTCGGGATGGAAGACAAGGGCAAGCGATCTGGTCAAATAACTAGATATTTATGTGTTTAAAACATGATGCAAGAGTGCAAAAATTTTCCCTGAGCCCGCATTGCATAAGGATTTTCCATGTGGATGGCTCATATTTAAAATTGGGAAAGGCAAAATGGAAGTCCAAGATGCAACGCATTAATGACTACCACCATTAATGTGTTTTTGCATAAATCAAGGAGGAATTTTGAAGTCTTTGAACGCATTGAGATTTTTGTTATCGTTTGTTGAGATCTGGATGCCATTGTTAGCAAAATTCCTTGAGGAACAATGTGAAATAGATCATGGAACATGAATAGAGAACAAAATATTGAAGAACCTTCAAACCAGAGACAAATTACACGAGATATTCACTAGAAAATTGGTAAGAACTAAGACACACCCATCTTCTTATTCATTTACAAGGAAATTCAAGTAAAACTAGGGCACTAAAGATGAAGACCATGTCATAGGGTTTTCTTGTTACTTAGGAATCACTAGTAATCTAGAAAAAATCACGGATACAAATTTGATGAATGCCAACCTAGATGAATTCTTGCAAAGAGTCAATAGCCCAAACAAGAGTGAATTAATGGAAGTAATTCAAACTAGTAATATTGCTTTAGCTAGTGTTATTTCACCCTTAGTACACTACCCGGAATCTGTAATACTTTACGCGATGACTTACAAACATGAGAAGAGAGAAGTCTTGGATGGAAGTGGTGAAGTAGTATTAACTTTGACACATGCATCCATCAAGATAATGCTAAAATTTCCTGTGATTAAAAATTTGATAACCCTAGGTATCGAATTATCCCTACAAGATTATGAATATAAGAAAAATAACTATGCTGAATTATAAATACCAAATGGATTTTAATAGAGAAGAAAAAAACCACTTGAATCCCTAAAATATTTGTTAGGGAACAATTCATTGAGGAAGCAAAAGATGTGCATGTATTTTGATTCACATGGTTGAATTAGAGACAATGAATGAATTTAAGGAGTGGATATGCACCTATATGTGGATAATTTTAGAGAAGAAGGGGAACATTTGTTTGGGAAGCCTTCATTGTAGAAGCACTTCATGACCACATGATAATACTGAAAACAAAAATGCATATGGATGACACTAGAGAATAGGAATTTTACATGATGAACTACTTGATTTATAATATTGCAGGCCATAGGTGGTTCCTTGGCCTTGTGCCATGTGCTAACTTTAAGAAGTACCAAATGCATAAGATCTTCCCTCAACTACAGTTTAGTAATTAGAGAGAGAATGTGAGATTATTTAATGATGTGTTCTTTGCACTAATCATCTGGTTATTGGGATAGAATAGGAATAGTACAAGATTTTTGAGGAGGATAGACAAGTAATCATGGAATATGGATGTTATTTCATTTAGTACAAGAAGTTTACATACATCAGGGTTAACAGATTTGAAGGCCAACCATGTAAGATGCCCAAATATTTAGATGATAAAATGGCCTTGTGTGAATTGGTGAGAAAATTGACACCAAGATCACAAATTAATTACTTGAAAACATAAGACAAACATTAAGTTCCCCATCAAGATTGGAAGGTACTCATGCCCTTCACTTATAAAATCCATATTGATGGAAGATGAGATGAAAAGGTTTGAGGTGGAAAGCTTTGAGGTAAGGGCCAACCATGACATCAGGTGGGTATTTAATAATATTGCAAACACTTGTGAACATGAGCCTCAATTTGAGGATTATTGGATGAATTGCAGAGATGAGGAGGAGGTCAGGCTAAGATATTTCTCAAGAATGACCCTTACTCAAATTATAGATTTCAAGATTTTCCTCATCACTAAGGGGAGTTATGGATGATCTACATATATTGAGTAAATAATATCTTGATCAAAATGTGGAGGGACAACCAATGGTCCCTTGAATTGGAATGAAGAGGAGTCAAATTAATCATATGCCCGAATAATTGCTGTAATGAGAAGAACATTGAATTGGTTGGCCCGTAAAAACATTGATATATCAATTCAAAGCACAAGAGTTCTTAATAAGCTCAGGGATTTGGGAAAATTGAAATATGACCTTCCTCCCTTGAAAGAAGGAGATGAGAATGGATCCCTTGGGAGGAAAAGCTCCTCAATTTCCTTCAAAAAGGCCTACTTCATGACTTGTAGATGAATGGAATTCTTTTACCAGTGGGATTGGTACTTCTATGTCTTCTCTAAAGCAGAAAACTGAAGAAATGCTCCTAAAATCAATGCAAAATGATACTATCACTTTTGCAGTTCCACTACAATCAAGAGGAAATGGTATGGCTACTCATAGGAATCCTATGGATGATTTTCCAAAACCCCAAAGTACTGATACGTTAATGAGTGGGGCCATATCAAGTGTCCATGCACAACCTAAGCCACATGGTGAAGAAAAGAGAGTACCACCAGACCTTAAGAATTTTTAAAGGGCACATAAGAGACACAAAATTGTGTATGATCCAATCTTGGTGAGAGAAGGTGCTCATACACATAAGAAACATAAGCACATGGATGTAGTAATTGATCCCCGTAAAATGAGAGAATTTATGTTTCCTAAGTACAACATGTAGCATCAGTGCCTTTATTTTCATCTTTGTCTTCAGAGGGAGTGAAAATTGGGAGCACTCAAGAACAAATAGCTCAAGGTAATGTATTATCTAATCTAGTGGCTAATGATGTCTTGAATCAAGATGTGAAATCATCTGAAACCATGTCAGTTGAAAATATCAGTGTACCTTTATTTGAACAATTGCAAGAGTCGGGTAGAGATAATGGATGTTGATATTGGTGAGGAGTTTTCCACATTAGATGCATTTAACATATCTATTGATGAACAACCAGTAAAGGATATAAGTGATCCTCAATTGAGTGAAGGAGTAGAAAAAAATACTCATGTGCTAACTACTGAAACTAGATTTCAAACATCAGAGGTACTCTCTGCAGATCAGGAAGATCCAGAGTTGAGAAAGCCAGAAGTACCTAGTGGAAAAGGTGTAAGTACAAAGGTATTGGATGAGAAGGATCCCTCCCATGAATTCAAGGTCATTAAGGATAATGAACCATCTCAAAAAGGAAAATTTGCAGATGAAAATATAACAGAGGTTGCATAAGATGAAACTATTGAGGGTAAGCTTATTGATAGTGTGGATGTATAAGATTTGGGTAAGGATAATGAACCATCTCAAAAATAAAAATCTCGAGATGAAAAGATAGCAGAGGTTGCACAAGATGCAACTATTGAGGGTAAGATTATTGATAGCGTGGATGTACAAGATTTGGGTAAGGATAAGGAACCAATAATGGAAAGCCAACCCACCATGCTACAACATGAGGTATTAACAGGGAAAAAGGATGATAATGTGTCAACTCAGCAACCTCCAAAGGAGATGGGAATCATGGAAGGAAAAGGAATGCCTACAAGAGAGGTACCAGTTCAAGAAAATCCCAAGGAAAAGTTTGAAGAAAATATTGCATCAACTGAGGAAATAAAGAAAGAACAAATTGTAATCACTGATGTAATTCTGAAGGAGACTGGCTAGCCCCAAACTCAAGATCAAGAAGGAAAATAATCAGGGGAAGTGCCAGTAAAGAGTAAGAAAAAAGAGATAACTATGGGAGTTGAAAAGAAAAGCAAGAAGAATCATTGATCCAAGAGGTGTCCAATCAGTTGGTGATTTTCCCCAAGAAACCCCAACAAGAACTGTAGGAAACAAAAATTGGGACCACTCTTACAAAAGGATGGATATGAGAGCTGATCTCAAAAGAAGAAGAGAAAATTTTCCTTGTGAAGGCTATAGATCTCACAACTCTATCTTTTCCAAAACCAATGAGGATCTCCAAAAGAGGTAGAGTTCTCAACAAAACTCATATTGATCCACTGCGATCTAAAAATTTATAAGTGGCAATCCCTCATGAGGGAAAAAAAAGAGAAAATATAACAACCAGTGATTATATTGTCCAAATTATTCCCTTAGGAAATACTTCAATACACCAATTGAAACAAGGAGTATCAAAGGTAGTAAGTGACTTGTTGTAAAATGTGGATGAGGATATGATAACTAAAAAATAATTGAAAGAACACATCAAAGCATTGAGTTCTAGTCTACAAAAATTAATTGGGAAGTCTAATCAAACTCAAGCAAGTACCTTTGCTAATACCCCTGAAGGAATGGAAAATATTGATAAGGTTGTTAAGAAATTTTAGGTTGTGGACACATGGGTTGAGAAGTTGACAAAAAAGGGAAAAGAAGCAAATTAAGAAGCCATGAAAAAGTATGAAGAACTCAAGAATAGGCTTAATGAAAATGATGAAATGATTGAGCAAGAGTGTGATAACAAAATATTCTACTTTCAAGGAATTTTTCCCAATTTCAACCATATAACTCAACTCAGTGATGAATTGGTCGAAAAATAAGGGATGTGCAAAGGAATTCAAAGGAACTCAACATATTATGGAGGAATTAGAAAGTATTAGGGTGGAAGTTTTGAATGGGATCAAATAAAAAAGGAAATGGGTTGATGATACCTTAGATGCTATTGATTTAAAACTTAAAGATATGGTTTTTGAAAAATTCAAGAAGAGCTATGGTGATCTAAAGACTAACTTTTTATTTAGTTCTTTTGAGAAAAGCATTCAGAAAGATGACTTTTCTTATGAAGTTATTAAAGCAATGAGGAAAATTGAGACCAAAATTGTAGAGCTGAGAGCTAAACCATTGGAGTTTAAGTGGAAAATGGGTCACTGTGTGGATGCAATAAATATGTAGATACTAATTTTCCAACACCATACAGGGCGAGATGAAGAATAAATCAATGAGATTTTTTGAAGGTATGATGCATATTTAGCAAGGTTACTTAAGAATCGGGAGAAGAAGCCAAAGAAGAAAAACATGTAGGCATGAAAGATGATGAACAAGTGATGCAACCTAGAATTTACTGTGAATAACCTAGGTGTGCTGACACATCACTCAACTTGAGCTGAGTGCTCACCCAAAGCACGCAAAGGCACTAGGTCCCTCTTTAGAGTTGTTTGTACAGAATGTTAGCATGATGGTGTATATAGGTATTCAAATTCATTACCAATAGTAAACAACACATAGTGCATAAACCAGATCTAGTTCTTAGAATATATATAAGATGAACTAAACAATGACTATAACAATATTTACCATGCAAGAACCATATTTAGTCATGTTCAACACCATTATCCATCCAATATGAGCCATTGTATTAAATACGTAAAACACAAAAGTTTCTTACATTACATAAGTATCTCCATGAGTCATGTGAACGATAAAACCAGAGCATAACTCTACAATTTGACACATAAACACACACACACAAAAAAATGTGTAAATTAATACATATATATGGGGTGGGGACTTTCCCTTCACCGCTCATGCACTTCTTAAAATAGGTCACATGCTAATAATAGCCATGCACCTTTACAATAGGATGCACAACATGCAAGTTCTCTAACAATAGACTTCCTATAGTTAACTCTGAGTAGAAATCCTATTATTAGCCTAAACTATACATGGCGCTCAACTATCGCTTGTTCCCAAAATACCATTGCATGGACCACAAGTCTTCATGTCTTTGTGTGCTCAACATGCTAACTTCAAAAATAGCCCTTATCTAAAAAAGGATTAGTCCCGATCTTGGGTGCTTCAACCCTATCATAGCACCACGTGCTCTTCTAGCGCCCTACATTTACATACCCAATACTTAGGTTATTTTTTCCTTTCAACATTACCCCACACTAGATTACATTGTCACCTCGACAATGGGTAATCACCTTATCAATCTAAAGAATAAAGGATAAATGAATGAAATAATAAGGAATAAAGAATATGGTGAGTCATTTTATTGTGTACCCTTTTCATCTTCCAATAGAATGAATTCGGATATTCACTTTGTATTTCTCCCTCAAACTCATACTAGTCCTTAAGCGCTGTATTGGTCATTTCAGGGATGTCCACAACGACATCATATAACTCATCCATAGTCATGTTTCGCCCTCACTATTCAAAATTCTAAGGATGTTGGCCATACCTGAGACCATCCCTTCCATGACATCCACCTTCGTGGAAATGAGCTTCTCGATGCCCTTGATCTAATCCATATGTTGTTTCTTTGCAACATCCAGTGCATCGCACTTTGTTTCTACCAAGGTAACTCATTCTGTGTGCCCAAGTGTTTCATCCTTTTCTACCTATATAACTTCATTCTCCTCTACCTTTGTCCTTTCCTGTATTAAGTTATCAGGCATTGTACACATGGCCAATATTATATCTGCCTTCTTCATTTCATCTTTTAAGGCTTGTAAAACTACCTTGTAGATGGATATATTTCTTGCAATTAAAGCCTTGACCCTTGATGCTTCTTCCACAACATCCTTTTTCTTAGGGAGGCACACTAGTCCTTCCTCCATAAGTAGGTGAACTGTCATGTGTAGATAGTGTAATTCAAACTTGAAGTCCCAGGACACCTTCTCCTAAAAATCGAGCCTCTTTTGCAAAATCTCATATGCGATCTGCTATGCCATCTTTTAACATTCTAGGCCTCGGTACTACATTATCTCGTTCCTTAGTGAGGCACTTGATCTCTGTGTTTTTGTCCTTCATATCATCTAATAGCGCATGTATTTTTCCTGCCTTATCAATATTTCATCATGTTACTTCTATTGACACTTTGACCAATGCATTACCCACATGTTCGTCTGAAAATTATGTTGGCTTAATAGTCACATGGTGTGTGTAACGAACCTTCCTCATAGACATCAAAATAAAGCTCATCCATGTGAGTTTGGATA
This sequence comes from Taxus wallichiana var. yunnanensis, assembly GCA_018340775.1. Classification (NCBI taxonomy): domain Eukaryota; kingdom Viridiplantae; phylum Streptophyta; class Pinopsida; order Cupressales; family Taxaceae; genus Taxus; species Taxus wallichiana. The sequence goes on from CM031244.1 coordinate 569,724,024, forward strand.
CTCTAAGATAGTTGTTTGTCATGTGTTGTCCATTTCCAATTCCATCCAATCCCAACCATATAACTTCTTATTGGGTAGAGTATTCTAGAAGCGGGTGTGGATAATTTTTGAAGGGTCATCCATATAACCCAAGTTTTGAGTACCCACTACCTCTTCCGTAACATGCTCACCTACATGCTTGTCAACTTCCTCATGTTATGTATAATGCCTATGATATCCTGATTCACTTCTCCTTCATCCTCTCCTTCCTTATGTGTGGGGCGTACTATGAATTTTTTGTCTCCATCGGCGTTGCTCTCTCCTTCACCAGAGTGTTGTTCATGAATACTTACACTTGGGTCTATAGTCTCATAGACTACACACTCACCAATATCTTCATCTTCCTACATTTCCACACAGGGGTGGCCTTTGCTCTATGCCCACCCATACTTGGAGTTTCCCCCTCTTCTACGCACTTGGCTATGGGGACTCCTCCTCACTATCTTTAACAAGAACATATTTCTTGCACTTTATCCTTTCTTCCTCCTCATCCTTCACAGGAGTCACACGTGGTGATATCCTTACTTGCTATGAAGTTATGTTACTCCCGATGTGAGTCCAAATTTCTACATGCCTATGTTATGTGCCGACGACTCACCTCAAAAGGTTCCTTCAATAGGTCCTCAAAATAACAAGGAATATTTCTACCCAACCATAAATGTACTTGCTATTTGATTCACTCTTGAAATTGTTGATAATTCAACTCTACCTCTTACTACTCTACTACCCAAACTAGCTTGCTAACTACTAGTTGTACTAGAAAATGGAAAACCAATCGCAAGGGCTAGGTTCCCAGGTAGATTTAGATGCGTTCCTATGGCCTAAGTTGTCTCTGTTGGTGTACTCTCATAAGAATCTAATGAGGGTTCCCTATCATGCTTTCCCAAATGGGGAGTTCTAGATGCTTTGGCTCCACATCCTCTATGTGAGCTCTAAATCCTTCATGAACCATCTCTTTTCTCAACTCCATCCATTTTGCAATCTCATGTTGATTCTTTAAATCCCTCTAGCATGCCTCATTGAACTTAATATGCCTTTCTTCTCTTTTCCTCTCTTTTGCTAGGTCCACCATCCTTCACCACACTTGCTCCTACCCCCACATGTGGTGGGGTTTAGCTAGCCATCGACTTCTCTTCCAAATTCAGGGTTACCATCAAGATCTTGATTGCCAACAGAATTCCATGTAGATATGCTCCCCTGGGATAACATAAAAATTGAAACTTAGCTACCTCCGGACAAGAGTAAGTGGAAATTGAGTACTCCAAAATATAGCTATTCAAAACACCACGGAACCAAGTATCCACAACGTGCATCCAAATTAGATCAGCATTATAGAGGCTTGAAATTCTTCTTGCATCCAGACAAGTGTGTGAAACCCCCATTCCTTTTAGATGTGTAAGAAACTAGCCACTCATATAGTTCTATTGGAAAGATAACAAAGAAGCTCTCATATAAGTAGTCATACAGATTCTACTCCACCCACGCGCATGTGTCAAACTCATATCTAGTGATGAATCTAAGTGTATTCTTATTTTAGATCTATTATCCACTCCTCAACACTTGCAAAGGTCAACCGATACGTCTTCATCATGCGAAATCATGAAAACAACTGAAAAATAGGTCTCAATAACGGAACTAATGATGCATCCTAGAATTTACTATGTATAACCCATGCACACTGGCACATCACTCAACATGAGTTGAGTGCTCACCCGAAGTGCACAAAGGCACCAGGTCCCTCTTTAGAGTTTCTTGTACATAATGTTAACATGATGGTGTATATAGGTATTTAGATTCATTACCAATAGTAAACAACACACAATGCATAAACCAGATATAGTTCTTAGAATATATATAAGATAAACTAAACAATGACTATAATAAGATTTACCATGTAAGAACCAGATTTAGTCATGTTCAACACCATTATCCATCCAATATGAACCATTGTATTAAATACTTTGTAAAACACAAAAGCTTCTTACATTACATAAGTATCTCCATGAGTCATGCGCGTAATAAAACCAACAACATAACTCTATAATTTGACACACACACACGCACACACACACACACGAACACACACACACGCACGCACGCACGCACGCACGCGCATGCACGCACGCACGCACGCACGCACGCACGCACGCACGCACGCACGCACGCACGCATGCACGCACGCACGCACGCACGCACGCACACACACACACACACACACACCGTGTAAATCAATACATATATATGGGGGTGGGAATTTCCCTTCACCACCCATGCACTTCTCAAAATAGGTCACATGCTAATAATAGCCATGCACCTTTACAATAGGATGCACAACATGCAAGTGCTCTAACAATAGACTTCCTATAGTTAACTCTAAGTAGAAATCCTATTATTAGCCTAAACTATGCATGGTGCTTAGTTGTTGTTTGTTCCCAAAATACCATTGCGTGGACCACAAATCTTCATGTATTTGTGTGCTCAAGCATGCTAACTCCAAAAATAGCCCTTATCCACAAAACAACTAAGTCCTAATTTTGGTCACTTCAACCCTATCATAGTGTCGCGTGCTCTTTCAACACCCTACATTCGCACACCCAATACTTAGGCCATTTTTGTCCTTTCAACAACAAGATTAGGCTTGTCATTCTTAAAACTTTATCTTCTTTTCATATTTCATTTATAACTGAGGCTTAATTTGATACTATTGCTTCATAAAGAATTGATATTACTTTTAAAGCTTGTTATTCTCTCGTGTAAGTTGTAATTTGATACAATGCATTAGATTTTATAGTGCTTGGATGAAAATTTATGTCCATTGTGAAATCATATAAACTAATGATATGTTTGTGCTTTTTGTATTTTGAAAAAGGCAAAATGGGGATCTATAGGGGCCCCATCCCATGAAAAGAAAGATTACATATATCCTTGAGAGTTGTATCATAAAAGGGAACAATAATAAGAAACTTTAGGCATCCAATACCACAAACTCCTTTACAAAATCCTCTCTATAAAGAGGAAGCTTCTTTACTAATTTTTTTCCTAATCCCATGTTCATTTGTCCCTAATACCGTAAAAATAATATCTCATGCCAGTGTGTGACACATGCCCATTTGCAAAAGGTCATCCATACTATACAAGGGACCATCTAAAATACTAAGCAATTCTAACCACTTCTTGTAAGAAGAGACCCATTCACTCATATCTAAACCACCTTTAGAAAATTCCCTTTTCCCTCTGGTTTTGGCAGAAGAAGTTGGTTGAGAAGCTTGAACTAGAAGTGTAACCACAACTGACCCTGGAACAACTAGAGCAGAAGGCATGGAGGTAGTAATTAGAGCAGAAGGCCCGGAGCTAGACTCACCCTTATGTTTTTCACAAAAGGAAGTGATGGTTTAGGAGCTAGAGGGGGTGTGCTCACTAGTTGTTTTGCCTCCAAGACTGAAACACGCTTCTCCAATGCATTCAATTGATAATAGAGGGAAGGTATTGTGTCCAACGAAATCTCTCCATCAAGCACATATGACTCTAGAGGGATTTATTTCACAACAAATGCCTCATTAGAAATGTATGGGAATACATAATTCGAAACACAATGCATATGAGGTCTGCTCTCAAGCCAAAATTTCCTCAGTGACTCAAGAGTTCTCTAAAGTTCAAGCCTAAACAAGTGAAAGTACATCATCTGAAAGGAAGAGAAAACAAGACTTATCTTGACAAGTATCCTTACTAATTCAGCTTGAATAGGTGGAGGAGTCAAGGACCCAGTGTAATCCTCAGGGTCATCAATTTCAAAAAGTATCCTAAAAACTGCTTCATCCGGACCTGCTAAATCAAAAATGGAATGCAATTCTTCACGGGATATTTCCTTCAGACTAGATGCTATTGGTTCCCTTGCTAAGATATAAATGAATTTCTTCAAAGTTCTTATACGCAAAAGAATAAATTATGAATTGATTAAGTGAATGACGTGTTTTATAGGATTTTCAAAGCATATGAGATGAGTTGGGTGCAATCATGGTGAAAATCATTCCTAAGATCCCGATAAGATATTTGTACAAGGAAATTGAAAGTCAAAATGAATTGGAATTGATAAAAAATGGTGAATTGATATGATTTGACAAGAATCATGCATGATAACTAACCCAAAAGGCATGAAAATAAATGTACAACATTCAAAATGGATTATGGAAAAGAAAATAAGAGTATATGTCAAATCAAATCACTGGAGGCACTCGAAAGTCCCCAAAAATGGATGTCCAGTCACCGAGGAAAAAGAATGATTAAATAAATGGCATAAACTGATGAAATTGCATCCCAGTCATACATAAACATAACAAAAACATGAAAATCTCATATTTCTCACACGTGGCAGCATTTGATGAGTCATCTCCATGAGGATAACATAAATTGAATTGTATATTGTAAAGAAGGATATTCTCTTGAAGATCCACATTTTTGGGGAAAATTGGGGAGTAAGTGAGCAAATATAATTGTATAAAGGCAATGAGAAGACTCTCACATAAAAGGGGGTTAAAAATTTTCTGATATTTTTTGAAGAAAAAGAAAAACTAAGAGGAAAACTAGTTTCCCAAGAACTCATCTGAGAAACCTGTTACTTTCTTTGAGCCTTAAAATTAAATCATGTCAAGATGGTTGCAAGTGTATAACCATTGACAAGCACTGAGACTGTAGATCTACTTTCCCTTGCTGATAAATTTGATGAGCCTTGATTGCGTTAATCATGAGCATTGTTGTATATGTTTTCAAGATGATATACTTTAAAATATTTATTCATGCTCCCATTGCAATCTTACTTTAGAGATCCTTTAAGTCACATAGAACTTTATCATTTTGGTAACATTATAGAAATTGTAATTGTATTGTTGAGAAGAAATTTCATTTCATTTGTGTAATAAACAATTTTAAAGTCACTATGTCTCCACTTTGTTAAATGTTTCTTGTAAGCGTTTGAGTGTATCTTAGGCATGATAAATTGTGAATCTCTTATGTTTTATTAAGTCTTCAACATGAGCTTTTGTGTTTGAATCCTTAAATATTGCGTGAAATAATGCATTCTTGGGCTTCCATGAGTGTACATATTCTAGTTGAAGGTTCGTTGTGAGATATTTGAGTTATATTTGTCTTGCACTTGGTAGATCTCCAAAAATTTGTTAAAAGTTCCTTGAAATATGGTATAATCAAATTTATACCACTTAATTCCCCAAATCAAATACAACTAAAACTAACTAATCCTACCAAAATTACCCATGCTTGCCTCATCAAATCCAATAATACGCTAAATAAATCTGGTTCCATACTATCTTTAGTAGTTTGATCTTTGTTTAGAAGACATCTACAATGTCTAGAAGTGAAAACTCATGAGAGTTATCCTTTTCTTAATTGACCATGTTTTCCCATAGTTTTTTTCAATTACTCTCCAAAGGAGTACCAAATATTGTTGATACATCCACCCCACTCAAAATTACAAACTACAGAAGGAGTCCTCTCACCCTAGCTAAAGGAAAATCCTAAAGTAAGAGGGTAGGTCATACCCTCAACACGATGTTACCTGACTCCTCCGAGTGCAAGTGATAAAGAGATGATGAGATCCTTCCCCAGCTATAAAACAACACAAATCTAAATTTATCATCCTCTAAGCATTGTTCTCATTCTCATTAATGTTGCTTGACCAAAAAGGGAGGAATATCTATCACTTGAGATCCACTCCTTGATTTCTCAAAGTACACTGTAACTCCGAAAAAACCCTAGCCACTTACACAAGCTCACAAACACATTGAAGATGAATCAAATATGTAATATGTGAATTCGAACTGACCAAGATGATCACCCGATGAGTGAACTTATGACCGAGCATTGCACTACATTCCAGACTCCATGTAGTTTTTTTTTTTGTGTGAAATAGTGTCCTTAGATTTCCCTTACACCAATGATGCCAATATAGTGGGTTATAGCTAGATTTGATGTAAATTTGTGGTATGTAATTTAGCACTTCCCCTTCCTATGCACCGTATGCACCCCAAAAATGCATTCCCTTTGATAGTAGTGATAATAAGTAGTTGTGTTAGCCCATTTGAATTTCCATTCATAATAATAGTGTGTATGTTGTGTATATATATGGATCTCTTGTTTGAATTTCAACACTAGTGACACAAAAGACCAACTATGAACACAGTATAATGATAGGAAAATTAGAAAGGCCGACCAAAAATGTCAAAATAATGTAAAAATAATAGGCAAATAAGGAGCACCTGCAGAATGGACACATATGCCCGGGCATCAATGTCTAGAGTGGGCACTAGTGTCCTAGGATAAATGATGACAGACAGGGATCCCCGTGACATGACCAAAAGTAGATACATAAATGATAGATGTTTGAGAGAATCACAATGAAAACCTATCAAGGAACACAAATGGAAAAAGGATTTGTTTCACTAGTGAATACTTTTCTTACTTAAGATCCATGCATATAACAACTTACTGAGGACATAGTAAAATAGTAATATGTGCATGATTTTGTGTCTATAACATGGAATAGAATAAGAAATCAAAGATACATCCAAGTAAGATCTAAGCTAATTTTTTTGTATTTTTTAAATATCTAAATATTTTTTATAATATTATAATTTGAGATCTTATGAATAGGGAAGGTAAGCAAGGTTACCACCCAAAGTGTATGTATGAAAAGTGAGGTTCATGTGTGTAAGTGCACCGTCAATAAATCATGTTTGAACCTAAAAACAAGAGTGTGTCATCATGTAATAGGGTGTTTTTGGTGAATTTCAATTTACTTATAATATAGAAAATCACCAAAACTCATAATACAATTGATCCAGATAAAGCAATTCTAGTGGCGCAACTTCCAGAGACCATAACTTTTGCACCGTAGCTCCGATTGACTCCGTTCAAAAGGCAACAGAAAGCTTGGAATGCGTAGAATGTGATGAGAAGGTGCAGAACTTTGTTCGGCAATGTTTGACCCCCGAAATCCACGTTTAAGGGGCCCAAATTGTGATTTTTGTAGCTGCTGTCTAAAAATAGTAAATTCTAAAAATAGTATGTTTCGCAAAATTAGTGCACATGTAAGTCTTGGAAGATGAAACACCTCATCTCCCTCGAGACTGGTGACCTTCCACATCTTTCTAGGTGTCCTTTCATATTTATAAAATTATTATAAATACATATGTAACCGGAAGAAGAGATAGACATCTCTTGGCAGAGATAATTGATTTTTGGAAGTCTTTGAGTAATTTACATCTCTTTTCAGAGATAGTTGTTTTGCAATTCATTTGGCACATTTGTTAATCTGTTCCTTAAGTCTGAAACCCCTCGGTTTTGGATCAACAATAGGGTTTAACGATACTTGCGTCGATAATGTAATGTTGAGGTGTGTAGATGAAATATTTCCGTGGTACTCTTGCTCTAACAAAGGAGAGAAACCTACACACAGATGGATAAATAGAAAAGATAGATATTAGATAAGGATATGACAATTTTTTCGAAAAGGTCAAACCCGGGAACCAAAGGGCTTCCTTAAAGGGTGTAAAATTGTTTTACAATCAAGTGATAATGATTAAAAGATAATTTACATGAAAATGATTATTATAATTCCGGATGGATAGAGATATCCCGCTTCACGTGTGATAGGTAGCCCGGTAAGGGCTACATAAGCTCAAACTCCATGAATTAATCCAACCATATCATTCAAGAGCATCTTTTTCTTCACGTATGAGTTCAAGTTGATTTTTTATGTCGTTTACGTTTGGTTTCAAGGAGATGGCATAAAGACTCAACTCATGTGCAACGTCAAATTGTTCCCAGACTAGAGACTATGAGACAACAAGAATTTCATAGATTTTTGTAATTAGATGTACCTGATGACAGGTGTATTTATCTACAAGCAAAACAACTTGGAAATAAACCGATTAAATGAAAAATGGTTAATATATTGATTGTAAATGTGAGAAATATGATTAAAATGGAAAAAATACGAGGATCAATAGCGATATGAGAAAATCCCTAGAGATTCGGATGAATCATTAGTGATTACTATGGAAAAGTTTGATTCCTTAATAAGATACAAATTGGATATGAGAAAAGTGATTTGCCAACCGATATGGTATTTAATATGACTCGTTGATAAACTGAATATGAAAGTAAATGAAAGAAGCTTACCTTTGATGAGGAATGTTAAGAGACAGTGTTGTGGG